>JALGQZ010000008.1:34460865-35060865 GCA_023105745.1 Austropuccinia psidii
CTACAAGGGCCCAGAACTAGAATCCTAGTTGGAGGAACCCTGGTTGAGGGACTATAAGGACAATAAATATTTCCTTGTAGATGGCCTTCTCTACAATAGAGAAAAGCACACTAGTGCACTCACAATAATACACAGAGACCATATATCTTTAATCCAACAGGAATGCCATGATTGCCCCTATATGAGACACATGAGTGAAGACAGGACCAAAGAAAGGGTAGCATGCACTGCTTGGTGGGCCATATGGGAACAAGAGTTGAGTGAATACATCAACACTTGCGCAAGATGCCAAAAGGCAAATAAAAAATATGGTAAGAAGTATGCTTTACTTCAGCAAATGAAAGAACCCAAACACCCATTGGAAACCATGAACATGAACTGGGTCACAGGACTTCTCCCAGGAGGCAAAGAAAGCTTTGAGGCCTGCTTAATTGTCAGGGTGAGTCTATGATAAAGGTGTATATAAGTATTTACAAGCTTTAACTATGACTGTGACACGGTAAAAATGGTTTTAAAAGATGATGGATTTGATAATAAATGATTAATTTAAGATATTAAGGGCTTTACTATAGAGATATAGTGGTGGTGAGCGCTGTTGAAAGCCCTGGGTGCAACTTTTACCTGTTGGGTTACAATAATAAAAGCTACAATACTTAAATTAAACTTATACCTGATTATTTTCCAAGAGTATAACTGTTTTGGACAGTTTTACTTGGTAGGAATTCAAGAGCAGCATGGGGAGACAAATTCTGGCTGTGAAAAGCCTCCTTTTTATGCTGAAATGGGGTGGAAAGGGTGCTATACCTTTCCACGTAGAGGAAGTGAAGATTTTTCACTTTCTAGTACTGGCTTGTGGTTTGAAAACAGCTTATATAACCTGTATTGTGCTCAGATGTGGTTTTGAAACCACATCTGGGCAGTTTTCACCAATACAGGGTGAAAATTTTCATCTGGGGACCTCACAGCCTGATTCTGACGTGTATGACGCGTAGAATGCTGTACAGAAACTGTATGGGACCCCAGTATTGACTGAAATATGAGGTATTGAAGTAAAAAATGCTTCTTCTTCTATTTGACACCTCATATTCATGATTATGGGATATTATCCCATGGTAAGGCTGTATATGACAGCAGGTGGGATTTTAAACTTAAAACAGCCATAACTTTGTCAATTCTTGAGATATCAACCTCAAAATTGGTTCAGTGTGTAGCCCTGCATATGCTCTACACAATGGTACCTCATTTGATATGGGTATCATTAAATATGGGAAAGTTATCCCATGTCCAAGATTTTATACATTTGTGTGTTTTAGGCAAAAAGCTGTATTGAGCTTGTTTGCCCCATACCTTCTGCAGTAGTTGAGATATGGGGAAATGGATGACACCATCAGATAGCCCTGATTGTGCTCTTTCCGAAGAGACCCCACTTCAGGTATCCCACACTAAAATTGTAGAAGTTAGATGAGAGGTGAATGTTTTGTTCACCCTTATTTGGCCTGAAATTGACCATAACTCCAGTAATATTGGTGCTAGCTCAGTTTGGCTGGTACCATTGGATAGCCCTGGCTTAGAGCTTCATTTTGAGTACCCATTGGATGGGGTTAAGCCTCTCCTTCTAGATTTTAGATGAGAGGTGAAAATTAAGGTTTATGCTCAGCAATAACTTTGAGGAGGAATAACTTTGTTATTTCTAGTCCTATGGTGATGGGACTTATATTTTCAGGAAGAGGTGAGTTTCCTCTTTCTTTTGATACCTTTTGAGCTGATTTCCCTCCGCTCCATGTTTTGGTGGTATCTTGGCTATACCATTGGTTTATGGTATTTTGGCTGTCATGCTTGTGCTCTGGTTTTGATTCACAGGCTGACATACCCTCCCTCTAAAAAAGGCTCATCATTTATGAGACTGTTCAGTCCTCCTAGAGGCTCTGAATCTCCTTAAATGAAGGTTCCCATCTGGTATGGCATCCTCTGCCAACCATTTGTCTTTATCTGCTCTCTGGTTCTTGAATCTGACTAGGTATTGCCTTTGATCCTTCCTATTGAGTCTGATCTTCCTGGCCCTGATGATCTTGCTCACAGGTCCAGGGGAGTCCTCCACTTCCACTATCTCTTGTGGTGTGGGGTTCTTTCTCCTGGAGGGGAATTTATCTTCCTCTGTGTGGAAGTATGGTTTGACCAAACTCACTGGAAAGACTGGATGTTTCCTTGAAAACTCCTCAGTGAGTTTGACTTCCACTGCATTTTTCCTATCATCCTAATGATAGTAAAAGGTCCTACAAATGAGTCCTTCATCTTTTTAGGTCCTTTGAGATTGTTGAAGTTCAGTGTAGACACTAACACCTGTTCCCCTTCCTTGAACTCAGGTTCCATATGTGATTTGTCCCACCTCTACTTATTGTATTCTTTTGCCTCAGCTATGTGTTTGGCAGCTGTATCACAGGCCCTCTTCCACATATCATTGAAGTCTTTGGCTGTGGGGTGGATAGTCAGGAGATTCTTCTTCAAGTGATCCACAGGCAACAGGGGGTTCCACCCTTTTTCCACTAGTGCAGGTGTTTTACCTGTGGTGGAGTGCTGGCTTGTATTATAAGCCAGTTGGACTGCTGGTAAGAGGGTAACCCAATCATGGGTGTATCCCTCATGGTCCTTGTATTCCATGCCATAGGCACAGAATCTTCTGAGGATGTCCTCCATTGTTTGGATCATCCTTTCAGCTAGGCCATCTGTTTGTGGATGGTAAGCTGTGGAAAAAGCAAGTTTGGTACCAAGCATGTCATACAGGTTAGTCCAGAATCCAGATGTGAATTTTGGGTCCCTACCACTAATGATGATCTTAGGGACTCCACAGGTAGATATGATGTTATTCCAAAACAACAGAGCAGTATCCATGGCTGTGTCTTCTTTATGGCATGGTAGACACCTCATGCTCTTGCTGAACCTATCAACTATGATCAAACAGACATTGTAGTTTTCGTTGCCTCCTGGGACAAGTCCTGTAACCCAGTCCATGTTGATGGTTTCCCATGGGTGCTTGGGTTCTTCTATGTGTTGAAGTAACCCATACTTCTTACCATGTTTCCTATTTGCCTCTTGGCATCTTTCACAAGTGTTGATGTATTCACTCAACTCTTGTTCCCACTTGGGCCACCAAGCTGTGCTTTCTACCCTCTCTTTGGTCCTGTCTTCACTCATGTGTCCCATATAGGGGCAATCATGGCATTCTTATAGGATCAATGATATGTGGTCTCTGTCTACCACTGTGAGTGCACTTGTGTTCTTTTCTCTGTGGCAGAGCAGGCTATCTATAAGAAAAAACTTATTGTCCTTATAGGCCCTCAACCAAGGTTCTTCGAGCTGGGTTTCCAGTTCTGGACTCCTGTACTTTTGTTGAAGGAGTTGTAGTAGTATGCCAGACTGTTTGTGTTTGGCGTAAGACTTCAGTACTGCACTAAAAAATTTATTGTGCAGTTCAGAGGAACTTATTCCCAATATTGGGGTTTCTGTCTCCTCTGAATCAGTGTTTCCACTGTCAAGGGTACCACTTTCTGGTGCCCATTCAGATAATCTGAAGTTTTTTCTCCTATCTATTTCCATGAAATGGATAGGGATTTTTTCTGCAATTTCTGGGTCATAAGCTGGATTGCTTTTGACATTGTCCTCTGAGGAGCTTATTCCCAGTATGGGAGTTTCTGTTCCTTCTGAGTTAGTGTTTCCACTGTCTGGGGTACCACATTCTGGTGCCAACTCAGAAAATCTGAAGTTTTCCTTCTTGTCTATTTCCATGAAATGGATAGCAATTTTAGCTGCTACCTCAGGGTCATAAGCTGGGTTGCTTTTGACATTATCCAGTGGCCATCTGCTGAGGCTATCTGAATTGGTATGACCTTTACCTTCCTTGTATATGATGGTCATGTTCCCTCTATACTCCTGGATGGCTATTTTCCATCTCAGCATATGTCTATTTGTAGTCTTCATGTTTAGTAAAGACTTCAAGGCTGTGCAGTCTGTGTAGACTTCAAAGACTGCACCCTCCAGATAATAATGGAGTTTTTCTAGAGCCCAGACTAGACATAGACATTCAGTCTGGGTGGCCCCATACCTGGCTTCTGAATCTTTCAGCTGCCTTGAGATGTCGCAAGTTACTCCTTCTCTTGGTTCACCATCCACAATTTGTCTTTGGTGAAGGGCTGCTCCTAGGCCTTGACTGCATGCTGCATCTATATATAACTTGAATGGTAGTTCAAAGTCAGGTAAGATGAGCACAGCTGCATTAGTGAGTTCATATTTGATCTTCTCATATGCATCCCTCCTTTCCTTGGTTATTTCAAAAACTACATCCTTTGAACATAACTTGTATAAGCTACTAGTTATGTGTGCAAAATGTTTGATATGGTTTCTATAGTAGCTAGCAAACCCAAGAAAGGATTGCATCTCTTTGATGCTTTTTGGTACTGGTTTTTGCAGTACTTCTGCTACTTTATTCTGGTCAATTGCCAGACTAAGACCTGAGACTTTATGTCCTAGAGCCAGCAACTCTTGCTGGCCAAAATTGCACTTTTTAAGTGAAATTTTCAGATTTATGGGTGTGCAGTTACTTAGCACTCTGTCTATGTATTGCACATGGTCTTCCCATGTCTCAGAGTATATAATGATATCATCAATATATACTACCATCCAGCCTTCCAATATTTCATCTTGAAATATTGTGTCCATCATCCTCTGGAAGTGGGCTGGTGCATTTTTTGATGCCAAATGGCATTCTGGTGTACTCATATATGCCCATATGGCATATTATCCTGAGTCATTTCATGGAGTTTGCTTTAACTCCATTTTGGTGGAAGCCTTTCATACAATCCATTTTGGTTATGTTTTTGGCTTTAGCCAGTTTATCTAAGGCATGAGGTATCCTGGGTATGGGGTACCTGTCTGCTTTTGTGTAGTTGTTCAGAGCTCTGAAATCTCCACACAGTCTAGACTTGCCATCATGCCAGGTGATTAGAACAGGGGTGGTGATTTCCACTATTTCATTATGTCCATTCTTCCTTATGACATCCATATCCAGGAGTTCATTGATCTGTTTCTCAATTTCATTCCTGGTTTCCAGACTTGCTGGATAAGGAGGTCTCCTCAGCATGGGTGGATAAGGCCTTTCCACATCCAGATATAGCTCTATATCATGGCCTTTGATCTTGCCTAATGGTTCTTCACCAATAGCAAATGCTGGTCTGTTCTTTCTCAGAATCTTCAGTAAACTTAGTTTTTGTTTATTGGTGAGGGTAGTGCTAAACTGTCTCTCTCTGAATTCCTTCAGAAGTTCTTCTAGTGGATCTTGAGAAGATATCTGGTATATGTCAAATGAAAATTTCTTTTCCTTGTTAGTACCAATGGTGATGTGCCTATTTTTACTGTTGTAAATGTCTATGCCATACATCCTCTGGTAATCTGTTCCCAGTAAAAACCCTTGGATGTGGGCATCATTAAGCACTAAAAACTCTGGGTTGATTCTGATATTACCATTCCTGTGGGGTATAATTATCTCTTTGATAATTGTCCCAATGGAAGTCATCTTCCCTGATGCACTTTTAAAGTTCTTTGCCTTAGTGGGCAAGAGTTGTTTTTCCCAGTTTGGGAAGTGGGTATCCAGATAGTTTCTGGCCACTATGGAGCAGTGTGCTCCACTATCAATGATCAGTGGATGCTGAGCATTGTCAATGCAAACAGTCATTTTTGTGGCTGTTCCATGTATATATGCCATTCCATTGGTTGGTGTCACAGGTGCTCTTATGGAAGCAAGAGGGCCTGGCACTCAGGAATCAAGAACTCACTTGGAGGGCTCCAAAGATGATAAGAAATACTATGGAATATATTTCTTAAGCAGAAACAAGAGAAAGGACAAATATGCCAAGATAAAAAAGAATAATAAGGATGAAGCCAGAGGCCAAAGATAAAAGGAAGCCAAAAGCCAAGAAGCCAACCAAGTGAATCCTCAATTCACTGTTTCAACCTGCCAGAAAGAACAATGGAATTAGTAAAGGATATGACCACCAATATCCACTGACAGGCAAAGAAAGAAAAGAGAAAAGGGTGCTAATGACTGACTTAAGATTATCAGTATTACCTTTTAATAATGTAAAAGAAAATAAGGATAAAAATAAATCCAATATATTAATTAACTGGGGAAAAAGTCCCCAGGTGCTGAAAGGTGGCCAGTATATGTGAAAAACTGAAAGATTGATCCTGAAGGTGGATCACCGGCTGTATTGTCCAAATCGGGCCAATACAGTTCTGGCCATCTTGAAATTGAACTGTTTGATTGAATTCCCACAGTGGAATATGAATTGACCCAATTGGGCCAAGTACATACAGGTTGATTGATTGCCGCCTGTATGAACCAATTGAGTTGTCCAAGGAGTATTTAAATACTTGACGCCTTGACAACTGATTGAAATGATGGAGTACCTCTGAGAATGAACCTTGGAAGAATCCTGAATGAGAGTACCAACCCAACTCCTGCATAGCCAGGTGGTTGGAGTCCTTGAATGGTCTTCTGCTTGCCGCCATGGATTACCCAACTGATGAGTCCAAAAAGTCTTCCTTTGAAATGGGCGTTGGATTTTGGTGCCTTGAGTCCTGAAAACGTCACCATTGAATGGCTGGGCAGAAATGGTGCATAATGGTATATAACACCATATATGCACCACTCCTGCAACCTTGAGTACGGGGTGCATGGAGGTATGGAAGAATTTTCCTTAAGTTGAGGGAAAAAATTGATGAACTGATTTGGTGGCCCCTGGTGGTTGCCAGAGGCCATGACGGAGATATTGATCCATAGTGGTCCATGGCCAAAAATGAGTCCTACGTGATTTATGGCCAAAAAGATGTCCAAGGCGTTTTTGGCCAATTTTGAGTCCAAGGGAAATATGACCAATTTTGGCTCAGGTGGGCCCAGATGTGGTTTGGGACCCACCTGGCCTTGGGCGCTAGGTGGTTGCCCCCTTTGGCCCCTTTTTGCCTCATTGGATTAGGCCAAAAGGGGCCTAAAAGGCCTGCGGACCGCAGCCCACGGACCGTAGGGGGCCTAAATGGCCCAAAAAGGCCATTTAGGCCCAAGACCCCCTAATGAAAAGGGGGGGCCTGGAGAACCCTAGAAGACAAAAAGAACCCCCCAGGCCCAAAATCAATGATGAAGGCCTGGGGGTTGGTGAGGTGTGAATTGGCCAAGAGGGCCAATGACTGCAGGATATGGCCTGAGGCCAAAAAAGATGATGGAGGACATAAATGACCATTGGGATGGGCTGTGGCGTAAGAGCCATTGGACACCCAAAGGGGGCCAATGGGCCATAAATGATATGACGTGGCCAATTGGCCCCAATTTGGCTCCAGGTTGGATTGCCACAACCATCAAGGAGGAGGGTCAAACTCGTGGTTGTGACAGTGTAACCAGGAATGTTTGTGCATCTTGTGTGTGTTTGCACAAGTTTTTATTAGCAGTTTCCTGTGGCATGCCTGCTTCCAACTGTATGTCCTGAATTTCTAGTGGGGTTTCCTCTTGGTATTCCACTAAAATTTCCTCTCTTGGGTCTTGGTCATCATCAGATGGTTCTCTGATGGCATCACCCATAGAGTCTGATTCAGAATTCTCTGTTGGAGGTTCTTCCTCAGGGACTTTCTCTATGGCATAGACTTTTTTCTTTGCCTTTGGACAGTTGTTGGCATAGTGGTCTGTTGAACCACAATTGTGGCAGGAATTCTTCTTCTTAGCCACTTCTGCCACTCTTTCTCTGCATTTGTCCTTAAACTATACCCTGAATGGTTGTTTCTCTTTGAAACTGCTGCTTCTATATGGAGTGAATTTCCCTATATTAGTCCTCTTCCTTATGTCTTGTAAGGTGTTGGCTATGTCATCTAGAGTGCAATTTTGGTTGCATCTGCATTTTACTGCATGATCTAGTTCTCCTGGCAGTTGTGTCAGAAGTTTGTGATTTCTCATTTGAATTTTCATCTGAGGATCAATGGCTTTAAGTCTTTTAGACTGTCTAAGGCACCACTCATATGGATCTTTGTCCACAGAGTATTTGTCATATTCAAATGACATGGTCTTTTGCCATATCCAAGTTCCATTACTGTACTTTTAGATGATTTGACTCTTCCACCATGGCCAGTTCCTCCTGCCATGGATTTATTTCATTTCTGTGTACCATATACTAGCATGACCTTTAAATGCAGTATTCAATCTAGCAGTGATCCAATAGTCTGGTATGCTTGGTACATCAATGAAGAGTCCATCAATATAATCTATGAGTTCCATATGATCATATTTGCCTGATCCAGAGAATTTGGGCCAGTTTGAGGCCTCAGGAAGCTGTTTCAAAGCTTCCTTCTCTGAATAAGACATGCCATCTCCATCTTGGTATTGTGATGGGGATCTTGCCTTATTCATCAACATGTCATCTGGTTGATATGGATCATCCATAACTAGGCCTTGTGGTTGGGGCTTCAAGTTATGGTAGGCATTAAACAATTCGTTAATGTCTTGGTCCAGACACTCCCTGTCCCTTGTGCTGTGGTGTTGTTCTTCAAAGACTATGTTCAGTCTTTTGTTGGTTTCTTCAAAGGCTTTGCTCAGTTGAGCATACCCTTCTTGAAGATTTTTAACTATCTGTTCCAAGGAGGCTTGAGTTTGTCTCATCCTCTCTTGGCCAGCTTTAATTTCTGCAAACTGCTTTGAAGATTGTTCAGCATATTGGGAAATTTGTAACCACAGTGTATCACTGTTGATGTTACTCTCAGATGTGACAATGTTATTTTCAGTCTTAGTGGGGGTAATGTTTCTATTACTAGGACTACTGATTCTAGAGTGGTTTACAACTACTTCTGGTTCTTGTGCACTTCTTTTACCAAATCTAACAGCTTCTGGATCATGAGGTCTGACTCTTTCCTCCTCTGGTTGAAGGAGGCTTTGTTCTTGCCCTTGTTTCCTTGTCTTCTCCTGGAAACTTCCTGGAATTGTGAAGAATGGTGACACTTGGCCACTGATCTGCTGGTTTCTGAATGGTGTGAAGCCACTGGAGAGCTGATTTGGCCTGCTCCTTGTGAACCTGAAGGAATCTGAGTAGGCCCTGTCTGGGTTAACTGTTATTCTATTGCTTGGATAGTGGCTTGATTCTCCCTTATCCTCTGTGCCCTTGCCTCCAGAAGTCTGTGCTTCCTGGTAGGGTTCCAACCTTTGGTGATTACCATAAGGTCTTTGAAGTCTATCTCTTTGGAACAGATCTTCTGGCAACTTGATCCCAGTTCTGCCCAGTGAGTTGCTAGGTTGAACCTCTTGTTGTCCATGCTCCATTGAAATAAGTCTTTGAGGAGTTGGTGGATCTGAAAAACTTGATCCATATCCTTCCAGTCCTCTGGTTTGAGGTTTCTGTTGAATTGAGGTGTGAATGGCAAGGTTGATATTATCTCCCTCATTGTTTTGCCATCCACCACTGTGTCCAAGCTGTCCTCTTGTTGGTCTTCTGGTTCTGGACAATCCTTCTCTGTCCTCTGGTTGGTTCCTTTGGAAGCCAAGATCTCTGAGGTATGCAGGGGACATATCAGTGTTTGCAAGCAGTCAAAAACTTTATGTTCTTAGGGTATTTACCTTTGACTGTGCCTTGTACAAATTTATTTTCTGCTGACTTGGGCAGTTTGCCTTTGGAAGTTACAACTGGATTAATAATTGTAATCTTTCCTGTACAAGTGGTTAAGGTTGGTTTACCTTGTATTGAAGCAGAGTTTCATGGTTTTCTACTCCTCTGAGTGGCTATTGGTGTCCACTTCTTGGCTGTAATTTGGCCTTCACTAAGCCTCTTCCCTTTGCCCTTGCTTCCCTCTGGTTGTGAGGGTGTCACTGGTGTGTTGGCCTGTGACTGGGTCTCAAGTGGTATGAAATTTTCTTCCACTGAATAAAACAGGAAAAAGAGGGCTTATGTCAGTTAAGACTTCTTAAAAGGCTGGTTTTGCACGTCTAAGAATGGCCTCTGGGCTTGTATGTTACTACAGATGCCCTTGTATGATGAAAATGTAATTGAATTAACAATTCCACGTCAAAAATACAGCTTACTGATATGTGGTATACTGTTTGTATTCCAATATCTCACAGAATACTTGTAATGAGCAAGTATAATCTGTCAAAAGATGGTGTATTACAGGGTAATTGAGTTAACAATGTACCCAAACACGCCTAAACTGTTGGTTTATCAGTATGAGCTGTCTTGATTCAATTAAGAATTAAGACTGTATTAGTGGCTTAAAAGTGTTTTTATACACAAAACACGCCAAAAATACTGGTCTGTGGTTATTAGCCATGTGACAGATACTCTATAATATATGAGTATTTATTTTTAAAATTAAAAAATATATATATAATATATATTTATAGAGAAAATAACGCCTAAAAATGGTAAAACAGGTGTCAATAAATGATAAAAAAGAGAAAAACTTACTTGTAAGGTCCAAGAATAAGTAAAAAACACGGCCAGGCCCTCAAAACGTCAGGGTGAGTCTATGATAAAGGTGTATATAAGTATTTACAAGCTTTAACTATGACTGTGACACGTTAAAAATGGTTTTAAAAGATGATGGATTTGATAATAAATGATTAATTTAAGATATTAAGGGCTTTACTATAGAGATATAGTGGTGGTGAGCGCCGTTGAAAGCCCTGGGTGCAACTTTTACCTGTTGGGTTACAATAATAAAAGCTACAACACTTAGATTTAAAGTATACCTGATTATTTTCCAAGAGTATAACTGTTTTGGACAGTTGTACTACATAGGAATTCAAGAGCAGGATGGGGAGACAAATTCTGGCTGTGAAAAGCCTCCTTTTTATCCTGAAATGGGGTGGAAAGGGTGCTAGACCTTTGCACATAGAGGAAGTGAAGATTTTTTCACTTTCTAGTAATGGCTTGTGGTTTGAAAACAGCCTGTATAGCCTGTATTGGGCTCAGATGTGGTTTTGAAACCACATCTGGGCAGTTTTCACCAATACAGGGTGAAAACTTTCATCTGGGGACCTTGCAGCCTGATTCTGACGTGTATGACCCATAGAATGCTGTACAGAAGTTGTATGGGACCCCAGTATTGACTGACATATGAGGTATTGAAGTAAAAAAATGCTTCTTTGTCTATTTGACACCTCATATTCATGATTATGGGATATTATCCCATGGTAGGGCTGTATATGACAGCAGGTGGGATTTTAACCTTAAAACAGCCATAACTTTGTCAATTCTTGAGATATCAACCTCAACATTGGTTCAGTGTGTAGCCCTGTATATTCTCTACACAATGGTACCTCATTTGATATGGGTATCATTAAATATGGGAAAGCTATCCCATGTACAAGATTTTGTACATTTGCGTGTTTTAGGCAAAAAGCTGTATTGAGCTTGTTTGCCCCATACCTTCTGCAGTAGTTGAGATATGGGGAAATGGATGACACCATCAGATAGCCCTGATTGTGCTCTTTCCAAAAATACCCAACTTCAGGTATCCCAAACTAAAACTGTAGAAGTTAGATGAGAGGTGAATGTTTTGTTCACCCTTATTTGGCCTGAAATTGACCATAACTCCAGTAATATTGGTGCTAGCTCAGTTTGGCTGGTACCATTGGATATCCCTGGCTTAGAGCTTCATTTCGAGTACCCATTTGATGGGGTTAAACCTCTCCTTCTAGATTTTAGATGAGAGATGAAAATTAAGGTTTATGCTCAGCAATAACTTTGAGCAGGAATAACTTTGTTATTTCTAGTCCTATGGTGATGGGACTTATATTTTCAGGAAGAGGTGAGTTTCCTCTTTATTTTGATACCTTTTGAGCTCATTTCCCTCAGCTCCATGCTTTGGTGGTATCTTGGCTACACCATTGGTTTATGGTATTTTGGCTGTCATGCTTGTGCTCTGGTTTTGAGTCACAGGCTGCCATTAATAATAGTTGTAAGGTTCAGAAATAGTATGCGGTGCCTACCATGACACAAGGAGGACACAGCTATGGATACTGCTCTGTCATTCTGCAACAACATCATATCTACCTGTGGAGTCCACAAACCCCAGTGTTGAAGTGAAAACAAGCTTCTTTGTCAGTTTGACACCTCATAATCATGGTTTTGGGATGTTATTGCATGGTAATGCTGTATTGGTCAAAATGTGGGATTTTGACCTTAAAAGAAGTATGACTTTGTCAGTTCTTGAGATATAAACCTCAAAGTTAAGCCAGGGTGTAGCCCTGTATGTGTTCTACATAATGGTACCTTATTTGGTATGATTATCATTAAATATGACAAATTTATCCTATGTACAAGTGTTTTGTACATGTGTGTGTTTTTAGGCAAAAGCTGTATTGAGCTTGTTTGCCCTATAACCTTTGTTCTAGTAGGGATATAAAGAGATGAATGACACCAGCAGATAGCCCTTATTGTTCCCTTCCCAAAAAGACCCCACTTCAGGTATCTCACACTAAAACTGTAGAATTTAGATGAGAGGTGAATGTTTTGTTCACCCTTATTTGGCCTGACATTGACCATAACTCCAGTAATATTGGTGCTTGCTCAGTTTGGCTGGTACCATTGGATAGCCCTGGCTGAGAGCTTCATTTTGAGTACCCATTTGATGGGGTTAAGCCTCTCCTTCTAGATTTTAGATGAAAGGTGAAAATTAAGGTTTATGCTCAGCAATAAATTTGAGCAGGAATAACTTTGTTATTTCTAGTCCATGGTGATGGGACTTATATTTTCAGGAAGAGGTGAGTTTAATCTTTCTTTTGATACCTTTTGAGCTGATTTGGCTCAGTTCCATGTTTTGGTGGTATCTTGGCTGTACCATTGGTTTATGGTATTTTGGCTGTCATGCTTGTGCTCTGGTTTTGAGTCACAGGCTGACATTAATAATAGTTCATAGGTTCAGAAAGAGTATGCGGTGCCTACCATGACACAAGGAGGACACAGCTATGGATACTTCTCTGTCATTCTGGAACAACATCATATCTACCTGTGGAGTCCCCAAGATAATCATCAGTTATAGGGACCCAAAGTTGACATCTGTATTTTGGACCAACCTCTATGACATTCTGGGTACTAAACTTGGTTTTTCTACAGCTTACCATCCACAAATAGATGGATCAGCTGAAAGGATGATCCAGACAATCGAGGACATCCTTCAAAGATTCTGTGCCTATGGAATGGAATATAAGGACCATGAAGGTTACATCCATGACTAGGTTACCCTTCTACCAGAAGTCCAGCTGGCTTATAACACAAGTCAGAATTCTACCACAGGAAAAACACCTGCACTGGTAGAAAAAGGGTGGAATCCCCTATTGCCTGTGGATCACTTGAAGAAGAACCTTCTGCCCATCCACCCCACAGCCAAAGATTTCCATGAAATGTGGAAGAGAGCTTGTGACATAGCTGCCAAATGCATATCTGAGGCAAAAGAATATAACAAGCAGAGTTGGGACAAATCACACATGGAACCTGACTTTAAATAAGGGGACCAAGTGTTAGTGTCTACAATTAACTTGAATAATCTCAAAGGACACAAGGAAATGAGAGACTCATTTATAGGGCCATTTACTATCATTAAATTGATAGTGAAAAATGCAGTTGAAGTCAAACTCCTAGAGGAGTTTTCCAGGAAACACCCAGTCTTTCCAGTGAGTTGAGTCAAGCCATACTTCCAGACAGAGTAGGATAAATTCCCTTCCAGGAAGAAGAACCCCACCCCAACAGAAATAGTGGAAGTGGAGGACTACCCTGAGCCTGTGAAGAAAATGATCAAGGCCAGGAAGGTCATAACTAATGGTAAGGATTAGAGACAATACTTAGTCAGATTGAAGAACCAAAGAGGTGATAAAGACAAATGGTTTGAAGAAGATGCCATACCAGATGAGAACCTTCATTTAAGGAGATCCAGAGTCTCTAGGAGGACTGAACAGTCTCATAAATGATGAGCCTTTTATAGAGGTAGGGTATGTCAGCCTGTGACTCAGCCCCAGAGCACAAGCATGACAGCCAAATACCATAAACCAATGGTATAGCCAAGATACCACCAAAACATGGAGCTGAGCCAAATCAGCTCAAAAGGTATCAAAAAAAAGAGGAAAAAACTTTCCAAATATCCAAGTACCATCACCATAGGGCAAAGAATAACAAAGTAATTCCTGCTCAAAGTTGTTGCTGAGCATAACCCTTCATTTTCACCTCTCATCTGAAATACAGAGTAAGAGGCTTAACCTCATCAATTGGGTATTAAAAATGAAGCTCTATGTCAGGAATATCCAATGGTACCAGCCAAAATGAGCTAGCACCAGTATTGCAGAGGTTATGGCTAAATTCAGGCCAAATAAGAGTGAATAAAATAGTCACCTCCAATCTAACTTCTAAAGTTTTAGTGTGAGATACCTAAATTGGGGTCTTTTTGGAAAGAGAACAATCAGGGATATCTGATGGTGCCAGTCATTTCCCATTATCTCATCTAGAGCAAGAGTTAAAAGGAAAACAAGCCTAATACAGCTTTTTGCCTAAAACACACATATGTACAAAAATCCTGTACATGCAACAACTTTGCCATATTTAATAATAACCATATCAAATGAGGTACCATTGTGTAGAAAGCATACAGGGATACACATGGAACAAATATTGAGGCTGATATTCTAAAACCTGACAAAGTAATGGCTGTTTTAAGGTCAAAATCTCATAGTTTGGCCAATACAGACTTACCATGGGATAATATCCCATAACCATGATTATGAGGTGTCAAAAAGACAAAGAAGCTTGTTTTAAATTAAATACCTAATAGTTCATTCAATCCTGGGGTCCCATACAGGTTCTGTACAGCATTCTACGTGTCATACACGTAAGAATCAGGCTGTGTGGTCCCCAGATGAAAATTTTCACCCTGTATTGGTAAAACCTGCCCATATGTGGTTTCAAAACCACCTCTGAGCCCAATACAGGATATACAGGCATTTTGCAAGACCCAATCCTGTTCTTGAGAGTGAAAAATCTTAACTTCCGCTACGTGAAAAGGTATAGCAGCGTTTTCACCCCATTTCAGGATAAAAGGAGCCTTTCACTGCCAGAAAAGGAATCCTCATCCTGCTCTTGAATTCCTAATTAGTTCAACTGTCAAAAACAGCTATACTCTTGGAAAGAATCAGGTTATTCTTTAAATTTAAGTATCATAGCTCTTATCATAGTAATCCAACTGGTAAGACTGCACCCAGGGCTGTCAGCAGCGCTCACCACCACTATATTATTATAGAAAAGTCCTTGTTATCCCACTCTAAAATTCTTATAACCATCAACAAACCTTTTTGTTACAATGTTTACTGTTTCACAGTCATACCCAAAGCTTGTAAATACCATTATACATCTTTATCATAGACTCAGCCTGACAAAGAACATGAAACACTTTCAAAATATCTGTGTAATTATGGGATATAAAAAAGGAAAATTATTATCATGAGGATTTCTTTGATTCTTTATCACCAGAAATTAGGTTTAGTGTTACTTAATAAATGATCAAAGACAGGACCATGCTTCAAGAAAGAGATGGAAGATATATCTTACTTGAAACAGATATTCTCAGAGATTATATTGAGGCAGTGGTGGAGCAAGCAGTAGTTATTAAAGGGAAATCACAATGATCAAATTCAGATGGAATCAAAAAAAAAATTTGAAGATGAAATATGGGAGGGGATTATAAAACAAATTAAGGATAACACAAGGAAATAAAGAATCCACCAGCTCAAGAAGCCTATGTTGATGAAGCCCCAAAAGAAGTAAATCCAATGAAGGGTGTTTTGGACCAGCTGAAAGAACTATCAGATGCTTTTTGTCCACTAAAGAAGCCCTTGAAGGATAAACCTAGCTCACAAGGCGCAGTATTACCTCCAAATGCACAACCCTTCAGGCTGAGTATTCATCAACCACCCTTATCTTCAAATTACCAGCCATATGTTCCCCCACAACTTTGTGCAAGACCACCCTTAGGGGGTTAATACTGTTTTAAAAATGGTCATTCATTGAAGAGATGCAGCTAGCTTTCATAAGATATATAAAAGAGAAGTGTCAGGAGGAAAGGATTAAGTTTCTTTTACCCTAATTTCCAGAAAATACCCTCAGAGGGGACCAAATCTCCAAAGGATTTAGTCAGGGAATTCAATAAGGAGAAAGAGGAAATCCCAAAGATAACTGAAAATTAAAATTCTCTATCAAAACCACAAAATCAAAAGATGGTTGAGCTAAATAAGGGGGAATAAGAAATTTCAATTTCTCAAGTAGAATAATGGGTTAATTGGTAACCATCAACATTATCTTAACCCCCTAAGATGTTGGAAGCACATGTAACTTGCAGACAAAAAAAACAAATATTGGCAAAACAAGAAAACCAAACACAAGAATCTCATCATTCCAGGAAATTATCATGAATATGAAACCAAAGGAGAAATCAAAGTAATTGTCCCAACCAGATACCAGAACATGTCTGGAGATTCTAAAAGAAATGAAAATGTTGAAAAAGGCAAGAGTGATTGAAAGAAACAATATGAAGATTAAACTCAAAAATCAAGTCAATATATCTTTAAAGAACTAAGGATATAAAAAAAATGAAGCAATTCATAAGAAAGAAGTTAAACCAAGATTAGTCATTGATTATGTGATCAGCAGGTTTTGGAAAAGAAGAAAAACATAAATTTAGAAGAGGTTTTATCTGTATCAAAGAAAATTATTTAAAATCTCTAAGGAATGTCTCTTGAGGAAAAAGAATCCCCCAAGTCCATAAGTACCTTGGAAATAAAGGACAATATCATTTCAATTAATATCAAAGACTTTGAAAAGCCAAGACCTCATTATGCCAATCCTCTTGGATATATGCAAGTATTTGTTTAAAAGAAGGAATACTTAGTTATGGAGCTTGTTGATACAGGCTCAGAATGTAACATCATCACAGGAGGTTCTGAAATAAAATCCTCAATTCCAAGAAGAAATGTCAACAAGAACCTTAGAGGAATTGGAGGTCAAATTACATCACTCATTGGACTTTCTGAATTTGAACCAGATGTTTTGGCCTCAGGGGAAGAAAGAGAAATTGAATTCTTCATTTCCAAAGGAGAAGTCCATACAGTTCTTGTAGCGTTTGTATATGAAAAAATAAGTAAAAGTTACTAATATTTAACTTATTGTACTCTGAATTTCCTTATAAACAAAATAAGTAAGATTAAAATAATCATAATAATAAAGATTTATTATAATTATGGAGTAAAAATAACTATATTATTAAATAAATATAATAAAATACTCTATCTTATGAAAGATTAATATAATCTATATTATGAAAGAATAATATAATAAATAAATATATTAATGTTTGATAATTAATATATTTGAAAGCACTTTGTTATCGTTACCAAGATATAATAAAGGCATAAAAAATTATTTTTATTAATAAAAAACAATTAATAACTAGAATATTACTAATATTAAATCTATATATCAATATGAATACTATTTATATGAGTTAAAGAACTATTAATAGTACTAATAGAGAGGAATTATTATAATACGAGAAAATAACCTACTTTTGACACTCAATATAGTAATTTTGGAAGATTTTATGCCAAAAAATGTAAATACAGCTTATTTAGATTGTATTTACAAATAAAAATTAAAAGAAATTACAAATATTCTTGATTTTACGTGGAAATAAGATTTTTAAGAGAATTATAACAAAACAAATGAACAATGGAAGGAAACACCTCAATATTGATGATTATATTAAATATTACCTTTGGTATTTGTTAATATAAAAGATTTATATATAAAGAATAACTATTTGACCTTTTCATTTAATTCTTTTGTTGTTTTGATACATCTAAGGGGAAAATAGAGTAAAAGGAGCTCTATTTATAGTAAACTCCTCCCTTATAGAGTCCAGTAGGCTTCTAGTAGAGGTGTACTGATGGTATCCACTGGAAATGATTAGTATTTCCAGGTTTACTGGTGATTACATCATGATCAAACCATCTTATCTCATTATCACACCACTACCTAGAGTTATCAGTATAACTCTCAGTTTGATGACATCATAGACTTGGAAAAAGAATAAAATTTGTTTATCTTATTAGTATTAATCATGATCTAATAATTTTCACCAGTTTTGTCACCTATATAACAGGTAATCTTAAAATAAGATTACAGTGAGCAATCATAAATGATCAATTTTAAGCTCAAAATTTGATCATTAAGAACTTTGAAGTTATACATGCTACAATTATTCTGAGAGTGAATTCTGATACCTTGGCATGGATTTATTAAACTACCAAGCGCATTCTATTACATTGTCAAAACTCTATTTTTGATGATTTCTGTTGTATCTCATCTTTTCTGTCCAAATTCAATATTTTAAACTTCAAACCTTGATTTCAAGGGGTTTTACCTTGAATATTATGGCAAAAAAAGCATAATTCTTCATTTATGAGCTATTAGAATCTGAATATACACTTTGTTTTAAGTGTGGACCATTTTCACAACAAAGTGGTCAACAGCTCTAATAATTTTGTTCAATAAACCCTAACAAGTTATAACCTTGTTTATAAGTTGTAAAATAAAATTCATATATGTGCACCTACAGTAATTATTTGGTGAATTTCATTTTGGTTCAACTCTCTATCATGTATATTTAAAGAGATATCAGCTAAAAACCATGAATGTACGCATTGACCAAAAAAGTGCATATATTCAGCTTAATTCCTTAAATATTGACTTTAGAGAATTTTTATAAGATGCTTTTATGTGTAGTTTCTCCTGGGGAATCTAATTGTGCTATTTGTTTAACATGTTGCTCCATTGGTTTCTGAGTTAAATAAGAGTTTATGTCTCTTTTAGGGTATTATTACTTATTATTCAGTAATTATTGACTATACAGATATGCCATAGGAATGATATATGTGTATGTTAACATGAGGAATCTAATTTTGTAATTTATTTCAAATTTTTACCCATTAGAGTTTGAGTTAATTCAGAGTTTATACCTATTTATGGCATTTTCACTGGTTTCAAGATAATTATTATGAAGTTTTTCTTGTGACCTTTTGGGATATGTGTGTACCACAATCAGATATAGTTAATTAGGGTATCATCCACTTTTCTACTTCTTCAAAAGAATTTGTTAGTTTTGAAGCTCAATAATGCTTAATTTTCTATTCTTTACATTTCCTTTCATGTTTGAACCTTCTTAATAGCTTATCAACATTTGTTATATCTTTCTCAAGTAGCCATTTATCTTCTTGATTTGGGTTTCTATACCTCACAAGGTATTCCCTCTCTTTTTTGTTTCTTGTCCTTCTTTCTTTAAGGACTTTTACAGTTTTCTTTTCTTGTCCTCCTTCTAAAGGGGGTATTTCAAGTGGGGGTTTATTTCTTAATGAAAACAACTCCTTGTCACTTTAGCTGTAAGGTTCTATCAGACTTACAGGGAAAGTTGAGTGCTTGTTCATTAATTCACCTGTGATCTCTAGTTGCACAGCATTGGGTCCATGTGGTGATTTTATCATAAATGGTTCTGGAAAAGAATCTTTTGATTTCTTTGGGCCTTTGATATTATTGAAATTTGGAGTTGAAACTAAGACCAAGTCTCCTATTTTGTAGTCGGGTGGGTTATGTCTTTTCCCCATCTTTCTTCTGTTTACTTTCAAGAATCTTGCATAAATCTGTTTGCATGGTGTATTGCTTTGTCAAGCATTAATTTAAAGTTACTTGCTGTTGGGTGTATATATACTAAGTCCTTTTTGAGGGTATCATAAGGAAGTCTTGGATTCCAGATTTTTCCTAGCATTTCTGGTGTTTTGCCAGTTGAAGAATGGATTGATGCTTTATATGCCAGTTCAAGAGCTGGTATTAATGTACACCAATCATGGGTAAAACCATCAGAATCTTTGAATTCTAGTACAAAAGCACAGAAGCTCCTGATCATGTCCTCTAAGGTCTGTATCATTCTTTCTTATAGACCATCAGTTTTGGTGTGGTAAGCTGTTGAGAATGTTAACTTTGTTCCAAACAGGTTATGGGGGTTTGTCCATAATGCTGAATCAAATTTTGGGTCTCTATCACTTATGATATTTTGGAATAGCCTGTGTGGCTAATGGCTTTATTCCATATCATTATGGCTGTGTCCATAGCTGTGTCATCTTTGTCACATGGTTAGATCATTGGAGTTTTGCTGTATCTGTCAACTACCACTAGGCATGCATTGTAACTTCTGTCTCTTCCTGGAGGTCAGGCTGTTACCCAATGCATGTAAACTATTTCCCAAGGGCATTTTGGTTCCTGGATTTGGATCATCATTCAAAATTTCTTTCCTATGGCTCTGTTTGCTTTCTGGAATTTGTCACAGGCTTGGAAGTATTCTGCAACATCTTTCTTCCAATTTGGCCACCAAGAGCAGGTTCTCACCCTCTCTAGTGTGCTGTCTTCTGAGAGATGTCCATCTGAAACACTATTATGATATTCATGTAGTATAGTGTTTATCAGAGTTCTATCTGTTAAAGCCAGAACACATGTATGTTTAGTTCTATGATAGGGGATTCCATCAAGGAGTTGGAATATTCCTTGGTCATATTTGTTTTTCCATATTTCATCCAGTTTTGATGGAAGTGATGGGTCTTTACAGTATTTCATTAGAAGTTAGCATAATATATGGCAGTTTTTATCCTTTTTTTAGCTTTCTTTAGATTGGTTGAAGAGTTCTGTTCCAATATCTGTGACACATATGCCTGCTATATTGTGCTCTTCCTGTGGTACCCATCCTGGATTTTCAGGTGTATTTGTCAGAGCCTATCTGCTAAGACCATCTGAATTTTTATGAATATTACCAGATTTATGAGATATAGTCATATTTCTTCTATATTCTTGGATGGCAATTTGCCATCTTAGCATATGTCTGTTTGGAGTTTTCATCTTTAATAACAATTTTACAGCATTACAATCTGTAATTACATCAAACACTGTCCAATCCAAATAATAGTGTAATTTTCAAAATACCACACTAAGCAGAGGAATTCCATTTGGCTTTCTCCATACCTTGCTTCTGTTGGCTCTATTTGTCTTGAAATGAAGCAAATTGGTCCTTCAACAGTTTTGTCATTGATTATTTGTGTCTGGTGTAGTGCAGCACCTAGTCCTTCTCCACAAGCATCAATGTATATTTTAAAGGGTAGTTTCCAATCTAGAATTAAATCCCACACCAGGAAAAGACATTCCATTTCTATTGCTCCATATCTTGCTTATGTTGGCTTAATTTGTCTTGGAATACAGCAAATTGGTCCTTCAACAGGTTTATCATTGATAATTTGTGTCTGGTGTAGTGCAGCACCTAGTCCTTCACCACAAGCATCAATTTACAGCTTGAAAGTTAGTTTCTAATCTGGCATCAGAAGAAATGGGGCATTTGTGAGGGCTTTTTCCAATTCCTAATATGCTTTAACCCTATCTTCAGTCATTTCCTAGACTTTTTGTTGGTCACAGAGCTTATACAAGGATTTAAAAATTCTTAAAAAGTCTGTTGTATTCTGTATGTAATAACCAGAGAATCCTAGAAATGATTGCATTTCTTTTTGATTTGGGTAATTGGATTCAATAGTACTGCTGCTACTTTGTTCTTATCTATGCCCAACCCTAGTCTAGATGCAACATGTCCTAGTGCTTTCAGTTCACTGTATGCAAAATGTCACTTTTTCAAGGAGATTTTCATGTTTACTTGTACTATCTTTTTCAAGACTCTTTCTAGTCTTGTTAAGGGACTATCCTAAGTTTCTGAGCAAGCTATTATATCATCAATATAGATAATCAACCAGTCTTCTGACAATTCTTCAGGAAATATGGTATTCATCATCCTTTGATAATGGGAAGATGCATTTTTTCTACCAAATGGCATTCTCATATATTAAAAAATTGAACAGTGGACTATTATCCTTGGTAGTATTTTGACATTGTCTGTTAAGACATTTTGATGAAAACCCTTTATAGCATTCATGGCTGTGATGAGCTTAGCCTGAGATAATTGTGTTAATGTTTCATGGATTCTGGGTATTGGAGATCTGTCAGGGATGGTATAGGTGTTTAGATCTCTAAAGTGCCTTACCATCATTGATTTTCCATTATGCCAAGCTATAATGACAGGTTTAGTGACCTCTACCTGTTCATTATGTCTGACTTTCCTTAATAATTCAAGGTCTATTCATTCTTTAATGTGTACCTCTAAAGCTTCTCTAGCTCTTGGGCTAGCTGGGTAATCTGGTCTTCTTAATAGAGCTGGATAAGGTTTTTCCACATTACGGATTATGTCTACCTCATGTCCAATTATGGCACCTAGTGGCTCTTTGTCAGTCTCAAAGGCATTCTTATTTTTACATAAGAGGTCAATCAATTTTTCTTTCATTTTTACTGTTAATTCATGATTGAATTCTGCCTCTTTAAGTTGTTCAGCTATTAAAAAATCCTTTTCTGGGATTTTTTCTTCATTATTAATAGCTATAATTTGTTTTTTGCTATTGAAGAAGCCAAATATTTGTCTTTTATTTTCTCCTTTGGTAAAATATCTATCTTTTCGGTTAGAGATATCTATCCCATAAATTGACAAGTAGTCATTTCCAAGTATAAAATGGTTACTAGTGCAGTTGTACACTACTATAAACTCTACTTTCAATCTGATACATTGTGAAGGATGAGGGAAAATGAGTGTTAATTTGATCATTACAAGGGGCTTCATGACTTCACTTGCATTACTAAATTCGACTCCTTGTATTGGTATAGTTTTTCTTTCCAATCTGGTACAATTGTTTTCAAATAACTCTTACCAACACAGCTACAATATGCTCCTGTATCTTAGTTCTGTTTATACTCTTGGTTTTCCACCATGAAAACACTTATACTTGATTCCCCATCTGTATATCCCATCCCCTTTTCTGGTTTGGTTCTATACAATTTGGCATCTTGTATGTTTGTCAGGCTTGTATCAGATGTTCCAACTTGTGGTAAGTTTGAATTGACATTGGGTACTTCATATATTAAGTGAATATTATTAATTTGTGCATTAATTATATCAATTTTATCAATTTTTGAAGTTTCTGATTCTTCAGTGTCCTTTTTAGAATTAGATTCTTCTTCTTTATCTTGGTGGTCCTCTGTTTCCAAAATTTCATTGTTTTTTGTTTTACAAGGGAATTGTTGGCTAAGTGTCCAATACCTCCCCATTTGTGGAACTTTCTTTGCTCATTACTGTTGGATGTATTGGGCTTGTAAATTTCTCTTGGTTTATCTTTCTTGATAAATGGTTTATTTGGACTTTTGATGTCCAATTTATTCCAATTTCTGCCAATTTTTGTCCTTGTCACTATGTCTTCTAGTGCAGTGATATACTCTTCTGTGGAGCATGGTTCTATAAATCTTCTTCTAAAGGCATGTTCCAATTCTCCTCCCCATTTCTTAAGTATTTTCATCTGTACCATTTTTTGTGACATTTCTGGGTACAGTGCATTTAATCTTTCAACTTGTTTTAAGAAACAAGTAAGAGGTTTATCCTTGTCTGCGTCAAAGAAGGAATTTTCAAATGCATTCTCTATTTTGTATCTCAAGGCATCATTAGCCCAGTTGGTGATTATTTCTTCTTTCGACCAAGACAAGTTATTTTTGCCATTTGTGTGCCTCATACCATAATGTCATCTTTTTGCAGATTTATCAAATAGTCAGTGTAATCTGGAAGTGATCAATTAATCTGGTATGGCATAGTCTTCTTGTAACATGTCAATTGTTTAAATAAACTACATATGTTCATATTCACCTTCTCCTGTGACTGTTGGCCATTATTTTAGTTGAGGTGCTTCCTTCGTTCAGACTTGGTTATTGTCTTGATGACTTAAGTATTTTATGAATGGCTTTTTTGTTTCCTCTTTTGGTTTTCCAGGACTTCTTATGTGAGAAAATTGGGTTGATCACTATGGCATATTTAAGTTAGCCTCATTTATTTTATCCATTTTTTCAGTAATAAGCCTTATTTCACTTTGAATATAATCTTTCAGATTCATTATTGCTTCATCACTTTTTTCCACATGGTCTAGAAGTAATTTTTGGTGTGATGAAGTCTTTTCTTCAAATTTTTCTACAGAAATACTTAATTTGTTTAGTTTTTCTGGAATATTATCAATACTCACATCCTAATTGATTGTCAAAGCTTTATCTTTGATATCTTTTATATATTTATAGAACTCCTGTTGTCCTTGTATTGATTTTGGAGTATTTTCAATTAGAGCTTTTGGTTTATTAGTTTCAACAATAAATTTAATGTTATAGATTTCTTTTTTATTTTGTACAACAATTTTTGTTAAAGATGATAAATTATTATTTATTTCTTATAAGGATAATAAACTGTTTTTCATTTCTTTAAGAGGTAAAGTTTTTTTTTTGATTTCTGTTAAATTATTTAAAAAGTCTGGAGACAAAGTTATTTCTTTGGGAAATTTGGTTTTCTCAATCTTTTTTACTCCTTGTCATTGAATTCCATCAAGGTTCTGTCCATGTTGAAGACATTTTTCATGGCATCTTTTTGGATTTTTGGAATCCTGTAGCTCAGGGAATATGGTTTTCTCCAGTTCTTTTTCTTGTTCTTCTTCCCTTCTTGGGGAAGTGGGTTGGCTTGGGGCTTGTTCCTTTGTTGCCTCCCTCTTTTTGGAATGGTATTCGTTGATCTTGTTGATTGGAGGTTTGGATGATAGTAGATTCCATCCATTGGAGTATCTAAATACTTCCTCCTCTTTGAGGAATTTTTGAGGATGTGCCAGGAGTTCATCACTCCTTGGTGTATTTGTGGTAACATTTTCCAATCCTTGTCCTTGTACACCATGTAGTACTGCTTGTAATGGCTCATGTAGATGTCTGCTGGAGTCCTCTGAATGTGATCTATATCTATTTGAGTCACCCATACTTAGTTCTAACTCTTGTTCAGATATCATGGGCATTTCTGGGACTTGCCTTTGGGATAAGGCACTTCCTTGTGTGGATTCTGTTCCACTGGGGATTTTGCCTTTTCTTTTCCCTTTTGAGGGATCAATTCTACCTCTGAGTTCAGCTCCGTCTGATTTGATGGAGTATTAGGAACCTCTTCTGGTAGTCATAATTTAATAAATAACAAATAAAAAGACTTCAGGACAAGAATTTCTTTTTATGGCAATTTATAAAGGAGGTAATCACCTTCAGAGTCCTGAATAGTGGGTCCTGGAAAGTCTAATTTCTTAGCTTTCTTTTTCTTGATGATAATTGATGTTGGGGAGCTTGGGCAAGTTTTTTCCACCAATTTTTCAACAGTGATCTGATTGTCCTCTGTTGAATTGTCTTCAAACACTAAAAAGACAAATGAATGGGAGGCTTTTATATAAGAAGTGTTATTTTTGGTAAGATATGGCAATTTTCCACATAAAATTGGCTTTTATATCTTATAATAAGTGAAATGAATAAAGAAATGAAGAAAAATGAATAAAAATGACTTTTTTATTAGTTTTTCATATTTTTTGATATTTTTATATTTTTATTTTGAAAGAATAAAATAAAAATGGGAATGATTCTGTTATGAAATTGATTTATAATATAAAATATCTTTTTTAATCACTAGAGTCACTCAAAGAAAGTTCTTGCAAGTCTATCAATATGAAAAACCATGTGCAAGACAGTAAAATTGCTTTCCAAATACCTCAATAGCTTTTAAAATTAATAAATATAATCTTTTTATATAATTTTATGATTATAATTATAATTTATTATTGGATAAACCCAATTAGAATACCTTTAAAGGTCTTTTTGAGTAAATATCACAGCCAGGCCCCCAAATGAAAGGTTTGACTATGAAAGAATAAGTAAAAATTACTAATATTTTACTTACTGTACTCTGAATGTCCTTATAAATAAAGTAAATAAGATAAAAAAAATTGTATTATTAAATAAATATAATAATATAATTTATATTATGAAAGAATGATATAATAAATAAATATATTAATATTTGATAATTAATATATTTGAAAGCACTTTATTATTGTTAACAACAAATATTAAAGGCATAAAAAATTGTTTTTACCAATAAAAAAGAATTCATGAATATAATGTTACTCATATTAAAGTTATATATTAATATAGATACTATTCATATTAATTAAAGAATCATTATTAGTAATAACAGAGAGAAATTATCATAATAAGAGATAATAAACTGCTTTTGATGTTTGATATAACAATTTTGGAAGGTTTTACGCCAAATAATGTAAATACAACTTACTTAAGTTGTATTTACAAAGAAAAAAGAAAAGGATTTACAAATATTCTTGATTTTACGTGGAAATAAGATTTTTAAGAGAATTCTAACAAAACAAATGAAAAATTGAAGTAAACACCTCAAGATTGATTATTATAACAAAGATTACCTTTGTTATTTGTTAATGTAAAAGATTTATATATAAATGATAAAGATTTTACCTTTTGATTTAATTCTTGTATTTTTTTGATGCGTCTGAGGGTACAATAGAGTAAAAAGAGCTCCGTTTATAGTAAATTCCTCCCTTCTAGAGGCCAATTGGCTTCTAGTGGACGTGTAATGATGGTATCCACTGGAAATGATCAGTATTTTAAGGTTTAGTGATGATTAAGGCATGATCAAAGCACCTTATCTCATTATGATGCCATTATTTAGAGTTATCACTATAGCTCTAAGTTGAATGACATCATAGACTTGGAAGAATGTTAAGCTTTGTGGAATTTATTTGTATTAAATAGAATATAATGGTATTCACCAGTTTCACCACTTATATAACTGTTCAGCTTAAAATGAGATTACAGTGAGTGATCATAAATGATCAATTGTAAGCCTCAACTTTGATCATTAATAAATTTTAAATTATACACGCTACAGTTATTCTGAGAGTGAATTCTCATAGCTTGGAATTTCCTTATTAAACTTCCAAGCAGATTCCATTACATCATCAAAACTCTCATTTTAATGATTTTTCTTGTATCTCATCTTTTCTGTCAAAATTCAATATTTTAAACTTCAAACCTTGATTGCAAGGGGTTTTACCTTGAATATTATGATAAAAAATACATCATTCTTCACGTATTCGCTAGTAGAATCTGATTATCTACTTCTTTTTAAGTTTGGACCACTTTCACAACAAAGTGGTTAACAGCTGTAGTAACTTTGTTCAATAAGCCCTTACAAGTTATAGCCTTGTTTATAGCTTGTCAAATAAAGTTCATATCTGTGCGCCTACATTAATTATGTGGTGACTTTCTTTTTGGTTTAACTCTCTATCATGTATATTTAAAGAGATATTAGCTAAAAACCATGAATGTATTCATTGACCAAAAAAGTGCATATATTCAGCTTAATTCCCTACGTATTGACCTTAGAGAATTTTGATAAAAAATTTTTATGTGTAGTATTTCATGGGGAATTTAATGGTTCAATTTATGCACATGCGGATTCATTGGTTGCTGAGTTAAATAAGAATTTATGTTTTTTTAGGGTATTATTACTAATTATTCACCAATTATTCACTTTACAGATATGCAATAAAAAGATATATGTGTATTTTACCATGAGAAATCAAATGGTGTCATTTATTTAGAATTTTTACTCATTAGATTCTGAGTTAATTCAGAGTTTGTTCCTATTGATGGTATTTTCACTGGCTTCAAGATAAATATTATGAGTATAATTATTATAAAGTTTTCTTGTGACTTTTTGGGATTTGTGGTCATATCTCAAAGTCTCATAGCTCTTGGAAGACCATTATTGGCTGAAAAAAAGGCAGAAAATTTCAAGAAAACAAGGAAAAATATTGAGCTACTAGGAATAAGATGGTAGACAATTATGTGTGCAAATTGCCAATCCCCATATATTGGGATGGAAAACAGGACCACCAAGGGGAATGGAACTATGTTCATTTGGAAAAATTGAAGATTTGTTTTTGAAAGGGAAATCAAGAAGCTTCAAGTATAAAGTCTTATTCAGGAGTAAAGGTTCTTTCAAATTCACAAAGAAAAGAAGTGATCCATACTCAAATAAATTGGAAGACACTAATAAGGACAAAATATTTTCCACAATAGATGAAGAAATTAAATATGGTGAAACAAAAGAAGGATGAGGATAAGGAAAAAGTTTGGAAACACAATAACCCAAGCAAGGAAAATTCCCAGGAATTATTTCAGACCGGGTACAAAATTAACAAGAGCAGAAGCCATTAAGCTGGTACTTGGAGCTGGAAATTGAATAAAATAAAGAGTGTTCAACCTCTGACAATAATAAATGGAGTGAATGGTTCAAGAGAACATTAACTCACTCTAGTTAATATGAAGAATACATCAAAAAGAAAGGACCTGAATTCAAAAATATAATTCTTAGTCGAGAGCAAGAATTTTGGAAAACAGAAGATGAAACTGAATACAATAAGTCATATATATGACGAAAGGATAAGAAAGCAGATTGAAACATGAAAAGAGTTTTTGAAAAAGAAAAAGAAAACCAATTTATAACTTTTGAATCAATTGAAGATAGAAATAAAAGATTTAAAGTAATTGTAAATGGCTCGGAAATAATAATTGGACCACCAATTTATAGTAGAAAGAATCTTTTCACAACTTTTGAGCAAGAAAAACCTTACAAAAAACATGAGGGTCAGAAAATATCAGTGAAAATCAATTCAAGATCAAAATCACTACTGTAAGAATATCAAAAATGAATTGTTGAACCTTTTCCAGGACAAACAATTACTAGGAAATTTAAACAAGGAATCAACAATGAATACTTATGAGGTAAAATATGAATATTATGAAAACCCATCAATGCAAAAACCAAAAAATTCTCATTGTTTTGAAAGTCCTAAGGAAGGATTCATGAATAAAGAAATTATTGAAAATCATTTTGACCAAGAAGCAGAAATCTCCTATTGATAAAGAACTTATGAGCCCTATTATTGAGTGTGGTCTGGATCCAGAAGAACCATGGAGAATCAATAAAGAGAAGGGAATAGACTTTGATCAAGAAAATTTGTCAAAGTGTCATGATAAAATTTCATACTAGCAAATTAAAAAACCTGAAGGGGAGCCAGATTACTTTATTCTTCCTTACATGTAATTAGAAGACATCTACTATGAAGCCTAAACAAAATTAAAAGGAAGACAATGGCTTATAAATCTTCTAGTATTCAATCTTCAAAAAATATAATTCCTGAATCTGTTAAATGAAAAAGGTCCTAGAGAAAAATTACGAAACAAATACTGGGGGGAAATAAACTCTTTCCATGAAAAGCAAATGGAAGCACTTTATATATATAATATGGCCACAAGAATATTTAAATCTGGATAATATGGAGCTTTTGGGGGGAACACTTCAATGGAAAGAATTTGGCTATTTCCTATTACATAAGCAAGACACATTCACCAGTAATAGGAAAGGTGAGAAATTAAAACAAAGGAAGAAGGGAATAAAGCTCCTTGAAGAAATAGCCAAGATAATATGTATTAATAAAGTTACTGAAAATAAAGAAAAAGGGAAATGGGTTTTATAATGAGAAAATTGCCTCAAAAAAAACTTTTGAAAAATAAGAAATTAATGATCAAAATAGATAACAAATTATTAGATTTGTATTATAAATTTCTCTTCTGTGAAGGTATTTATAATGTATGACTTTATTGTAAAATTAATGTAAAAAAGGGGGAGTGTGTCTGTTTCTTATTCCACATCTAATGGTTTAAGTTTTTTGGGATGAAATTCTTGGCAATGGAAATATAAATTTCTCTTCAAATTAAGTATCAATATCATTACTCTGAAGATATTTCATGAATAATTTTTTTTATAAAAGTTTAGGCTTTAAAAAAATCAACAAACAGTTCAAGATGCCAAAGCTTGGATGTCATGGGAATGAATTGTTGGAGAATGAAGAAATTTCGAATGAAAGGAAATTGAAGAAGAAATATGAAGAATGTATTTTTGAATATGAATGAGGATCTAAAGGATATCATCCATATTATAAAAATTAATTACCATCAATGAGAAAAGTTCAGCTGAAGTCAGTTCAGAAAACCTCCAACTTACATCATTAGAAAAAAGATGAGAAGAAAATAAGTAAAATGTAATTTAAATCCTAAGGTCCAGTATTTTTGGTAGTGAACTCTGCCTTATAAAGGAAGACCCAAATATTTCTCACCTTATCACTTAAAATTTCAATTTATTAGATTTTTTGGAGTGACTTCCTGCGTTACCAAAGAGGATTAATTTTTTAAGAACTACTTTACTTGGCTTATTTATTTGATCTACCTCTGCCAAAAAGTTATTTTAATTTATCTTATTTTTTAACATAAACAAACCATTACCAAAATTTGTATCATATTTTAACTTTTATAAATATCATTTCTGAAACTGATGAGGCAGAAAAAACCCTCTTGACCTATTGGCCAGAATCAGAAAGAAGAGAAGAAAGCCAAGACATATTAATTAATAATACTTTTTCAGTATTCAATAATGAACACCCAAGATGGGGCTTACCATTAATTGAAAAGTTTGAAAAACTAAATTATTACATTATTCCATTTCTTGAATTTGAGGATATATTTGAAAATTAATTAACTTAACACCCAATTGAAGATATATGGTGCCAGCTACCTAGATCAAGACTCACAAAACTTGAATTCATTCATTTGTCAACCTATGATGGATAATGGGAAATCTAGCTAATGATTATTGGAATGAAACATTTTATATGGAAGAAGATATAAGGAGGAACTTATATTGAGGTAAAAACAAGTCTCAAATATGGGTTTTACTTGAAGGAGATCAAGTAGATGGTAAAAAAATGAAATGGGGAGGGAATTTCTATATTGATGATAAGGAATTGGATTTTAATTTAGAGGGTAAATTCTTACAGCCAATAATTAGAATGAATAACCACAAGTTTTGTTTGAAGAAAGAAGAATGGAATAATTGATGAAAAAAATTGTTATCAGGAAAATTGACATGAAAAAGAAGAAGAATAAAGATTATTTTAAGAAAATTCTTTTCAGAAAATGGGAGGCCAAGAATGCCCTTAAACTGAAATACAACTATTTATTTACTCTTTATCTTTTATTTTAATGCATAAAATTAAAGAAGAAAATATCAACAAATGTAAGGACCAATGATACATGATTGGCCCAGCATGGCCTTAAAAAGCCAATTTAATATGTGAAATAATATCCAAATGAGATTAAGAATTTTTTTTAAAAAGAAATTAAATAATAACATCTACTTATAATCAATAAAACTTATTAAAAAATCAATCACCATCAATACAAAAATACCAAAAATCTTTATCTAATTGTTAAATAAGTAGAAAAATCAAGAAATTGCTATGGAATTATAAATAAAAGTTGTGGTAAAGATGGTTTAATTAATATAAAAAAAAGTTACAATAATAATAAAAAAGGCTCTGGTTATCAAATTGATCTAGATAAATTTTTTTAGTGTTTCTTCTTTAATAGTAGCAGTATTTGTGCATCTTAAAAGTTGGAGTTGTCAGCGATTTCTTCTACCACCCAAGACACAAGTGGTCATAGGTTTTTAGGAAAAGTGGGAATTTAATAATTAAACATCAGTTTATAGCTATAATGAATGGAAATAAATTGAATTTTTTTTAATTTAATAAAGAATTATCAATATATTATCAGTGGATAGCTAAGTTTTTAATAATAAATTACAAAGAGTTCTTAAATTTTCTGTTTCATGAATAATTAACTTTAATAAGGTCACAAATTCCTTATCATTGCACTTATTCACAGGAAAATTGTTTATTGTTGAGAAATTAAAATCTCAATTTCAAGAATTATTTCAAAATAATGTTGAACAAGATGATCCAAAAAAGAAGATGGAAACATTATTATGCTAAAATGTAACAAATAGAAGATTTTTTGATGAACTCACCAACAAAAAAATTGACTTTAAATGATTATCAGAACTCTCAAATTTACAACACAGTAATTTTTCATTCTTAAAAAACACCAACAAATTCTTTTTGAATAGGGCAAATACTTCAAGATTTTCGCCACTAAAATAAGACTAGATATTTTACAATAAGCAAAAATAAATTCATCAGTGATTGTAGCATCAATCCTCAAAAGAAATCATGAAGTAGCTTACTTAATAATTTAGAAAAGAATCAATCAGGAAGTGAAATGGAAAGTAATAAGAATGAAATACTCAAAACACCTACAGGCTACATACAGACACACAGACTGCACAAAAATATAGTACATATATAGAATGCAACAAACAAGGAAGGTTGAACAGCTTTTTAAATAAACTTTCTCTCTTTCTTCTTTTTGTTTTCAATTTGTCTTTTTACAAAAAAAATTGATAAAAAGGACTGGCCACCCCCCTTGCTTTAAAAAAGGAATTGCGAAAAAACAGGAAAATGAAGAAAAAAACAGAAGAAAAAAAATTTATCAGGAAGGAGGGATAAATTTAGAACATAAATATAAAGCTATAATTAATAAGATCATGTTATGATCATATGATTTTTAGGATATTATAATAATGAAAATAGGATAATATTAAAATAAAACTAATATTCAAACGCTATAATATTCCAAGGGATGATATATAATCCCAATAATCAAATGATGCCTAAACAAGGTATTATTTGAATTTATTGAAATTATGATTTGATTCAATAATAATGTAAAAACACATATGAATATTCTTGAGTAACTTGATGAAAATATTGTGATGTCAAAGTAAATGATTAAAACAAGGGCTATAGTTAAAGGGATATGTCCCTTAATGATCAATAAATATAAATAATGTTATTAATTCTACATTTTAATACTCAGAATGAAAATTGCACCTTGAGTATATATATTGTAGATATTATGGAGGTTATTTAAAAGATAAATACCCATGGTCAATTGGCCAGGATAAGAATACATAATTTATTTTTTGATCTCACTTGGCTTGAAGCATAACAAAAATTCAGAATATTTTTTCTACATGAATAAATAAAAATTACTTTAAAAATTTATTATGGAAAAATAATGAGGGAGAAGCTTGAAAATTGAGCTCCTTTGACATTGAAGAGAAAGGATTTTGGCTCACCCACAGCTTGACCATAATAACACTAGAAACAAAATAAAACATTAGTTTTCTTTGGCATTTTTTTAGCCCAACTTGGTGTTTCAATTTACTTTTGTAGTTAATTTTAAAGTTTAATTTAGCTTGAACTAAAAGTTTAATCAATAAGAAAGATAAAAAAAATTGAGAATTAAGTTAAAAAAACAAATAGAAGTAAATATATTCAAATAAATATAAATAGACTTTCATTAAATATAAAGCAATAACAACAAATAAAAATAAATCAAAAGAAATCAATTAATTAAAACAAAGAAAAACAAAGAAAAACTAATTAATTAAATGGAAAAAGATAGAAAGAAATAGATAAATGGAGCTAAATCAAATTTAAATATAAAGAAATTGATTCATTTATTAAAAATCAATGAAAATGAGATTAAATAAAGAAAAACATAAATAAAGATAAGGTTCATATCTTCAAAGCCTTATTACCAAAAATCAAAAAAAACTCTATTTATAATGAATAAAAATAAGGATTATTTTCAAAAATCTTATTACTGAAAAAGAATTATAATCAGTAATAAATTTAGAACTTAAACAATATTTACCTAAAAGCTTAAATTACTAACAATTAAATTCAAAAAATCTTGGCTGGGATACTAAAAGTACAGTGCCCTGCCTATTTTATACAAACAAAATTTTCATACGGGCAGGGTTCTGTGCAAGGAATATTTCTGAGAAATTATTTTTGGCTTTGGGTCTCTCACTTGGGAACTTAGACAAAAAAGTAACATTGCAATTGTGTGCAGAGCAGATGGAACAACAACACAGAGAAAATTAGTGCAAAGAGAGAATCAACAAGAATGTGGTGGTCCTAATATTAGGTTGGACCACCATCTGAATCCTCCTTGGGATTGAGTATGCCATAGTGCACAATTTTCCATGATTGCTAAATGGTATTTTTGAGCTCTTTGACTGTTTGAGGTTGGTAAAGGTTTGCAATTTGAATCTCCATCAATTTCAAAAATATTTTTGCTTGGATTCAAATCAGGAAAATGAGCTTGCCAAACCATTTTTTTCTGCCATCAGTTGTATGTATTGGTGCATTATCTTCCATGGGGAGAATGAATTGATGTCTTCTGAACCATGGGCTTTCTCCATTTGCTCTATGAATGATTTTAACACTGGGAGGTATACTTATTGTATTTGTGGGCCATGAGGTATATTTTACATACCCAAATAAACCACAATTATCTTTGTAATAAATTCTGAACTATGCATAACCCATAAGTAATGCATATATTCAAAATTCATCATTTGTGATTTCCAAAAAGATGGATAACTTTTTATTGAGTAAGTAAATCCATGAATTTAAGGCCAGATTTGGACTCTACACAAAATTTCACCTGGGGTAGCTCCATAGAGTGAATAATCTCAAATCAACTCCTTGAGGTAGTAATATGGAAAATACTTCAATACCACATAAAAGAATTGTGAATGTTTTTGTTTTTCTCAATATAATGCCAAAATAATGGGAATGTGAGAAATCCCATGTTACATATCAACATTGGCATATGAGTACTTAATGAATACCAATCCATACCCAATGATTTTGTTAATTATTGAGTATGGACTACTAGACTGTGTTAATTGCACCATAGTAAATAAGTCCAGTAACAAGCAATATCTAATTGGGTAATAATAATACCAATTCACTACAAATGAGTGTACACAATAAATCTTGGGGGGCACCTCCACAGCAATTTCTTCAGATTCTGCCCCACAACAAGACCAAGAATTGTGCGATCTATTACAAAAAACACTAGCCCACGCAAGGCAACAGGAACTGTACCATCCCGCACAACCCCAACATATTAATGAGGTGGTTGCTCCTCATTTAGCCATTCCTTCAGGCAAGTGAGATAGGCAATTGTCAGGATGAGTCTATGTTGAAGTGGTAATAAAGCTATTTACAACTAAAACTATGACTGTGACACGTGGAAAATAGTTTAAAAAATATTTTATAAGGGTTAAAGATGGATTTAATTTAAAATATAAGGGCTTTACTATAATGGATATAATGGTGGTGAGCGCTATTGAAAGCCCTGGGTGCAGCTTTATCTGTTGGGTTACAATAATAAAAGACTACAATAATTAAATTTATAATTATACCTGATTATTAACCAAGAGTAAAACTGTTTTTGACAGTTTACTACGTAGGTTATTCAAGAGCAGGATGAGGAAAAGCTTTTGGCTGTGAAAAACCCTCCTTTTATCCTGAAATTGAGGTGGAAAGGCTGCCAGCCCTTTCCACGTAGAGGAAGTGAAGATTTTTCACTCTCTATGACAGGCTTGTGGTTTCCAAACAGCCTGTATACTCTGTATTGGGCTCAGATGTGGTTTTGAAACCACATCTGGGTGGTTTTCACCAATACAGGGTGAAAATTTTCATCTGGGGACCTCACAGCCTGATTCTGACGTGTATGACGCGTAGAATGCTGTACTGAAACTGTATGGGACCCCAGTATTGACTGAAATATGAGGTATTGAAGTAAAAACATGCTTCTTTGTCTATTTGACACCCCATATTCATGGTTATGGGATATTATCCCATGGTAAGGCTGTATATGACAGTAGGTGGGATTTTGACCTTAAAATGGTCATAACTCTGTCGGTTTTTGAGATATCAAGCTCAAAATTGGTTCATTGAATAGCTCTATATGGTCTCTACACAATGGTACCCAACTTGAAATGGTTATCATTAAATATGACAAAGTTATCCCATGTACAAGTATTTTTGTACATTGGCGTGGTTTGGGCAAAAGCTGTATTAAGCTTGTTTGGCCAATAACTTCTGTTGTAGTTGTGCTATGAGGAAATGGATGGCACCATCAGATAGCCCTGATTGTGCTCTTTCCAAAAAGACCCCACTTTAAGTATCTCACACTAAAACTGTAAAAGTTAGATGGGAGGTGAATGTTTTGTTCACCCTTATTTGGTCTGAATTTGACCATAACTCAAGTAATACTGGTGCTAGCTCAGTTTGGCTAGCACCATTAGATAGCCCTGGCTTAGAGATTCATTTTGAATACCCATTTGATGGGGTTAAGCCTCTCCTTCTAGATTTTAGATGAGAGGTGAAATTTAAGGTTTATGCTCAGCAATAACTTTGAGCAGGAATAACTTTGTTATTTCTTGTCCTATGGTGATGAGACTTATATTTTATGAAAGAGGTGAGTTTCCTCTTTCTTTTGATACCTTTTGAGCTAATTTGGCTCAGCTCCATGTTTTGGTGGTATTTTGGCTATACCATTGGTTTATGGTATTTTGGCTGTCATGTTTGTGCTCTGGTTTTGAGTCACAGGCTGACATACCCTCCCTCTAAAAAAGGCTCATCATAGATGAGACTGTTCAGTCCTCCTAGAGGCTCTGAATCTTCTTAAATGAAGGTTTCCATCTGGTATGGCATCCTCTGCCAACCATTTGTCTTTGTCAGCTGTCTGGTTCTTGAATCTGACTAGATATTGTCTCTGATCCTTCCCATTAAGTCTGATTTTTCTGGCCCTGATGATTTTACTCACAGGTCCAGGGGAGTCTTCTACTTCCACTATTTCTGGTGGAGTGATGTTTTTCTTCCTGGAGGGGAATTTATCCTCCTCTTTTTGGAAGTATGGTTTGACCAGGCTCACTGGAAAGACTGGGTGTTTCCTAGAAAACTCCTCAGTGAGCTTGACCTCTACTGCATTCTTCCCTATCAACTTAATGATAGTGAAGGGCCCTACAAATGAGTCTCTCATTTTCTTAGGTCCTTTGAGATTGTTAAAGTTCAGTGTAGACACTAACACCTGGTCCCCTTCCTTGAAGTCAGGTTCCATACGTGACTTTTCCCACCTTTGCTTGTTATACTCTTTGGCCTCAGCTATGCATTTGGCAGCAGTATCACAGGCTTTCTTCCACATATCATGGAAGTCTTTGGCTGTGGGGTGGACGGTCAGAAGATTTTTCTTCAAGTGATCCACAGGTAACAGGGGATTCCACCCTTTCTCTACCAGTGCAGGTGTTTTTCCTGTGGTAGAGTGCTGGCTTGTATTATAAGCCAGTTGGACTGCTGGTAAGAGGGTGACCCAATCATGGGTGTATCCCTCATGGTCCTTGTATTCCATGCCATAGGCACAGAACCTCCTGAGGATGTCCTCCATTGTTTGGATCATCCTCTCAGCTAGGCCATCTGTTTGTGGATGGTAAGCTGTGGAAAAAGCAAGCTTGGTGCCAAGCATGTCATACAAATTGGTCCAAAATTCAGATGTGAATTTTGGGTCCCTGTCACTAATTATGATCTTAGGGACTCCACAGGTGGATATGATGTTATTCCAAAACAACAGAGCAGTGTCCATAGCTGTGTCCTCTTTATGGCATGGTAGACATCTCATGCTCTTGCTGAACCTATCAACTATGATTAAGCAGGCATTTTATTTTTCTTTGCCTCCTGGGACAAGTCCTGTGACCCAGTCCATGTTGATGGTTTCCCATGGGTGTTTGGGTTCTTCTATGTGTTGAAGCAACCCATATTTCTTCCCATGTTTCCTATTTGCCTTTTGGCATCTTTCACAAGTGTTGATGTATTCACTCAACTCTTGCTCTCACTTGGGCCACCAAGCTGTGCTTGCTACCCTCTCTTTAGTCCTGTCCTCACTCATGTGTCCCATATAGGGGCAGTCATGGCATTCCTGCAGGATTAAAGAGATGTGGTCTCTGTCTGTCACTGTGAGTGCACTGGTGTGCTTTTCTCTGTGATAAATCAGGCCATCTATAAGGAAGAATTTGTTGTCCATATAGGCCCTCAACCAGGGTTCCTCCAGCTGGGTTTCCAGTTCCGGGCTCCTGTATTTTTGTTGAAGGAGTTGGAGTAGTATGCTACACTGTTTGTGTTTAGCATAAGATTTCTGTGAGCCTTGAGGTATATTTTACATACCCAAATAGGCCACAATTATCTTAAAAAGAAATTTTGAATTATGCACAACTCATAAGTCATGCATATATCCAAAATTCATCATTTTCAATTTCAGAAAAGATGAATAACTTTTTATTGAGTAAGTAAATCCATGGATTTAAGACCAGATTTGGATTCTACACAAAAATTCACCTAGGGTAGCTCCATAGAGTGAATAAGCTCAATTTAAGTATTTGAGGTGGTAAAATGGAAAATACTTCAATACCACATCATTAATACCACATAAAAGATCCGTGAAAATTTTTGTTTTTCTTGATTTTTAGCCAAAATAATGGGAAAGTGAGAAATCCCATGTTACATATACACTAAGAATAGTGTTATGCATGTTTTGAGCACTTAATATCATGGTATTCTTACATGGACTTTTGGTACACCCATAGTGGATATCTCACTTTAAGCTTAAATTACTATTTTGACGTAAAAAATAGGCAAGGGGGACAAAAGACATCAAAGAGAGCCAGGGTACCCAACTTCTGAGGCCTCAGAGGCGTGGATAGCTCCAGAGCATGGATCCATGGCTCATCTTGGCCTAATTGGTAAACTAAAACTCTTTGGGAACTTGGTTACCAAGTTACAACTACTGTAAAACACCAGAAAATAGCAAATAACCTGCTATTTTGACGTGCCAAGGAGGTAATGAGCTACTTACACTCCTGTAACCATGTCAATTACTAATGACTTTCCATGGATAAACCCCAAAAGAGTAATTAAAACCCTTTTGGGACCCATATTCATTGATTTACCTCATAGCAACCAGCAGAACACTGCTATTTGCAATTCTACGTAGAAATGAGGTAAAAACTTCAAAAATTCATTAAAAATACAATTCTTAATGAATCTTTCTGAAACTGTCAGGACTAAAGGAGAACTTTATTATCTATGGTACAACCAAAAATAATTACAGTTTTACTAGTAAAATTAAAAGTTTTACTTACAGTCCATTTTTGGTTATTCTAAGTGAAACACTGAATCTTCAAAAATTCACAGTAATTACAACCTGTGATGAAATTGGCAATAACATTGATAACTTTGAGAAATCAATGATTATTTTAGAATAAAAGAAGATTTACAAGTGTTACTCCTTTTATTCTTAACCATATTGGGGTTGGTAGTCACGTAAAAGCATCAATTAAGTAATTATGATAATCTTACGTGACAACTGATGATGCAATCAATAATCCAAAAGGGTTTATTGTTTTCTCACTCACTGGTTTTTCAGTTTGCTCCATGGCACGCCTCTGTGAGCTGTTGTTGACTTAAAAGAGGCCTTCTCTTGCTGTTTTTTCCATATCATCATCTTATCAATTTATTAAATCATTATTACCAACAAGTAAGTATTAGTTCAACTATTCTTAAGTGTTTTAATCTTTCAGAATCAATCAGAAAGACGTGAAATCATAGAATCCAACTATATATTGTTGTAATACTGTTATAAATCCTTTTGATCCCTTAAATCCACAATTCCACGTCAAATTTCTCTACTTTTATTATCAATAAGTTCTTTGGAGTATTAGTGAGTCTTTTATCTTTAATTCTTAAAGTTTTTCTCTAGTAATAGTTTTCTTCAAGAATTATCTTTATAATTATTCTTGTAAAAGATAATTATATATTAAAAATAATTTTATTATTTTAATAAAAGAAGTTTTTATTATTAAATTCTTCTTGTAATTGATTCTTGTAGACAATTACTGCTCACTGTTATAATCACTAGTAGTGTATAACATGTGAAAGAAATAATTTTATAATTATTTAATTGTGTTTATAATAATTTTTATTATTATATTTCATAAGAACAGACATAGTACTGTTGATTAATAGTAATATTATCATCAGTTTCATAGTCACATCTTACATTTGGGGGCCTGGCCGTGTGTTTTGAACCTTGTACCCTTAATTAATATATTTTTAAGCTCTAAAATATATTAATTTAATTAATTTTTTTCCTTTCAATTTGAAGTTAAAATATTTTTATTTTTGAAATTGTTTTAAAATCTTTTTCATTGAGGAATTTGGTTTAATTTTATATTGTTTTTACACGTGGCTTTTTCACATCCAAAAACTTATAAAATTATTCTTTGAGTTACTCTGAATTAATTTTATTCAAAATCTTAAATTTTAATTTTTTTTCTTTAAAAAGAATAATTTTTTAATATTAAAAAATATAAAACTTATAAAAAATCTTTAAAAATATTTTAAAAAGTATAAAAAATAATTTTTCTCTTTTATAATTTTTTCTAGTGTCTTTAATCAAATACTGTGCAGCTGGCAACAGACTCAGTAAAAGATATATAACTAGTCCAGAATCTTCAGAAGCAGAATCTGAAGACAGTATTGAGGTGCATATTGCTAAAAGAGGCACCTTATTCAACTCAGAAAAAGCTAAATTACCACCAAAAGGTATGTATTTTATCTTATATTTTCACCTTTTATCTTTAAATTGACGTGAAAATGGTGCATACCAGAAATGGAAGCAACTATTCAGTCCAGCCAGATGGATGTGGACAAGGAAGAGGCAAGACCAAATCCAGAAGTGTCAAGTCTTCCACAAGAAAGACACATTTGGAGGATGCTAGAGTTGCCCCCCATTCCCCAAGGTCTGTACCAACAGATTTTGACGTAAATTCTGAGCCTGAACTAATTTATGATAATATTTCCAGGGCTGAACCATTTTCAAGTGGCAGAAATAAAAATATATCAGAGCCAGTACAAAAATTGGTTCAGAGCAGCCAAAGAAGAGGAGTGGGAAATCTGCCCAAGCCTTTGGCAGGGGGCCATGAACTCCTACTTACACATCAAGAGCTTTCTGGGTCAGGAGAAGACCATAGAACTCTTAGGAGGTTGGAGCCCCCTGTCTTGCAAAGACAAGGTCAAAAAGATAAAGAATTGGTTGAAGAACCAGAGTCTTTTATCCATAGACCAGAAGAAAGAGTTGGAAATGACTCCAGCTTTGGAGACAGAGGCACCAGTGGCATCTACCAGCTCCAAACCAGCTCCAGAAGCATCCAAGGACAAGCCCAAAGGACCTCAAAAGAAACAGAGAGGTCCCAAGAACCATCAAGGCAAGGGCAAAGGCAAAGCCAATTGGCACAGACCTTACCCACAAGGGTACAGGATCCCCAGATTGGAGCCTTCAGCAGTGGACAGTGTCTTCAATATGGCCAGAACTCTTATGGAATTCACAGCCAAGGAGCAGGAAAGGATGAACAGGACTTTTCCACGCAAATAAATGATGTACATAGAAGTATTAATGTAGAAATTGGCAAACTTGAGTCAAAGTTAAAGCAAATTACATTAGACATCAATGATTTAAAGAAAAGTGACAAGCAACATTCTGATTGGCATCAATTGACAACTGTCACCCTTGAGTCAATTAGCAATGCTTGTGATAGAATTGAGAACCAATGTCAAAATGATGACACAGAGGATCCTTCCATTTTTAAAGTAAATGATAGACTTAAAACTCTTGAAGACCATGTCTTACAAATAGTTAAGAATACCAATCAATTTGCTATACATTTAGCAAAAAGTGATAGTGAGAGACAGAAATTAAAGAATGAAATAATTGCAAGTGTGGAGCAAATTCATAAGAATCATGAACCACATATGCCAAGGCATTCTACACCTTTGACTGAAGAAAAACTTTCTGTTAAAGAGAGTTTAACTCCATTCTTAGGAGAAAATGTTATTTCTGCAAAGGATATTCCAAAATTAGAAGAATGGCCAACATTCTCTGGTGAAGGAGAATACAACCATATTGAATTCATCAGGACTATTGATATGTTGCAAGAAGACTTTAATATACCTGATGAAATCATAGTAGGAAAATTACATTGTTTGTTTACCAAGACTGCAAAGAAATGGTATTACAAGATGAGAATAGATCATGGAAGACATGACTGGTCTTGGTGGAAATCTGAAGTGATTACCAAATGGGCCAATAATTCTTGGAGGTTTAAAATGGAGAATGCTTTTGAAAGTGCCATTTTTAACTCAGAAAAAGACAAACCACTTACTTGGTTCTTCAAACAAAAAGACAGATTATCTGCTTTACATCCAGATATGTCTGACACTATGATTAATATGAAAATATTAAGGAAGTGTGGAGGAGAACTAGAACATGCTATCAAAAGCAGATGTGTGGAACCCTGTTCAACAGAGGACTACATTAATGCTATGGAAGATATCATTACCAGAACAAGAATTGGTAAGACTTGGATTAGAAACCCAATAGAGTCCAAAATAGTCTCAAAGATTCCTAGAGAGGAAAGAAGACCAGAGAGACCTGTCTTGAAGTGTCATAAATGTGGAAGTACTTCACATTTAGCCAACACTTGCCCTAAGAAGACAAAAATCAATGAAGTTCAAATCATTGAGGAGATTCAGTGTACTGAAGAGAAAGAAGAGTCTGATCAAGATTCTGCAGTCTCTGAAGATACACCAGTAGAGGACTATCCCATTGAAAACATTTCAGCTTTCTTTGAGGTCACAGAAGTCCATACCCACTTGCCACAGTACAGTGAGGATTGCTGCAACCTGATCAATATCCAAGATTCCAGAATGTGTAAACCAAAACCTGCTAAAGGAAAGGGTTATACTGCTGGAGCATCATGTATCACATCAGTTCTGATGGGTGATATTGAAGCCAAAGTTAATTTGGATACAGGGGCATTTTGCACTTGTGTTGGCAAAGACTATCTCCAAATTATACTGCCTGAATGGAAAAACCATCTATTGCCAATAGAAGGTGTACAATTCAGTAGTGCCAGTAACAATATGTACCCCTTGGGCATATTGGACACTAATATTGTATTCCCACATCCAGCAGGAAGTGTAAGAATGAAAACTGAGATTGTAGTAATGGATAATTGCACATCTCAGCACATCATTCTTGGAAATGATTACTTGAATATTTATGGTATTGATATAAATAACCATAAAGACAGATATTTCACAATTGGAGATAACAAAAGGCAAAAATTTGCTTTCTCCAATATGCCAAAACAGATATCTGTAGTATCTTCTGTCAAAGATACTTACAAAGATGAATTTGTGTCTAAACAACTTGTTGAAGCACAAATTAATCCATCATTATCACCAAAGATGAGGAATGAACTTATTGATGTATTATATATATACAATAATGCATTTGCATCTGATAATGAACCATTAGGTGCTATAAGAGGACATGAAATTGATATTACTCTTAATATTGATAGACCATATCCTCCAGTACTTAGAAGACCAGCTTATCCAGCCAGTCCCAGAGCTAGAGAAGCCTTGGAAAAACATATCCAAGAGTTGATCCAACTTGGTGTGCTAAGGAAAGTAGGCCATAATGAAGAAGTTGAAGTGACAACACCTGTTATTATTGCATGGCATAATGATAAGTCAAGAATGGTTGGAGATTTTAGAGCTTTGAATACCTACACAGTTCCAGATAGGTATCCAATCCCTAGAATCCAAGAAACCTTGACTCAATTGTCTAAAGCCAAGTATATAACATCAATGGATGCATTAAAAGGCTTCCATCAAAATGTTTTGACGCCTAAAGATAGGAAATTACTTAGAATTATCACTCACTGTGGTATTTATGAGTATCTTAGAATGCCATTTGGCATTAAAAATGCTCCATCTCATTATCAAAGAATGATGAATACCATCTTCCCCACAGAATTGTCTGAAGGATGGCTTATCATTTATATTGATGATATTATTATATGTTCTGACTCATGGTCTTTGCACCTTGAAAGACTTGCAAGAGTACTTCATAAAGTTGCAGAGGTGAACATGAAAATTTCACTTAAGAAATGCAATTTTGGTTTTGAAGAACTCAAAGCATTAGGACATGTTGTTTCTGGTTTGAGCTTAGGTATTGACAAGAATAAAGTAGCAGCAGTGTTACTTAAGCCAATACCCCAGAATAAAAAAGAAATGATGTCTTTTCTTGGATTTGCTAGTTACTATAGGCAACACTTGAAAGATTTTGCAATTCTAGCCAAGTCACTCTATAGAATCTGTGATCAACAGACTGTATTTGAGATGACACAAGAAAGAATTAAAGCTTATGAGAAGATAAAGAAAGCCCTTACAGAAGCACCTTTACTCCTCATGCCTCACTGGAATATTCCTTTTAAGTTGTACATTGATGCATGTGGAGATGGATTAGGGGCAGCCCTACATCAAATCCAAATTATTGATGACAAACCTACAGAAGGACCAGTTTGTTACATCTCAAGGCAAATCAAACCAACAGAAGCCAGATATGGTGCAAGCAAAATGGAGTGCTTATGTTTGGTATGGGCACTTGAGAAATTACACTATTACCTTGATGGCAGTGTTTTTGAAGTAATAACTGACTGTAATGCTGTAAAGTCACTTCTTAACATGAAAACTCCCAACAGACATATGTTGAGATGGCAAATAGCCATTCAAGAATATAGAGGAAACATGACTATAGTTCATAAAGCAGGAAACATTCACAAGAATGCTGATGGACTTAGTAGATGGGCTTTAGCCAACACTCCTGATAACACAGCTTATGTACATTTGGAAGCTGAACCACAGATTCCAATAGAAGGGATTAACATAACTGATATTGGGACTGAATTCTTTGAAGAGGTCAGAGAGTCTTATAAACAAGACAAGAATTGCCATATCTTGACTTCTTTATTAGATAAAGACTGCAAAGACACATCTTTGGTTAATGCACTAGATGAAGTTTGGAAAAATTCCTATTCTGAAGGAAGATTTCACTTGTTTGATGGAATTATTTACCATAGAACAAAACATTCTTGTGTAATGACACTGTGTAGTAGATTGCTTATCAATACCATTCTTCATGAATGCCATGATAGCATTTACTCTGGACACCTATCAGAAGACAGGACACTTGAAAAAGTAAAGAACTGTGCATGGTAGCCATCTTGGAGAAAAGAAACCATTGAGTATTGCCATACCTGTGATAGATGCCAAAAAGCCAACAGGAGTACAGGCAAGAAATTTGGATTAATGATCCATATTCAAGAACCAAAATCCCCTTGGGAAGTTGTTCACATGGATTGGGTCACAGCACTTCCTCCAAGTGGTGACAAAAGTTATAATTGTAAGGTGTGGATATGAAACTTTGATTAAAAATCAAGTACTTTTCCTGTCCTCAAAATTTGTATAAGGTAAAATTCAGTTAAAAATAGTATGAAATATTATTTTTAAGAGAAAACACGCCAATTTTATTGTTTATAACTTTATTAGTATAAAACAATAATATAAAAATTTATTGTTTTACCAACAATAAAGATTTATCCAAAAAATACTCTACAAGAGATATTTTAAGGCTACAAAAGAAATTTCTTCAAGAGCAATTTCAATTGGAATTAATTGAGCAAAGAACTGCAAGCAATTAATTAAAGAACAAAGTCTTTAAAAAGAATATTAAAGAGAAAACACGCCCAAAAGTGACCAGAGTGAATTTGGAAACAAAGTGACAAAGTTAACAGTGATGAAAGATGCTTTAATTCACTTTTGGGGTGGTTCAGGGGTAAAAATGATTATAAGAGTTACAAACAATGATTATAATGATTTTTTCACGTGGTTAAAAGGATTAAAATGATTTAAAAGTGGTGGTTGGAATCTTTGATTGATTGGTTTAACAGTTTTAAACTAATTAATAAAAGGAAAAAGATTCTAACATGAAGAGAAAAGTGGGGCAAAGAAGACATTCTTTTATAGCCATCAATTCTCTTACTCCAAAAGTAAAATTTACTCTTGTCAGTCGTGAAAAACAGTCTGACAACAGAAAAACCAATTATGGCATCATTGAACCCTGGTTTAGACCAAAAAGGGCTGGTTTAAGCCATTTTTAGCCATTTTTAGCCATTTTAGACCCTTAAATCAGCCATTACTATAGCAATACCAGGCCTAGAGCCTTCAAAACACGTCAGAATGTGTGTCAGAGGCGTAGAAACCAGTTAAAACTGTTTTTATTATGATTGTTTTATCTTAAGGGTAGTTTTACCTTCTTGGCAACAGCTAAAACTACCCCAGTTGGTATCAAAACCTCATCATCAATTGAGTCCACAGACCCTGTAACTCAATTCCAGGCCAAAAGTGATGAACTTTTGCGTGAATTTTGACATCCCACGCCTGTCAGCAAGGATTTTGGGGGTCTAGCTCCCCCTTAGAGCTGGAGTTCCTTTTCCCCCCCAAATTTAATCTTTCCAATTTATTTTTCCTTTAATTCCTCATCATGTATTATACTTATAATTTACACATGTAATTCAATTCAATTGTACAGTACAATACAGTAATAATTGACACCTCATATGTAAATCAAAGTTCACTTATGTAATACACGCGCACATTTTGACATTTCAATTGAATTCAATTGAAAATACTTTAATTCCTCATAACTTCTAAACTAAACACAACACCTCAATTTTAACACAAAAATTGATGGTTAACACCACATGTGGTGTGAATTAAATTAAGGTTTTGAGGATTTTCAACTTTTGTATTGAAAATACTAAAAACTTAATTTAAGCTTATTTAGAGTTGAGTTACAAAAATTTCACTCAGAGGTGACCCCACCTGATTTTTTATGAGGAATCCAATGGTAAAATAAAATATATATGTTTATTTATTGGATAAAAAGTTATAATAAATTTTATTTAACTTTTTTCCAAATTTATTTATTTTTTCACAATTTTGTTAAAATTTCATTTTTACTTAAATTTTTCAAGTATAAATGTAATTTTATATTTACAAAATTTAAAGTAATTTTATTTTTAAATTATAATTAATTTTTTATTTTTTAATATAATTTTATATTTATATTTTTTTATTTTAATTTTAATAATATAAATAAATTTATTTTATTTATATTAATATGTTATTTTTTATATTTGTGGTCTTTTGGGTATATGAAATTACCTCTAAGGCTCACATTCCCTCCCCCTAAAAAAGAATATTACTTTGTAATATTGGTGTTTCTAGTGTGTCTGAATCTCCTCAGGAGTTTGGTGGCTTCTGGTATATCTTTCTCTTCTAACCATTCATCTTCACAAGTTGGGTCACTGTACCTAACAAGGTATTCCCTTACTTTCTTGGTTCTTAATTTCCTTTCTTTAAGAACTTTGGTTATTTTCTTAGTACCAGATGTCTCAATAGGAGGTATAACTTGGGGAATCTTATTCCTCATGGGAAATTTCTCAGCATCACTAGATTTGTATGGCTTTATCAAGCTTACTGGAAATGTAGGGTGCTTATTGCTAAGTTCTTCAGATAACTCTACTTCAACAGCATTTTCTCCATGGAGGGCCTTAATCACAAAAGGTCCTGCAAAGGAGTCTTTTAACTTTTTACATCCTTTGATGTTATTGAAGTTAGTGGTGGATACAAGAACTAGGTCCCCCACTTTGAAATCTGGAGTTGCATGAGATTTATCCCATTTGTCTTTAGCATATGCAAAAGAGTCCTCCATGCATCTCACTGCATGCTTTCTAGCTTTGTCTAGCATTCCTTTGAAGCTAGCAGCTGTGGGATGTATTTCAATTAAGTCTTTCCTCAAGGAATCTTGGGGTAACTTGGGGTTCCATCCTTTTTCTAGAATAGCAGGAGTCTGATTGGTACTGGAATGGATTGATGTTTTATATGCTAATTCCAGTGCTGGTAACAGAGTACACCAATCATGGGTAAATCCATCACAATCTTTGAATTCAAGGCCATATGCACAAAATCTTCTCACCATGTCCTCTAAGGTTTGGATCATTCTTTCAGCCAGACCATCAGTTTGTGGGTGGTAGGCTGTAGAGAAAGACAGTTTTGTGCCAAATAATTGGTGAAGATTTGTCCATAGAGCTGAAGTGAATTTGGGATCTCTATCACTGATGATATTTGTAAATATCCCAGTCCATGACACTACTCTATTCCATATCAGAAGAGCTGTATCCATGGCTGTATCATCTTTGTGACATGGTAAAAAGATTGGAGTTTTACTGAATCTGTCCACAATTACTAGGCAAGCATTATAGCTCCTGTCACCTCCTGGTGGTAGGCCAGTTACCCAATCCATATGGACAATTTCCCAAGGTCTGTTTGGTTCTTGGATTTTCATCATATTTCCAAGTCTTTTGCCAGTGGATTTATTTGCCTTTTGGCATCTGTCACAGGTTTTGCAATATTCTGCAACATCTTTTTGCCACATTGGCCACCATATGCAGGTCTTTACTTTCTCTCTTGTTCTGTCCTCAGAAAGATGTCCTGAAAAGGGACTATCATGGCATTCTTTCAGTACAAGATTGATTAATGACCTGTCTACAACTGTCATGACACATGTGTGCTTGGTTCTGTGGTAAATTATACCATCCAGTAGGTGAAATCTCCCTTCATTATAAGATTTTCTCCATACTTCATCCAAGGCATGTATTAGAGAGTTGTCTTTACAGTCTTTGTTAAGTAATTGGCATAAGATGCTACAATTCTTATCTTGAGTGTAACTATTTCTGACTTCTTCAAAGAAGGTGGTGTTCAAGTCTGTAACACTTATTCCTTCTATTGGAATTTGTGGTGAAGCTTCTTCTGGAACATAAGCAGGATTATCAATGTTATTTGGTAATGGCCATCTGCTTAGTCCATCTGCATTCTTATGAATATTCCCATCCTTATGAACAATAGTCATATTGCCTCTGTATTCTTGTATGGCTATTTGCCATCTGAGCATGTGTCTGTTAGGTGTTTTCATGTTCAAAAGTGATTTCACAGCTGTACAATCTGTTATTACTTCAAAAACACATCCCTCTAAGAAATAGTTCAATTTCTCTAAGGCCCAGACAAGGCATAGACATTCCATTTGACTTGCTCCATATCTGGCTTCAGTTGGTTTGATTTGCCTGGATATGAAACATATTGGTCCTTCTACAGGTTTGTCATTTATGATCTGAACTTGGTGAAGTGCAGCACCTAGTCCATCCCCTGATGCATCAATATACAGTTTGAAAGGCAATTTAAAGTCTGGCATCAGTAAGAGTGGAGCAGTGGTCAATGCTTCTCTTAGAGACTCAAAAGCTTTGACTCCGTCAACAGTCATCTCAAATACTGTGTCTCTGTCACACAACTTATAAAGTGGTCTTGCTATGGATGCAAAGTCTTTAATGTGTTGCCTGTAATATCCTGCAAAACCTAAGAATGACTGAATTTCCTTCTTATTCTGAGGCATGGGTTTTAACAATACTGCTGCAACTTTGTTTTTATCAATTCCAAGGGACAAACCAGATACAACATGTCCTAGTGCCTTAAGTTCTTTAAATCCAAAATGACATTTCTTCAAGGAGATTTTCATGTTTACTGATTGGATTTTTGTCAAAACTCTTGATAATCTGTACATGTGCTCCTCCCAAGTCTTTGAACAGATAATAATGTCATCAATGTAAATGATTAACCATCCCTCTGAGAGTTCTTCAGGGAAGATTTCGTTCATCATTCTTTGGAAGTGTGAAGGTGCATTTTTGATACCAAAGGGCATCCTTAAGTATTCATATACTCCACAATGAACAATAATTCTCAAGTATTTTCTTGCTCTTGGTGTTACTACATTTTGATGGAATCCTTTAAGGGCATCCATAGTGGTTATATACACTGCTTGAGATATTTGAGTAAGGGCAATTTGGATTTTTGGTATTGGGTATCTGTCTGGAACAGTGTAAGTGTTCAGAGCTCTAAAGTCCCCAGCCATTCTGGATTTTCCATTATGCCACGCCACTATGACTGGTGTAGTTATTTCTACTTCCTCATTGTGGCCTACTTTTCTTATTACACCAAGGTCTAGAAGTTCTTTGATATGAATTTCTAGAGCTTCTCTTGATTTTGGACTTGCTGGATAAGCAGGTCTTCTTAAGAGTGGTGGATAAGGTCTCTCAATGTTAAGAATGATGTCAACTTCATGACCAATAATTGCTCCCAGGGGTTCTTTGTCTGTAGCAAATGCTCCTCTGTGGTCATACAAAAGGGAAGAAAGTTCATTTTCTTGCTTATCAGTCAGATGAAGGCTTATTTCAGCCTCATTTAACTGTTCAAACTTGAATTTCTCTAACTCTAAGTTGACTGGTGATACTTTGTTTACTGTAATTTGTCTTTTAAAGGGTAAAAAGGCAAATTTCTGGCGCTTATTGTCTCCAATTGTAAAGTATCTGTCTTTGTTATTATGTAAATCTATCCCATACATGATTAAATAGTCATTTCCCAATATAAAATGGGTACTAGAGCAATTTTCCATAACAACAAATTCAACTGTGATCCTTAAATTCCCATTTATGTGTGGGAATATGACATTGGTCTCAAAGATTCCTAATGCTTTCATTGGGTTACTTGCACTTTTGAATTTTATACCATCAATTGGTAACAATTGGTCTTCAAAATTTGGTACACAAGTCTTAAGAAAAGATTTTCCAACACAAGAGCAGAAGGCTCCTGGGTCAAGCAAAAGTTTGGTGGGTTTGTTGTCAATCACCACTTCTGTTATACAGGAGTTACCAGCTGTATAACCTTTTCCTCTGTTTGGTTTTGTCTTCATAAGTTGTGCATCTTGAACTTTTGATAAATCAACTTGACCGTTGCTCAATTGTGGTAAGTGGGAATAAGATTCCATGATGTCAAAAGTGGCATTGATATTTTCTATATCTTTTGAAGATTCAGAGAATATGGATGACTTATCATCTGAATTGTCTTCAGTTATGTCTTCTTTTTCAACATCTGGTTCTTTTTCAATGTCAATTTCATTGATTTTCCCCCTTTTTGGACATGTATTGGCTAAATGGGTGGTGCTTTGGCAAATATGGCATTTTCTGACTGTATCTGCAGACTTATATTTAATATTACTAGAATTTTCTTTGGGGTTTTTGTCCACAGAATCTTTCCAAGGTGTATTAAACCTTGTTTTAAGATTCACCCTACTAGAACCAATTTTGGTTCTGGTGGTTACTTCTTCTAGTATATTGATAATATCCTCTGCTGAAGATTGTTCAGTAGTCCTTCTTTTGACAGCATGCTCTAAGTCACCTCCACATTGTCTCAGAATTTTTCTATGGATCATAAATTCTGACATGTCAGGATATAATGCTGTTAATCTGTCCTTTTGTTGGCAAAACCATGGTAAAGCTTTGTCTTTATCAGCATTAAATTTGGCAGATTCAAAGGCTGTTTCAACTTTAAACCTCCAAGCATCATTTGCCCATTTGTTGATGATTTGGGTTTTCCACCAAGTCCAACTCTGGTGTCCATGTGCTTGTCTTATTTTGATTTACCATCTGTGAGCTGATCTGGTAAACAAGGTGTTAAACCTGGCTGTTACCAATCTGTCTGGTAATTCAAAATCCTCTTTGATCATGTCAATACCTCTAATGAATTCCATATGGTCATACTCTTCCTTCACCACTGAAGTGAGGCCATTCTTTAAGTTTTGGAACTTCTTTCAAGAGTGCTTGGCCCATTGATGGTTCCAAGTTATGAAAAGAAGTGGATAATTCATTTTTTAATTGTGAATTATCAGGATCCAATACTTGTGGATTTGAAATTCTTGTGCCCTCATTTTGATTTAGAGGTGTAGACATTCTTGGTAAGGTGTTCAGTAATTGTTCAATGTCATTCATTTTACTGTTGCTACACCTTTGGGAATTTCTGTATTCATGTTGGAAGCTTTGTATTAAATTTATTACTTCAATTTTATACATGTCTTCTTTATGTGTAAGTTCTTGCCATAACTCTGTCTGTCTTGTATTATCAGCAGTGACTTGATTCAATTTCATTGATAATTTTGATACTTCTTCTTGTGAAGCATCAAAACACTTTTTCAAGGCAATGGTATAGGTCTTTACTTCAGTAAATTGATTTGAAATGTCATCAAGGACTTTCTTGTTATCTGTCTTGATAATATTTATGGCTTGTTTAATTCTTGTTTCAATTATGTCATCAATATTGAATTTAGAATATTTATCTGTTAATTCTTTAATAATGGCAGATTGTTCATTTATTTTATTGTTAGAAGAATTATCATTATTGGAATTTTTAATTGTTCTCAAAACTTTTTCAAAACACATAAGTGTTTCATTAATTTGGCACAGACTCAGGTTGTTTGTTTTAATGTTGTTACAAATGGTGTCATTTTTATCAGAAAGATGTTTTTTCACGTCATTTATAGCATTATACAACTCTGGGATGGAATCAAATATGTCAGAAATCATTTCTGGAACCTTAATCTGGCTTCCTCCTTCTTCTGTAATTCCATCATGGTTCTGGCCATCTGAAATACATTTTCCATGGCATCCTGCTGAATCTTTGGGATTCTGTAGCCCTGGCTGTAAGGTTTTGGGGCTGGTGCCTTCCCTTTGCCCTTGTTTGGAGTTTGTGGCTGCTTTTTCACGTTGGAATTGCTGCTGCTGGCCACTGGGGCTTTTTTTGGCACTGGTTTGGCTGGTGGAGGGTTGTTTTTCCTCCATTCTAGTGTCAAAAGCATCATGTTTTTCTTCTCCATCAATGGATGCCATCCATTGAGCAATTTGCAAGTGTTGGGATGGCCCAAGAATTTTCTTACTGTCAGGTAAGAATTCATGCAATTCTTCCACAGGTCTGCAAGGATCTGGTACTCCTTGAATTGGAGTGCATTGTTGTATGCACTGTGGCTGGCTTTGTATATGTCCACAGAGGCTTGCTGTGGCGGTGTCAGCTCTTTTTGAAGGTAAAATGGTATTATCAGCTTCAGAATGACCCATTTTAGTTGTTTGGAAGTCATCAACTGACCCTTTTCCTTCTGTACCTGGTTGGCCTCTGCCATAATCACGTCTATTACCTTTTTGGGAGCTGCTTGAGGGGTTGTAGCTGGCTCCTGACCTGGTTGAAGGCATAATTATGGTTAAAAAAGGCTTAAAATAGTATTTTTACGTCAAAAACTTACTATTGGCCAAATTTTTGGCTTTCTGAAGTGTATTACTTATATCCAAGTTAATTAATTCAGAAGATATTGGTTCAGGTTGATTATTTTGAGTCACAATAACAGTACTATTATGATCAGAATTAACAGTACTGGCAGGGATAATGCTGGTTACTGTTGAGGCTGTTTCAATGTTTTCTTGTCTTACCACGTTGTCAGACACTAAAATTAATGAAAAAGCCAATTAATTAAGTAAAAAAAAAGGTTATTTCAAAAAAGAAATAAAAATATAAGCCTCACTTATAATATGAAAAAAAGTTATTTTTTATGGATTTTTTGAATTATAAGTATTTTTTATATGTTTTTAAATTTTTCAATATAAGAAAAAAAGATTTAAAAAGAGTAAAAAATATGTCACAGGTAAAATATCACGGCTGGGCCCCCAAATGTAAGGTGTGGATATGAAACTTTGATTAAAAATCAAGTACTTTTCCTGTCCTCAAAATTTGTATAAGGTAAAATTCAGTTAAAAATAGTATGAAATATTATTTTTAAGAGAAAACACGCCAATTTTATTGTTTATAACTTTATTAGTATAAAACAATAATATAAAAATTTATTGTTTTACCAACAATAAAGATTTATCCAAAAAATACTCTACAAGAGATATTTTAAGGCTACAAAAGAAATTTCTTCAAGAGCAATTTCAATTGGAATTAATTGAGAAAAGAACTGCAAGCAATTAATTAAAGAACAAAGTCTTTAAAAAGAGTATTAAAGAGAAAACACGCCCAAAAGTGACCAGAGTGAATTTGGAAACAAAGTGACAAAGTTAACAGTGATGAAAGATGCTTTAATTCACTTTTGGGGTGGTTCAGGGGTAAAAATGATTATAAGAGTTACAAACAATGATTATAATGATTTTTTCACGTGGTTAAAAGGATTAAAATGATTTAAAAGTGGTGGTTGGAATCTTTGATTGATTGGTTTAACAGTTTTAAACTAATTAATAAAAGGAAAAAGATTCTAACATGAAGAGAAAAGTGGGGCAAAGAAGACATTCTTTTATAGCCATCAATTCTCTTACTCCAAAAGTAAAATTTACTCTTTTCAGTCGTGAAAAACAGTCTGACAACAGAAAAACCAATTATGGCATCATTGAACCCTGGTTTAGACCAAAAAGGGCTGGTTTAAGCCATTTTTAGCCATTTTAGACCCTTAAATCAGCCATTACTATAGCAATACCAGGCCTAGAGCCTTCAAAACACGTCAGAATGTGTGTCAGAGGCGTAGAAACCAGTTAAAACTGTTTTTATTATGATTGTTTTATCTTAAGGGTAGTTTTACCTTCTTGGCAACAGCTAAAACTACCCCAGTTGGTATCAAAACCTCATCATCAATTGAGTCCACAGACCCTGTAACTCAATTCCAGGCCAAAAGTGATGAACTTTTGCGTGAATTTTGACATCCCACGCCTGTCAGCAACGATTTTGGGGGTCTAGCTCCCCCTTAGAGCTGGAGTTCCTTTTCCCCCCAAATTTAATCTTTCCAATTTATTTTTCCTTTAATTCCTCATCATGTATTATACTTATAATTTACACATGTAATTCAATTCAATTGTACAGTACAATACAGTAATAATTGACACCTCATATGTAAATCAAAGTTCACTTATGTAATACACGCGCACATTTTGACATTTCAATTGAATTCAATTGAAAATACTTTAATTCCTCATGACTTCTAAACTAAACACAACACCTCAATTTTAACACAAAAATTGATGGTTAACACCACATGTGGTGTGAATTAAATTAAGGTTTTGAGGATTTTCAACTTTTGTATTGAAAATACTAAAAACTTAATTTAAGCTTATTTAGAGTTGAGTTACAAAAATTTCACTCAGAGGTGACCCCACCTGATTTTTTATGAGGAATCCAATGGTGAAATAAAATTTATATGTTTATTTATTGGATAAAAAGTTATAATAAATTTTATTTAACTTTTTTCCAAATTTATTTATTTTTTCACAATTTTGTTAAAATTTCATTTCTACTTAAATTTTTCAAGTATAAATGTAATTTTATATTTACAAAATTTAAAGTAATTTTATTTCTAAATTATAATTAATCTTTTATTTTTTAATATAATTTCATATTTATATTTTTTTATTTTAATTTTAATAATATAAATAAATTTATTTTATTTATATTAATATGTTATTTTTTATATTTGTGGTCTTTTGGGTATATGAAATTACCTCTAAGGCTCACAATAATGCTTGCTTAGTCATTGTAGACAGATATAGCAAAACTCCCATATTCTTACCATGTCATAAAGATGACACTGCTATGGATACAGCTTTTCTTTTATGGAGTAGAGTTATTTCTGATACAGAATTATTTAAGAATATAATAAGTGACAGAGATCCCAAATTCACATCTGCACTTTGGACCAATCTTCATAGATTGTTTGGGACTAAGTTATCATTCTCTACAGCATATCACCCTCAAACAGATGGGCTAGCAGAGAGGATGATTCAAACTTTAGAAGACATGATCAGGAGATTCTGTGCTTATGGATTAGAATTCAAACACTCAGATGGCTTTACCCATGACTGGTGCACTCTGATACCTGCATTAGAATTGGCATACAACACATCAGTCCATTCTTCCACAGGACAAACTCCTGCTATGTTAGAGAAAGGATGGAATCCAAGACTCCCAGCAGACACACTGAGGAAAGACTTGATTGACATTCATCCTACAGCTTCCAGCTTCAAGGTAATGCTTGATAAAGTAAAACATCATGCAAAACAAAGTATGGATGATGCTTTTGATTATGCAAAACAGAAGTGGGACAAGAGTCATAAAGTACCAGACTTCAAAGTAGGGGACTTAGTTTTAGTTTCAACCTTGAATTTTAATAATATCAAAGGCCCAAAGAAACTTAAAGATTCTTATGTAGGACCTTTTGTTATTGTTGCTTTACATGGAACCAATGCAATTCAAGTGGAATTGAGTGGTGAATTGGAAAATAAACACCCCACATTTCGAGTCAGCTTGATAAAGCCTTATCAACCAGCTGATAAAGAATTGTTTCCTTTAAGGAACCCAACTCCTTCAACTGTACCACCTGTGGAACAGAATGAAGACAAAAAGATAAAGAAAGTCATTAAAGAAAGGAGACTTAGGGGTAAAAATCAAAGAGAATATCTTGTCAGATCTAGAAATCCAGTACATGAAGATGAATGGATGGCAGAATCAGAAATACCTGACTCAGATAAACTCTTGAGAAGATTTAGACATGAAAGAAGGCCACAAGCCTGAATATGTCTATAAATGTGCTTTAAATTACTTGATCTGAGTAATGTGAAGAGGTTGGACAGTGGACATTAACCCCCTTTGGGGCCTTATTCTTTTATCACTAATAAAATTGTAGTACAATTTTATTTTTTGGTGGGAGGGAATGTGAGCCTTGAGGTATATTTTACATACCCAAATAGGCCACAATTATCTTAAAAAGAAATTTTGAATTATGCACAACTCATAAGTCATGCATATATCCAAAATTCATCATTTTCAATTTCAGAAAAGATGAATAACTTTTTATTTAGTAAGGAAATCCATGGATTTAAGACCAGATTTGGATTCTACACAAAAATTCACCTAGGGTAGCTCCATAGAGTGAATAAGCTCAATTTAAGTATTTGAGGTGGTAAAATGGAAAATACTTCAATACCACATCATTAATACCACATAAAAGATCCGTGAAAATTTTTGTTTTTCTTGATTTTTAGCCAAAATAATGGGAAAGTGAGAAATCCCATGTTACATATACACTAAGAATAGTGTTATGCATGTTTTGAGCACTTAATATCATGGTATTCTTACATGGACTTTTGGTACACCCATAGTGGATATCTCACTTTAAGCTTAAATTACTATTTTGACGTAAAAAATAGGCAAGGGGGACAAAAGACATCAAAGAGAGCCAGGGTACCCAACTTCTGAGGCCTCAGAGGCGTGGATAGCTCCAGAGCATGGATCCATGGCTCATCTTGGCCTAATTGGTAAACTAAAACTCTTTGGGAACTTGGTTACCAAGTTACAACTACTGTAAAACACCAGAAAATAGCAAATAACCTGCTATTTTGACGTGCCAAGGAGGTAATGAGCTACTTACACTCCTGTAACCATGTCAATTACTAATGACTTTCCATGGATAAACCCCAAAAGAGTAATTAAAACCCTTTTGGGACCCATATTCATTGATTTACCTCATAGCAACCAGCAGAACACTGCTATTTGCAATTCTACGTAGAAATGAGGTAAAAACTTCAAAAATTCATTAAAAATACAATTCTTAATGAATCTTTCTGAAACTGTCAGGACTAAAGGAGAACTGTATTATCTATGGTACAACCAAAAAGAATTACAGTTTTACTAGTAAAATTAAAAGTTTTACTTACAGTCCATTTTTGGTTATTCTACGTGAAACACTGAATCTTCAAAAATTCACAGTAATTACAACCTGTGATGAAATTGGCAATAACATTGATAACTTTGAGAAATCAATGATTATTTTAGAATAAAAGAAGATTTACAAGTGTTACTCCTTTTATTCTTAACCATATTGGGGTTGGTAGTCACGTAAAAGCATCAATTAAGTAATTATGATAATCTTACGTGACAACTGATGATGCAATCAATAATCCAAAAGGGTTTATTGTTTTCTCACTCACTGGTTTTTCAGTTTGCTCCATGGCACGCCTCTGTGAGCTGTTGTTGACTTAAAAGAGGCCTTCTCTTGCTGTTTTTTCCATATCATCATCTTATCAATTTATTAAATCATTATTACCAACAAGTAAGTATTAGTTCAACTATTCTTAAGTGTTTTAATCTTTCAGAATCAATCAGAAAGACGTGAAATCATAGAATCCAACTATATATTGTTGTAATACTGTTATAAATCCTTTTGATCCCTTAAATCCACAATTCCACGTCAAATTTCTCTACTTTTATTATCAATAAGTTCTTTGGAGTATTAGTGAGTCTTTTACCTTTAATTCTTAAAGTTTTTCTCTAGTAATAGTTTTCTTCAAGAATTATCTTTATAATTATTCTTGTAAAAGATAATTATATATTAAAAATAATTTTATTATTTTAATAAAAGAAGTTTTTATTATTAAATTCTTCTTGTAATTGATTCTTGTAGACAATTACTGCTCACTGTTATAATCACTAGTAGTGTATAACACGTGAAAGAAATAATTTTATAATTATGTAATTGTGGTTATAATAATTTTTATTATTATATTTCATAAGAACAGACATAGTACTGTTGATTAATAGTAATATTATCATCAGTTTCATAGTCACATCTTACAATTTCAGTACTGCATTGAAAAATTCATTGTGCAGTTCTGAGGAACTTATTCCCAGTATGGGGGTTTCTGTCCCTTCTGAATCAGTGTTTCCACTGTCAAGGGTACCACTCCCTGGTGCCCATTCAGAGAATCTGAAGTTCTTCTTCCTATTTATTTCCATAAAATGGATAGGAATTTTTGCAGCAACTTCAGGGTCATAAGCTGGATTGCTTTTGACATTGTCCAGTGGCCATCTGCTAAGGCCGTCTGCATTGGTATGGCTTTTACCTTCCTTGTATATCATGGTCATGTTTCCTCTATACTCCTGGATGGCTATTTGACATCTCAGCATGTGTCTATTAGTAGTCTTCATGTTTAGTAAAGACTTCCAGGCTGTGCAGTCTGTGTAGACTTCAAAGACTGCTCCCTCCAAATAATAATGGAGTTTTTATAGAGCCCAGACTAGACATAGACATTCTGTCTGGGTGGCCCCATACCTGGCTTCTGAATCTTTCAGCTGCCTGGAGATGTAACATATTACACCTTCTCTTGGTTCACCATCCACAATTTGTCTTTGGTGAAGGGCTCCTCCCAAGCCTTGGCTGCATGCTGCATCTATATATAACTTGAATGGTAGTTCAAAGTCAGGCAAGATGAGCACAGGTGCATTTGTGAGTTCATATTTGATCCTCTCATATGTATCCCTCCTTTCCTTGGTTATTTCAAAAACTACATCCTTTGAGCATAACTTGTATAAACTACTAGTTATGTGTGCAAAGTTCTTAATGTGGTTTCTATAGTAGCTAGCAAACCCAAGGAAAGATTGCATCTCTTTGATATTCTTTGGTACTGGCTTTTGCAGTACTGCTGCTGCTTTGTTCTGGTCAATTGCTAGACTAAGGCCTGAGACTTTGTGTCCTAGAGCTAGCAGCTCTTGTTGGCCAAAATTACACTTTTTAAGTGAAATTTCAGATTGATGGGTGTACATTTACTTAGCACTCTGTCTATGTATTGTACATGGTCTTCCCATGTCTCTGAGTATATAATGATATCATCAATATATACTACCATCCAGCCTTCCATTATTTCTTCTTGAAATATGGTGTCCATCATCCTTTGGAAGTGGGCTGTTCCATTCTTGATGCCAAATGGCATCCTGGTGTACTCATATATGCCCATATGGCATATTATTCTGAGCAATTTCATGGAGTTTGGTTCAACTCCATTTTGGTGGAAGCCTTTCATACAATCCATCTTGGTTATGTATTTGGCTTTTGCCAGCTTATCCAAGGCATGAGGTATCCTTGGTTTAGGGTACCTGTCTGCTCTTGTGTTGTTATTCAGGGCTCTGAAGTCTCCACACAATCTAGACTTGCCATCATGCCAGGTGATCAGGACAGGAGTGGTGATTTCCACTATTTCATTATGTCCAATCTTCTTGATGACATCCATGTCCAGGAGTTCATTGATGTGTTTTTCAATTTCTTTCCTGGTTTCCAGACTTGCTGGATAAGGAGGTCTCCTCAGCATGGGTGGATAAGGTCTTTCTACATCCAGATATAGTTCTATATCATGGCCTTTAATCTTGGCTAGTGGTTCTTCACCAATGGCAAATGCTGGTCTGTTCTTCCTCAGAATCTTCAATAAACTTAGTTTTTGTTTACTGGTGAGGGTAGTGCTAAACTGTCCTTCCTTGAATTCCTTCAAGAGTTCTTCTAGTGGATCCTGTGAAGATATGTGGTATATATCAAGTGAAAATTTCTTTTCCTTGTTGGTACCAATGGTAATGTGCCTGTTTTTCCTGTTGTAAATATCTATGCCATACATCCTCTGGTAATCTGTTCCCAGTAAAAACCCTTGGATGTGGGCATCTTCAAGCACTACAAACTCTGGGTTGAGTCTGATATTACCCTTCCTGTGGGGTATAATTATCTCTTTGATAATTGTCCCAATGGAAGTCATCTTCCCTGATGCACTCTTGAAGTTGTTTGCCTTAGTGGGCAAGAGCTGGTTTTCCCAGTTTGGGAAGTGGTTATCCAGATAATTTCTGGCCACTATGGAGCAATGTGCTCAACTGTCAATTATTAGTGGGTGCTGAGCATTGTCAATACATACAGTCATTTTTGTGGCTGTTCCATGTATATATGCCATTCCTTTGGTTGGTGTAACCAGGAATGTTTGTGCATCTTGTGTGTGTTTGCACAAGTTCTTGTTGGCAGTGTCCTGTGGCATGCCTGCTTCCAACTGTATGTCCTGGATTTCCAATGGGGTTTCCTCTTGGTATTCCACTAGAAATTCCTCTCTTGGGGCTTGATCCTCATCAGATGGTTCTCTGATGGCATCTCCCATAGAGTCTGATTCAGAATCCTCTGTTGGAGGTTCTTCTTCAGGGACTTTTTCTATAGCATTGACTTTTTTCTTTGCCTTTGGACAGTTGTTGGCATAGTGGTCTGTTGAACCACAATTGTGACAAGAATTCTTCTTCCTTGCCACTTCTGCCACTCTTTCTCTGGGTTTGTCTTTAAACTCCACCCTGAAAGGTTGTTTCTCCCTGAAACTCCTGCTTCTATATGGGGTAAATTTCCCTATATTAGTCCTCTTCCTTATGTCTTGTAAGGTGTTGGCTATGTCATCTAGAGTGCAATTCTGGTTGCACCTGCATTTTACTGCATGCTCTAGCTCTCCTGGCAGTTGTGTCAGAAGTTTGTGATTCCTCATTTGGATGTTCATCTGAGGATCAATGGCTTTAAGTCTTTTAGACTGCCTAAGACACCACTCATATGGATCTTTGTCCACAGAGTATTTGTCATTCTCAAATGACATGGTCTTTTGCCATATCCAAGTTCAATTACTGTACTTTTGGATTATTTGACTCTTCCACCATGGCCAGTTTCTTCTGCCATGGATTTCTTTCATTTCTGTGTACCATATACTTGCATGACCTTTAAATGCAGTATTCAGTCTAGCAGTAATCCAGTAATCTGGTATGCTAGGTACATCAATGAAGAGTCCATCAATATAATCTATGAGTTCCATATGATCATATTCTCCTGATCCTGAGAATTTGGGCCAGTTTGAGGCCTCAGGAAGCTGTTTCAAGGCTTCATTCTCTGAATAAGACATGCCATCTCCATCCTGGTATTGTGATGGAGATCTTGCCTTATTCAACAACATGGCATCTGGTTTGATGTCATCTGGTTGATATGGATTCTCCATAGCTTGGCCTTGTGGTTGGGGCTTCAAGATATGGTAGGCATTAAACAATATGTTAATGTCTTGATCCAGACACTCCCTGTCCCTTGTGCTGTGGTGTTGTTCTTCAAAGACTTGATTCAGTGTTTTGTTGGATTCTTCAGAGGCTTTGCTCAGTTGAGCATATCCTTCTTGAAGATTCTTAACTATTTGTTCCAAGGAGGCTTGAGTTTGTCTCATCCTCTCTTGGCTAGCTTTAATTTCTGCAAATTGCTTTGCAGATTGTTCAGCATATTGGGTGGGGGTAATGTTTCTATTACTAGGACTACTGATTCTAGAGTGGTTTACAACTACTTCTGGTTCTTGTGTACTTCCTTTACCAAGTCTAACAGCTTCTGGATCATGGGATCTGACTCTTTCCTCCTCTGGTTGAAGGAGGTTTTGTTCTTGCCCTTGTTTCCTTGTCTTCTCCTGGAAACTTCCTGGAATTGTGAAGAATGGTGACTCTTGGCCACTGATCTGCTGGTTTCTGAATGGTGTGAAGCCACTGGAGAGCTGATTTGGCCTGCTCCTCGTGAACCTGAAGGAATCTGAGTAGGCCCTGTCTGGGTCAACTGTTCTTCTATAGCTAGGATAGTGGCTTGATTCTCCCTTATCCTCTGTGCCCTTGCCTCCAGGAGTCTGTGCTGCCTGGTAGGATTCCAACCCTTGGTGATTACCATAAGGTCTTTGAAGTCTATCTCTTTGAGACAGATCTTCTGGCAACTTGATCCCAGTTCTGCCCAGTGAGTTGCTAGGTTGAACCTCTTGTTGTCCATGCTCCATTGAAATAAATCTTTGAGGAGTTGGTGGATCTGAAGAACTTGATCCATATCCTTCCAGTCCTCTGGTTTGAGGTTTCTGTTGAATTGGAGTGTGAATGGCAAGGTTGATATTATCTCCCTCATTGTTTTGCCATCCACCGCTGTGTCCAGGGTGTCCTCTTTCAGGTCTTCTGGTTCTGGACAATCCTCCTCTATCCTCTGGCTGGTTCCTTTGGAAGCCAAGGTCTCTGAGGTATACAGGGGACATATCAGTGTCTGAAAACAGTCAACAACTTTATGTTCTTAGGGTATTTACCTTTGACTGTGCCTTGTACAAATTTATTGTCTACTGATTTGGGCAGTTTGCCTTTGGAAGTTACAACTGGGTTAATAATTGTAATCTTCCCTGTACAAGTGGTTAAGGTTGGTTTACCTTGTATTGATGCAGAGTTTCGTGGTTTTCTACTTCTCTGAGTGGCTATTGGTGTCCACTTCTTGGCTGTGATGAGACCTTCACTGTGCCTCTTTCCTTTGCCCTTGCTGCCCTCTGGTTCTGAGGGTGTCACTGGTGTGTTGGCCTGTGACTGGGTCTCAAGTGGGATGTAATTTTCTTCCACTGAAATCAAAGCAGGAAAAAGGAGGGCTTATGTCAGTTAAGACTTCTCAAAAAATGCTGGTTTTGCACGTCTGAGATTGGCCTCTGGGCTTGTATGTTACTACAGTGTGCCCTGTATAATGACAGTGTGATTGAATCAACAATTCCACGTCAGAATTACAGCTCTTGGTACCCTGTCACACTGTTTGTGTGCCAGTATCCCACAGATACACTTGTGGTTTTCAATTGTAATCTGAATAAGTGGCTCTGTATAAGTGTGATTGAGTTAACAATACACTTAACCACGCCTCAACTGATGGTTTTTCAGTCAGAGGTGTCCTTATTCAATCAAGAATACAGGACTTATTGATGGCTTATGTGTTTTTATATACAAAACACGCCAAAAATAGTTATTTTCAGTGGGTATTGGCCACGTGAATAATACTCTTATAATATGAGTATGTATAAATAAAAGGGTGAAAATATATAAAATATATATTTTAATGGAAAAATGACGCCTAAAAACAAGATAAAACACTTGTAACAAGTCATAAAAAGAGAAAAGACTTACTTGTAAGGTCCCAAAAAAGATTTAAAACACAGCCAGGCCCCCAAAATGTCAGGATGAGTCTATGTTGAAGTGGTAATAAATCTATTTACAACTAAAACTATGACTGTGACACGTGGAAAATAGTTTAAAAAAGATTTTATAAGGGTTAAAGATGGATTTCATTTAAAATATAAGGGCTTTACTATAATGGATATAGTGGTGGTGCGCGCTATTGAAAGCCCTGGGTGCAGCTTTATGTCAGCCTATGACTCAAAACCAGAGCACAAGCATGACAGCCAAAATACCATAAACCAATGGTATAGCCAAAATACCACCAAAACATGGAACTGAGCCAAACTAGCTCAAAAGGTATCAAAAGAAAGAGGAACCTCACCTCTTCCTGAAAATATAAGTCCCATCACCATAGGACAAGAAATAACAAAGTTATTCCTGCTCAAAGTGATTGCTCAGCATAAACCTTAATTTTCACCTCTCATTTAAAATCTAGAAGGAGAGGCTTGAACCCATCAAATGGGTACTCAAAATGAAGCTCTAAGCCAGGGCTATCCAATGGTACCAGCCAAACTGAGCTAGCACCAGTATTACTTGAGTTATGGTCAAATTCAGACCAAATAAGGGTGAACACAACATCCACCTCTCATCTAACTTTTACAGTTTTAGTGTGAGATACCTGAAGTGGGGTCTTTTTGGAAATAGCACAATCAGGGCTATCTGATGGTGCCATCCATTTCCTCATAACTCAACTACAACAGAAGTTATTGGCCAAACAAGCTTAATACAGTTTTTGACCAGACCATGCCAATGTACAAAAATACTTGTACATGGGATAACTTTGTCATATTTAATGATAACCATGTCAAGTTGGGTACCATTGTGTAGAGCTCATACAGAGCTATTCAATGAACCAATTTTCAGCTTGATATCTCAGAAACTGACAGAGTTATGACCATTTTAAGGTCAAAATCCCACCTGCTGTCAGATACAGCCTTACCATGGGATAATATTCCATAACCATGAATATGAGGTGTCAAATAGACGAAGAAGCATGTTTTTACTTCAATACCTCATATTTCAGTAAATACTGGGGTCCCATACAGTTTCTGTACAGCATTCTACGCGTCATACACGTCAGAATCAGGCTGTGAGGTCCCCAGATGAAAATTTTCACCCTGTATTGGTGAAAACTGCCCAGATGTGGTTCCAAAACCACATCTGAGCCCAATACAGGGTATACAGGCTGTTTGCAAACCACAAGCCTGTCATGGATAGTGAAAAATCTTCACTTCCTCTACGTGGAAAGGTCTAGCAGCCTTTCCACCTCAATTTCAGGATAAAAGGAGGGCTTTTCACTGCCAAAACCCTTTCCTCATCCTGCTCTTGAATAACCTACGTAGTAAACTGTCAAAAACAGTTTTACTCTTGGTTAAATAATCAGGTATAATTATAATCTTTAATTATTGTAGACTTTATTATTGTAATCCAACAGATAAAGCCTGCACCCAGGGTTCTCAATAGCGCTCACCACCACTATTTCTCAATAGTAGAACCCTTTTATCTCATTATAAACCCTTACAAATCTTTTTTTAATCATTTTTTGCCGTGTCACATACACAGTTAAAGTTGTAATTAGCCTAGTTATACTTTTATCATAGTATCATCCTGACATTTTGGGGGTCTGGCCTTGTTTTTTTTTGACTTTTTTGGACCTTACAAGTAATTCTTTTCTCCTTTTTATGACTTATTAACACATTGTTTTATCCTTTTTTAGGCGTAATTTCTGTTTAAAAATATATATTTTATATATTTTTACCTTTTTTTTTACACATACTCATATTATAAGAGTATTTTTACATGGTTAACACCCACAGTAATTTATTATTTTTGGCGTGTTTTGCATATAAAAACACATAAGCCACTAATAAAGTCCTGTATTCTTGACTGAATAAGGACACCTCTGACTGAAAAACCATCAGTTGAGGTGTGGTCAAGTGTATTGTTAATTCAATAACAGTTGTATATAAACCACTTTCACAGAATACACTTGCAAACCACAAGTGTATCTGAGGGATACTGACACACAAACAGTGTGACAGGACACCATAAGCTGTATTTTTGACGTGGAATTGTTAATTCAATTACACTGTCATTATACAAGGGCATACTGTAATAATATACAAGCCCAGAGGCCATTCTTAGACGTGCAAAACCAGCCTTTTAAGAAGTCTTAACTGACATAAGCCCTCTTTTTCCTGTTTTGAATTCAGTGGAAGAAAACTACATCCCACTTGAAACCCAGTCACAGGCCAACACACCAGTGACACCCTCAGAACCAGAGGGCAGCAAGGGTAAAGGAAAAAGGCTTAGTGCAGGCCTCATTACAGCCAAGAAGTGGACACCAATAGCCACTCAGAGGAGTAGAAAACCACGAAACTCTGCTTCAATACAAGGTAAACCAACCTTAACCACTTGTACAGGGAAGATTACAATTATTAACCCAGTTGTAACCTCCAAAGGCAAACTGCCCAAATTGGCAGATAACAAATTTGTACAAGGCACAGTCAAAGGTAAATACCCTAAGAACATAAAGTTTTTGACTTCTTGCAAACACTGATATGTCCCCTGCATACCTCAGAGACCTTGGCTTCCAAAGGAACCAGCCAGAGGATAGAGCAGGAATGTCTAGAACCAGAAGACCTGAGAGAAGACACATTGGACACAGTGGTGGATGGCAAAACAATGAGGGAGATAATATCAACCTTGCCATTCACACTCCAATTCAACAGAAACCTCAAACCAGAGGACTGGAAGGATATGGATCAAGTTCTTCAAATCCACCAACTCCTCAAAGATTTGTTTCAATGGAGCATGGACAACAACAGGTTCAACCTAGCAGCTCACTGGGCAGAACTGGGATCAAGTTGCCAGAAGATCTGTCTCAAAGAGATAGACTTCAAAGACCTTATGGTAATCACCAAGGGTTGGAATCCTACCAGGCAGCACAGACTCCTGGAGGCAAGGGCACAGAGGATAAGGGAGAATCAAGCCACTATCCAAGCTATAGAAGAACAGTTAACCCAGACAGGGCCTACTCAGATTCCTTCAGGTTCACAAGGAGCAAGCAAAATCAGCTCTGCAGTGGCTTCACACCATTCAGAAACCAGCAGATCAGTGGCCAAGAGTCACCATTCTTCACAATTCCAGGAAGTTTCCAGGAGAAGACAAGGCAACAAGGGCAAGAACAAAGCCTCCTTCAACCAGAGGAGGAAAGAGTCACACCCCATGATCCAGAAGCTGTTAGATTTGGTAAAAGAAGTACACAAGAACCAGAAGTAGTTGTAAACCACTCTAGAATCAGTAGTCCTAGTAATAGAAACATTACCCCCACTCAGACTGAAAATAACATTATCACATCTGAGAGTAACATCAACAGTGACACACTGTGGTTACAAATGTCCCAATATGCTGAGCAATCTGCAAAGCAGGCTACAGAATTTGCAGCTGCCCAAGAGAGGATGAGAAAAACTCAAGCCTCATTGGAGCAGATAGTTAAAAACCTTCAGGAAGGATATGCTCAACTGAGCAAAGCCTCTGAAGAAACCAACAAGAGACTGAATCAAGTCTCTGAAGAACAACACCATAGTAGCAGGGACAGGGAGTGTCTGAACCAAGACATCAAAAAATTGTTTGATGCCTACCATAGCTTAAAGCCCCAACCACAAGGCCAAGCTATGGAGAATCCATATCAACCAGATGACATCAAACCAGATGCCATGTTGTTGAATAAGGCAAGATCTCCATCACAATACCAGGATGGAGATGGCATGTCTTATTCAGAGAAGGAAGCCTTGAAAAAGCTTCCTGAGGCCTCAAACTGGCCCAAATTCTCAGGATCAGGAGAATATGATCATATGGAACTCATAGATTATATTGATGGACTCTTCATTGATGTACCCAGCATACCAGATTACTGGATTACTGCTAGACTGAATACTGCATTTAAAGGTCATGCAAGTATATGGTACACAGAAATGAAAGAAATCCATGGCAGAAGAAACTGGCCATGGTGGAAGAGTCAAATAATCCAAAAGTACAGTAATTGAACTTGGATATGGCAAAAGACCATGTCATTTGAGAATGACAAATACTCTGTGGACAAAGATCCATATGAGTGGTGTCTTAGACAGTCTAAAAGACTTAAAGCCATTGATCCTCAGATGAACATCCAAATGAGGAATCACAAACTTCTGAAACAACTGCCAGGAGAACTAGAGCATGCAGTAAAGTTCAGATGCAACCAAAATTGCACTCTAGATGATATAGCCAATACCTTACAAGACATAAGGAAAAGGACTAATATAGGGAAATTCACCCCATATAGAAGCAATAGTTTCAAAGAGAAACAACCTTTCAGGGTAGAGTTTAAAGACAAACCCAGAGAAAGAGTGGCAGAAGTGGCAAAGAAGAAGAATTCTTGTCACAATTGTGGTTCAACAGACCACTATGCCAACAACTGTCCAAAAGCAAAGAAGAAAGTCGATGCTATAGAAAAAGTCCCTGAAGAAGAACCTCCAACAGAGGATTCTGAATCAGACTCTATGGGTGATGCCATCAGAGAACCATCTGATGAGGATCAAGACCCAAGAGAGGAATTTCTAGTGGAATACCAAGAGGAAACCCCACTAGAAATCCAGGATATACAGTTGGAAGCAGGCATGCCACAGGACACTGCCAACAAGAACTTGTGTAAACACACACAAGATGCACAAACATTCCTGGTTACACCAACCAAAGGAATGGCATATATACATGGAACAGCCACAAAAATGACTGTATGTATTGACAATGCTCAGCACCCACTGATCATTGACAGTGGAGCACACTGCTCCATAGTGGCCAGAAATTATCTGGATAACCACTTCCCAAACTGGGAAAAAGAACTCTTGCCCACCAGGGCAAAGAACTTTAAGAGTGCATCTGGAAAGATGACCTCTATTGGGACAATTATCAAAGAGATAATTATACCCCACAGAAAAGGTAATATCAGACTCAACCCAGAGTTTGTAGTGCTTGAAGATGCCCACATCCAAGGGTTTTTACTGGGAACAGATTACCAGAGGATGTATGGCATAGATATTTACAATAGTAAAAACAGGCATATTACCATTGGTACTAACAAGGAAAAGAAATTTTCTCCTGATATATACCAGATATCTTCTCAGGACCCACTGGAAGAACTTCTGAAAGAATTCAGAGAAGGACAGTTTAGCACTACCCTCACCAGTAAACAAAAGCTAAGTTTCCTGAAGATGCTGAGGAAGAATAGACCAGCATTTGCCCTTGGTGAAGAACCGTTAGGCAAGATCAAAGGCCATGATATAGAACTATATCTGGATTTAGAAAGCCCTTATCCACCCATGTTAAGGAGACCTCCTTACCCAGCAAGTCTGGAGACCAGGAAAGAGATTGAGAAACATATCAATGAACTCCTGGACATGGATGTCATTAGGACGATTGGACTTAATGAAATAGTGGAAATCACCACTCCTGTCCTAATCACCTGGCATTATGGCAAGTCTAGACTGTGTACAGACTTCAGAGCCCTGAACAACTACACAAAAGCAACAGGTATCCTATACCAAGGATACCTCATGCCTTGGATAAATTGGCCAAAGCCAAATACATAACCAAGATGGATTGTATGAAGGGCTTCCACCAAAATGGAGTTAAACCAAACTCCATGAAATTACTCAGAATTATATGACATATGGGCATATATGAGTACACCAGGATGCCATTTGGCATCAAGAATGGAACAGCCCACTTCCAAAGGATGATGGACACCATATTTCAAGAAGAAATAATGGAAGGCTGGATGGTAGTTTACATTGATGATATCATTATATACTCAGAGACATGGGAAGACCATGTACAATACATAGACAGAGTGCTAAGTAAATGTACACCCATCAATCTGAAAATTTCACTCAAAAAGTGTAATTTTGGCCAACAAGAGCTACTAGCTCTAGGACACAAAGTCTCAGGCCTTAGTCTGGCAATTGACCAGAACAAAGTAGCAGCAGTACTGCAAAAGCCAGTACCAAAGAACATCAAAGAGATGCAATATTTCCTTGGATTTGCTAGCTACTATAGAAACCACATCAAAAACTTTGCCCACATAACCAGTAGTTTATACAAGTCATGCTCAAAGGATGTAGTTTTTGAAATAACCAAGGAAAGGAGGGATGCATATGAGAGGATCAAATATGAACAAACTAATGCACCTGTGCTCATCTTGCCTGACTTTGAACTACCATTCAAGTTATATATAGATGCAGCATGCAGTCAAGGCCTAGGAGCAGCCCTTCACCAAAGACAAATTGTGGATGATGAACCAAGAGAAGGTGTAATATGTTACATCTCCAGGCAGCTGAAAGATTCAGAAGCCAGGTATGGGGCCACCCAGACAGAATGTTTATGTCTAGTCTGGGCTCTAGAAAAACTCCATTACCATTTGGAGGGTGCAGTCTTTGAAGTCTACACAGACTGCACAGCCTTGAAGTCTTTACTAAACATGAAGACTACTAATAGACACATGCTGAGATGGCAAATAGCCATCCAGGAGTATAGAGGGAACATGACCATCATATACAAGGAAGGTAAAAGCCATACCAATGCAGATGGCCTTAGCAGATGGCCACTGGATAATGTCAAAAGCAATCCAGCTTATGACCCTGAAGTTGCTGCAAAAATTCCTATCCATTTTATGGAAATAGATAGGAAGAAGAACTTCAGATTCTCTGAATGGGCACCAGGGAGTGGTACCCTTGACAGTGGAAACACTGATTCAGAAGGGACAGAAACCCCCATACTGGGGATAAGTTCCTCATAACTGCACAATGAATTCTTCAATGCAGTACTGAAATCTTATGCTAAAAAAAACAGTGTAGCATACTACTCCAACTCCTTCAACAAAAATACAGGAGCCCAGAACTGGAAACCCAGCTGGAGGAACCCTGGTTGAGGGCCTATAAGGACAATAAAGTCTTCCTTATAGATGGCCTGATTTATCACAGAGACAAGCACATCATTGCACTCACAGTGATAGACAGAGACCACATCTCTTTAATCCTGCAGGAATGCCATGAATGCCCCTACATGGGACACATGAGTGAGGACAGGACTAAGGAGAGGGTAGCAAGCACAGCTTGGTGGCCCAAGTGGGAGCAAGAGTTGAGTGAATACATCAACACTTGCGAAAGATGCCAAAAGGCAAATAGAAAACATGGGAAGAAATATGGGCTGCTTCAACACATAGAAGAACCCAAACACCCATGGGAAACCATCAACATGGACTGGGTCACAGGACTTGTCCCAGGAGGCAAAGAGAACTACAATGCCTGCTTAATCATAGTTGATAGGTTCAGCAAGAGCATGAGATGTCTACCATGCCATAAAGAGGACACAGCCATGGACACTGCTCTGTTATTTTGGAATAACATCATATCCACCTGTGGAGTCCCTAAGATCATAATTAGTGACAGGGACCCAAAATTTACATCTGAATTTTGGACCAATTTATATGACATGCTTGGCACCAAGCTTGCTTTTTCCACAGCTTAACATCAACAAACAGATGGCCTAGCTGAGAGGATGATCCAAACAATGGAGGACATCCTCAGGAGGTTCTGTGCCTATGGCATGGAATACAAGGACCATGAGGGATATACCCATGATTGGGTCATCCTCTTACCAGCAGTCCAACTGGCTTATAATACAAGCCAGCACTCTACCACAGGAAAAACACCTGAACTGGTAGAGAAAGGGTGGAATCCCCTGTTACCTGTGGATCACTTGAAGAAAAATCTTCTGACCATCCACCCCACAGCCAAAGACTTCCATGATATGTGGAAGAAAGCCTGTGATACTGCTTCCAAATGCATACCTGAGGCCAAAGAGTATAACAAGCAAAGGTGGGACAAGTCACATATGGAACCTGACTTCAAGGAAGGGGACCAGGTGTTAGTGTCTCCACTGAACTTTAACAATCTCAAAGGACCTAAGAAAATGAGAGACTCATTTGTAGGGCCCTTCACTATCATTAAGTTGATAGGGAAGAATGCAGTAGAAGTCAAGCTCACTGAGGAGTTTTCTAGGAAACACCCAGTCTTTCCAGTGAGCTTGGTCAAACCATACTTCCAAACAGAGGAGGATAAATTCCCCTCCAGGAAGAAAAACATCACTCCACCAGAAATAGTGGAAGTAGAAGACTCTCCTGGACCTGTGAGTAAAATCATCAGGGCCAGAAAAATCAGACTTAATGTAAAGGACCAAAGACAATACCAAGTCAGATTCAAAAACCAGACAGCTGATAAAGACAAATGGTTGGCAGAGGATGCCATACCAGATGGGAACCTTCATTGTAGGAGATTCAAAGCCTCTAGGAGGACTGAACAGTCTCATCAATGATGAGCCTTTTTTAGAGGGAGGGTATGTCAGCCTGTGACTCAAAACCAGAGCACAAGCATGACAGCCAAAATACCATAAACCAATGGTATAGCCAAAATACCACCAAAACATGGAGCTGAGCCAAAGTAGCTCAAAAGGTATCAAAAGAAAGAGGAAACTCACCTCTTCCTGAAAATATAAGTCCCATCACCATAGGACAAGAAATAACAAAGTTATTCCTGCTCAAAGTTATTGCTGAGCATAAACCTTAAATTTCACCTCTCATCTAAAATCTAGAAGGAGAGGCTTAACCCCATCAAATGGGTACTCAAAATGAAGCTCTAAGCCAGGGCTATCCAATGGTACCAGCCAAACTGAGCTAGCACCAGTATTACTTGAGTTATGGTCAAATTCAGACCAAATAAGGGTGAACAAAATATTCGACTCTCATCTAACTTTTACTGTTTTAGTGTGAGATACCTGAAGTGGGGTCTTTTTGGAAAGAGAACAATCAGGACTATCTGATGGTGCCATCCATTTCCTCATAACTCAACTACAACAGAACTTATTGGCCAAACAAGCTTAATACAGTTTTTGATCAGACCACGCCAATGTACAAAAATACTTGTACATGGGATAGCTTTGTCATATTTAATGATAGCAATGTCAAGTTGGGTATCATTGTGTAGAGCACATACAGAGCTATTCAATGAACCAACTTTGAGCTTGATATCTCAAAAAATGACAGAGTTATGACCATTTTAAGGTCAAAATCCCACCTGCTGTCAGATACAGCCTTACCATGGAATAATATTCCATAACCATGAATATGAGGTGTCAAATAGACGAAGAAGCATGTTTTTACTTCAATACCTCATATGTCAGTCAATACTGGGGTCCCATACAGTTTCTGTACAGCATTCTACGTGTCATACACGTCAGAATCAGGCTGTGAGGTCCCCAGATGAAAATTTTCACCCTGTATTGGTGGAAACTGCCCAGATGTGGTTCCAAAACCACATCTGAGCCCAATACAGGGTATACAGGCTGTTTGCAAACCACAAGCCTGTCATGGAGAGTGAAAAATCTTCACTTCCTCTACGTGGAAAGGTCTAGCAGCCTTTCCACCTCAATTTCAGGATAAAAGGAGGGCTTTTCACTGCCAAAACCCTTTCCTCATCCTGCTCTTGAATAACCTACGTAGTAAACTGTCAAAAAAAGTTTTACTCTTGGTTAAATAATCAGGTATAATTATAATCTTTAATTATTGTAGACTTTATTATTGTAATCCAACAGATAAAGCCTGCACCCAGGGTTCTCAATAGCGCTCACCACCACTATTTCTCAATAGTAGAACCCTTTTATCTCATTATAAACCCTTAAAAATCTTTTGTTAATCATTTTTTGCCGTGTCACATACACAGTTAAAGTTGTAATTAGCCTAGTTATACCTTTATCATAGTATCATCCTGACACTTTATCTGTTGGGTTACAATAATAAAAGACTACAATAATTAAATTTATAATTATACCTGATTATTAACCAAGAGTAGAATTGTTTTTGACAGTTTACTACGTAGGTTATTCAAGAGCAGGATGAGGAAAAGCTTTTGGCTGTGAAAAACCCTCCTTTTATCCTGAAATTGAGGTGGAAAGGCTGCCAGACCTTTCCACGTAGAGGAAGTGAAGATTTTTCACTCTCTATGACAGGCTTGTGGTTTGCAAACAGCCTGTATACTCTGTATTGGGCTCAGATGTGGTTTTGAAACCACATCTTGGTGGTTTTCACCAATACAGGGTGAAAAGTTTCATCTGGGGACCTCACGGCCTGATTCTGACGTGTATGACGCGTAGAATGCTGTACAGAAACTGTATGGGACCCCAGCATTGACTGACATATGAGGTATTGAAGTAAAAACATGCTTCTTCGTCTATTTGACACCTCATATTCATGGTTATGGGATATTATCCCATGGTAAGGCTGTATATGACAGCAGGTGGGATTTTGACCTTAAAATGGTCATAACTCTGTCAGTTTTTGAGATATCAAGCTCCAAATTGGTTCATTGAATAGCTCTATATGAGCTCTACACAATGGTACCCAACTTGACATTGCTATCATTAAATATGACAAAGTTATCCCATGTACAAGTATTTTTGTACATTGGCATGGTTTGGGCAAAAGCTGTATTAAGCTTGTTTGGCCAATAACTTCTGTTGTAGTTGAGCTATGAGGAAATGGATGGCACCATCAGATAGCCCTGATTGTGCTCTTTCCAAAAAGACCCCACTTTAAGTATCTCACACTAAAACTGTAAAAGTTAGATGAGAGGTGAATGTTGTGTTCACCCTTATTTGGTCTGAATTTGACCATAACTCAAGTAATACTGGTGCTAGCTCAGTTTGGCTAGCACCATTAGATAGCCCTGGCTTAGAGCTTCATTTTGAATACCCATTTGATGGGGTTAAGCCTCTCCTTCTAGATTTTAGATGAGAGGTGAAATTTAAGGTTTATGCTCAGCAATAACTTTGAGCAGGAATAACTTTGTTATTTCTTGTCCTATGGTGATGAGACTTATATTTTCAGAAAGAGGTGAGTTACCTCTTTCGTTTGATGCCTTTTGAGCTACTTTGGCTCAGCTCCATGTTTTGGTGGTATTTTGTCTATACCATTGGTTTATGGTATTTTGGCTGTCATGTTTGTGCTCTGGTTTTGAGTCACAGGCTGACAGCAATTGTCCTTGAACCCAGAGCGGCTTGAGTGGGAGTCTTGAGCCTTCCACTATGGGAAAATACTTGTTCATCACAAGCTGAACCTGCGGCAATGGTCAAGTACTTAAGGCCAATTTGGCCCAGATTGGGAAAGTTACCTGTCACTATTTGACCCTATATTTAATTGCCAAAACTAAGTCAGGTGATTGAGGTGGTGCAGAAGGTCACCAATTGAATTTTTGCTGTATTCTTGAGGCGCTGTTTTGTTTAAATCAGAGTGTTGTACACAATTTGATTTGGCAATGATAGAAGCCATTTCCACATTGAGTACCTCAATGATCTCCTTTGATTGACTAATTGGAACCCGCAATTGTTTAAAAATACCTTCTTGGTATTTAGGATTGAATAGACAAGAAATTAGGGTATTGTTGTTGGCCATTTCGAGCTTGTAATACTTGTGCAACTTCTCCCAGGCTGCCTCGCACGCCTGACGCCATGATTGGGGGCTCACACTTGCATAGTGAGCCAATCAGTTTAGTCAGACCTGGTAATAAGGCAAAATGAGGTGTTTTATGAGGCCTTTTGATTGGAAGATATTGCACAATTGTTAAAACATCTTGAGGATTGGCTCCACAAACTCCATTGAGCTCCATTGCTCTTTGGTAAGTTGATACTTGTAATTTTCCGGAATTTTTGTAAAGAGGTGAAGTGACAGCTTCAACTGATGCGCACGCTGTATTTTCTGGAGGAAATAATTCCACCTTTTCATTGGAATTGTGAGCCTTTGAGATATGACCACATACCCAATAAGGTCACAAAAAGATTAAGAATAATTATACCTTTAATATAATTATACTAAAATTACTTAGAATAATTATACATTAAAATTAATTACTTAAATATACAAAAAATACCATAAATTAACACAAAAATTGGTTTAACTTAAAAACCAATGAATAAACATGTAAAATAAATTATACCATTGGATTCCTCATGGAAAAATACACATATACCATTTTTATGGCATATCTGTGAAGTCAATATTTAATGAATTATAAGGTATAATACCTTATAAAAACCATAAAATCCTATTTATCTCGAAAACCAATGAAACAACATGTAAAATAAATTGTACCAGTGGATTCCCCATAGAAATCCACACATAAAACAATTAATAAGCTAATTCTCAAAGTCAATACTTAAGGAATTATCCTGAATATATGCACTTTTTTGGTCAACGCATATATTCAAGGATCATAGCTAATATCTTCTAAACTATACATGATAGAATGATGAACCAAAAATAAAGTTACCACGTAATTACTGTAAGAACACAGAAATGAACTTTATTTTACAAATTATAAACAAGGTTAAAACCTATGATGAAATATTGATAAAAATCAACAGAGCTGTTGACCACTTTGTTGTGAAAGTGGTCCAAACTTAAAAAAAAGTATACAGTTGGATTCTACTAGTTCATTCGTGAAGAATGATGTAATTTCTATTATTAAATTCAGGGTATAACCCCCTGAAATCAAGGTTTGAAGTTTAAAATATTGAATTTCGACAGAAAAGGTGAGTTTCAAGAAAAATCATCAAAATTAGAGTTTTGATGATGTAATGATAAGCTCTTGGCAGCATAATAGGGTTATACCAGGCTATCAGAATTCACTCTCTGAATTGCTGTAGCGTGTAAATCTTAAAGGTTATTGAAGATCAAAGTTTGAGCTTAAATTGAGCAGTTATGATCACCTACTGTAACCTTAAATTAAGTTTAACAGTCACAAGAGTGATAAAATTGGTGAATACTATTAGTTTATGATTAAAACTAATAAAATCCACGAAATTTGGGGTTCTGCCAAGCCTCTGATGTCATCAAACTTAAAGTTACAGTGATAACTTTAAATAATGGTGCAATAATGATGTAAGATGGTTTGATCATGATGTAATCACCCTCAAACCTTAAAATATTGATCAATTCCAGTGGATATGATCAGTACACGTCTACTAGAAGCCTGTTGGACTCTAGGAGGGAGGTATTTACTATAAATAGAGCTCTTTTTACTCTATTTTCCCCTCAGACGCATCAAAAACATTAAATCAATTAAATCAAAAGGTAATTTTCTTTATTCTTTATATATAAAAGCATTATATTATTAAAGACCAAAGACCACCTTGCTATAATCATCTATTTTGACGTGATTAAATCATTTATTTAATTGTTTTTGTTAAAAATCTCTCTAAAACTCATTTCCACGTAAAAATCCAGAATAATTTGTAATTTTCTTTATTTTTATTGTAAATACAATTTGAAAAAGTTGTATTTATATTTTTTTGGCGTAAAATACTTCAAAATTATTATATTAAGTGTTAAAAGTAGGTTATTCTTTCTTATTATAATAATTTCTCTATTATTACTCTCTTAATAACTCTTTAATTAATATAAATAGCATTTATATTAATTCATAACTTTAATATTAGTAATATTATTGTTATTAATTGTTTTTTATTAATAAAAACCAATTTTTTACGCCTTTATTATTTGTTGGTAACAATAATAAAGAGCTTTTTAATATATTAATTATTTTATATTAATATATTTATTTATTATATTATATTTTCATAATATAAATTATATTATTATATTTATTTAATAATATAATTATTTTACGCCATAATAATAATAATTATTTATTATTATTATATTTTTAATCTTATTTATTCAATTTATAAGGACATTCAGAGTACAATAAGTAATAAATTAGTAATTTTTACTTATTGTTTCATAGTCAAACCTTACATTTGGGGGCCTGGCCGTGATATTTACTTAAAAGACCTTTAAAAAGATTCTATTTGGGTTTATCCAATAATAAATTATATTTATAATCATAAATTATCTAATAATTTTATATTTTATTGATTTTAAAAGCTATTGAGGCATTTGGAAAGCAATTGTACTGTCTTACACATGGTTTTTCACATCCTTAGACTTGCAAGAACTTTCTTTGAGTGACTCTAGTGATTAAAAAAGATATTTTATAAATTAAAAATAATTTTATTATAATTTAATTTTATAAGAATCATATTCTTTTTTATTTTATTCTTTAAAAAATGAAAAATACATAAAAAATATTAAAAAATATTAAAAACCAATAAAAAAAGTTATTTTTATTCATTTTTTATTTCTTTATTTTATTTCAATTTTTTAAGATATAAAGCAATTTCTACGTGGAAAATTGCCATATCTTGCCAAAAATAACACTTCTTATATAAAGACTTATATTTATTTGTCTTTTTTAGTGTTTGAAGATAACCCAACAGAAGATAACCAAGCTACTGTTGAGAGGTTGGTGGAAGAAACTTGTCAAAGTTCTCCAACACCAGTTATCACCAAAAGAAAGAAAGCTAAGAAATTAGACTTTCCAGGACCCACCATTCAAGACTCTGAAGGTGAGCACCTCTTTTTATAATTGCCATAAAAGAATTTTTATTCTAAAATACTTTTATTTTTTCTTATTCTTTAATTATGACTACCAGAAGAGGTTCCCAATACTCCATCCAATCAGATGGAGCTGGACTCAGAGGTAGAATTGATCCCTCAAAAGGGAAAAGAAAGGGCAATATCCCCAGTGGAACAGAATCCACACAAGGAAGTGCCTTATCCCAAAGGCAAGTCCCAGAAATGCCCATGATATCTGAGCCTGAATTAGAACTAAGTATGAGTAACTCAAACAGGTACAAATCACATTCAGAGGGCTCAAATAGACATCTACATGAGCCAGTACAAGCAGTATTGCCCAGTGTACAAGGACAAAGATTGGGAAATGTTGCCTCAAATACACCAAGGAGTGATGAACTCCTGGCACATCCTGAAAAAGTTCCTCAAAGAGGAGGAGATAGTGAAATACTCCAATGGATGGAATCCACTGTCATCCAAACCTCAAATCAAAAAAATCAAGGATTACCATGCCAAAAAGAGGGAGGCAACCAAGGAAGAAGCCCCAGTAGCTTCTACCAGCAAGCCCCAAGCCAACCCACTTCCCCAAGAAGGGAAGAAGAACAAGAAAAAGCATTGGAGGAAACCATATTCCCCAAGCTACAGAATCCCAAGAATCCAAAAGGATGCCATGGACAATGTTTTCAACATGGCCAGAACCTTGATGGAATTCAAGGACAAGGAAGAGCAAAGAATGAGACAACCTCATTTCCCAAAGAAATAACCTTGTCCAAAGATGTTGTAAATACTTTAACAGAAATTAAAAATAGTATATTACCTCTAAAAGAAATTAAAGACAGTTTATTATCACTACAAGAAATAAATAACAATTTATCTTCTTTAACAAAAATTGTTGTGCAAAACAAGAAAGAAATTGACAACATTAAGTTTATTGTTGAAAATAATAAACCAAAGAATTTAATTGACAATACTCAAAAATTAATACAAGGACAACAAGAATTGTATAAATACATAAAAGATATCAAAGACAAAACTTTGACAATCAATTATGATGTGAGTATTGACAATCTTACAGAAAAATTGAATAAATTAAGTATTTCTGTAGAAAAATTTGAAGAAAATACTTCATCACACCAAAAATTACTTTTGGACCATGTGGAAAAAAGTGATGAAGCAAGAATGCATCTGAAAGATGATATTCAGAGTGAAATAAGACTTATCACTGAAAAAATGGATAAAATTAATGAGGCTAATTTAAATATGCCAAAGTTATCAACACCATTTTCTCATATAAGAAGCCCTGTTAAAACAAAAGAGGAATTGTCAAATCCTTTCATAACAGACTTGAGTCACCAAGATAATAACCAAGTCTTAATGAAGGAAGCACCTCAACTGAAAGAATGGCCAACATTCACAGGAGAAGGTGAATATGACCACATGTCATTCATTAAAACAATTGACATGTTACAAGAAGATTATGCCATACCAGATGAATTAATCACTGCAAGATTACATTCTTTGTTTGAGAAATCTGCAAAAAGATGGTATTATGGCATAAGACAAACAAATGGTAAAAATACCTGGTCTTGGTGGAAACAAGAAATAATCACCAAGTGGGCAAATGATGCCTGGAGGTATAAGATAGAAAATGCATTTGAAAACTCTTTCTTTGACCCAGAGAAAGACAAACCTTTAACTTGGTTCTTAAAACAAGTTGAAAGACTTAATGCACTATACCCAGAAATGTCACAGAAGATGGTGCATATGAAAATACTTAAAAAATGTGGAGGGGAACTAGAACATGCCCTAAGAAGCAGATGTATAGAACCATGCTCCACAGAAGAGTATATAAATGCACTAGAAGATATAGTGACAAGAACAAAAATTGGCAGGACTTGGAAAAAATTGGACATTAGAAGCCCAAATAAACCATTTATCAGAAAAGATAAATCAAAAGAATCCTTTAAGCCCAATACATCCAACAATAATGAGCAAAGAAAATGCCATAAATGTGGAGGTATTGGACACTTAGCCAATAATTGCCTTAAAAAAGCAAAAATTAATGAAATTGTGGAAACAGAAAGCCACAATGACAAAGAAGAGGAATCTGACTCTGAAAAAGAGACAGAAGAGTCAGAAAGCTCTGAAAGTGATGAAATCAATATAATTAATGCACAAATTAATAATATTGACTTAATTTATGAAGTACTGGATGTTAATTCAAACTTACCACAAGTTGGAACATCTGACACAAACCTGACAAACATACAAGATGCCAAAATGTATAGAACCAAACCTGCAAGAGGAATGGGATATACAGCTGGAAAATCAAGTATAAGTATTGTTATGGTTGATAACCAGGAAGGAAAAGTTAACTTGGATACAGGAGCATATTGCACTTGTGTTGGCAAAAGTTATTTAAAAACCATTGTCCCAAATTGGCAAGAAAAACTTATGCCAATACAAGGTGTCAAATTTAGTAGTGCAAGTGAGAGCATGAAGCCCCTTGGAATAATTGATTTAACACTAATTTTTCCTCATCCCTCACAATGTGTTAGAATTAAAGTAGAGTTTGTAGTAATGGACAACTGTACTAGTAATCATTTCATACTTGGGAATGACTACTTATCAATCTATGGTATAGATATCTCCAACCAAAAAGACAGATATTTTACCATAGGAGATAACAAAAGACAAAAGTTTGGCTTCTTAAATAACAAAAAACAAATCACAGTTATTAAGAAGGAAGAAAAAATTCCAGAAAAAGAAATTTTTATATCTGAACAACTTAAAGAGGCAGAATTCAATCAAGAATTAACAGAAAAAATGAAAGAAAAATTGATTGACCTCTTATTTAAGTATAAAAATGCCTTTGCAACTGACAAAGAGCCACTAGGTGCCATAATTGGACATGAAGTGGATATAATTCTTAATGTAGAAAAGCCTTACCCACCTTTATTAAGAAGACCTGCTTATCCAGCCAGTCCAAGAGCTAGAGAAGCCTTAGAGGTACACATTAAAGAATTAATGGACCTTGGAGTATTAAGAAAGGTTGGACATAATGAACAAGTAGAAGTTACTACACCTGTCATTATAACTTGGCATAATGGAAAGTCAAGGATGGTAGGAGACTTCAGAGCCCTGAATACCTATACCATTCCAGACAGATATCCAATACCCAGAATCCATGAGACATTGACCCAATTGTCACAAGCTAAGTTCATCACAGCTATGGATGCTCTTAAAGGTTTTCATCAAAATGTCTTAACAGACAATGCCAAGAAACTACTAAGAATAATAGTCCATTGTGGAATTTTTGAATACTTAAGAATGCCATTTGGGATAAAAAATGCACCTTCCCATTATCAAAGAATGATGAATACCATATTTCCTGAAGAATTATCAGAAGGATGGTTAATTATCTATATTGATGATATTATAGTTTGCTCAGAAACTTGGGAAAATCACCTTACAAGACTAGAAAGGGTACTACAGAAAATAGTTCAAGTGAATATGAAAATTTCCTTGAAAAAGTGTCATTTTGCATATAGTGAATTAAAAGCACTAGGACATGTGGTATCTGGACTTAGTCTAGGCATAGACAAAAATAAAGTAGCAGCAGTACTACTTAAACCAATGCCTCAAACCAAAAAAGAAATGCAATCATTTCTAGGATTTGCTGGTTACTATAGACAGCATATAAAGGACTTTGCAAAGATTGCTAAATCCTTGTATAAGCTATGTGACCAACAAACAGTCTATGAGATGACAGAAGAAAGAGTCAAGGCATATGAAGAATTGAAAAATTCCTTAACAAATGCCCCATTTCTCCTAATGCCAGATTGGAAACTACCCTTCAAACTGTACATTGATGCTTGTGGAGAAGGACTAGGTGCTGCACTTCACCAAACACAAATTATCAATGATAAACCAGTGGAAGGACCAATTTGTTTCATTTCAAGGCAAATAAAGCCAACAGAAGCAAGGTATGGAGCAAGCCAAATGGAATGCTTATGCCTAGTGTGGGCTTTAGAAAAATTGCATTATTATTTGGATGGCACAGTATTTGATGTAATCACAGACTGTAATGCTGTGAAATCACTATTAAATATGAAGACTCCAAACAGACATATGCTAAAATGGCAAATTGCTATCCAGGAATATAGAGGAAATATGACTATTGTTCATAAATCTGGAAATATTCACAAAAATGCAGATGGTCTCAGCAGATGGGCTCTAGCAAATACCCCTGACAATCCAGCATGGGTACCACAAGAAGAGCACCATATAGAAGGAATATGTGTTACAGACATTGGCACAGAATTCTTTAACCAAGTTAAAGAAAGCTATAAGACAGACAAAAATTGCCATATCTTAAGCCAACTTCTAATGAAAGACTGCAAAGATCCATCACTTTCATCAAAACTAGATGAAATATGGAAAAAGGCATATGATGAAGGAAGATTTCACCTCCTTGATGGAATCCTTTACCATAGAACAAAACATACATGTGTTATGGCCTTAACAGACAGAACACTAATAAACACCATTTTACATGAGTGTCATGATAGTGTTGCATCTGGACATCTCTCAGAAGATAGGACCATAGAGAGGGTGAAAACCTGTTCTTGGTGGCCAAATTGGAAGAAAGATGTTGCAGAGTACTGCCAGACCTGTGACAGATGTCAAAAAGCCAACAGAGCCACAGGAAAGAAATTTGGAATGATGATCCAAATCCAAGAACCAAAATCCCCATGGGAAATAGTTCATATGGATTGGGTAACAGCCTTACCTCCAGGAGGAGACAGGAGTTATAATGCATGCCTAGTGCTAGTTGACAGATACAGCAAAACTCCCATGTTCTTACCATGTCATAAAGATGACACAGCTATGGATACAGCCATAATGATATGGAATAAAGTCATTAGCCATACAGGCTTATTCCAAAATATTATAAGTGACAGAGACCCAAGGTTCACTTCAGCATTATGGACAAATCTCCATAACCTGTTTGGGACAAAGTTATCATTCTCAACAGCTTATCATCCTCAAACTGATGGTTTAGCAGAAAGAATGATACAGACCCTAGAGGATATGATCAGAAGATTCTGTGCTTATGGGCTAGAATTCAAAGATTCTGATGGTTTTACCCATGATTGGTGTACACTAATACCAGCACTTGAATTGGCATATAAGACATCAATCCATTCTTCTACTGGCAAAACACCAGCAATGCTAGAGAAAGGTTGGAATCCAAGACTTCCTTATGATACCCTCAAAAAGGACTTAGTGGATATACATCCAACAGCAAGCAGCTTCAAGATAATGCTTGACAAAGCAAGACACCATGCAAACAGATGCATGCAATATTCTTTTAAATATGCAAAAGAAAGATGGGATAAAAGTCATAAGCCACCTGATTTCAAAATACGGGACTTGGTTTTAGTATCAACCCTTAATTTCAATAACATAAAAGGCCCAAAGGAATTGAAGGATTCCTTTGCAGGACCATTTATGATAAAAGCACTTCATGGACCAAATGCTGTGCAATTGGAACTCACAGGTGAACTAATGAACAAACACCCAACTTTCCCTGTAAGTCTGATAAAACCTTACAGTTCAAGTGACAAAGAGTTATTTCCACTAAGAAATAAACCCCCACTTGAGATTCCCCCCTTGGAAGAAGGAGAGGAAAAGAAAATAGTAAAAGTCCTTAAAGAAAGAAGGACAAGAAACAAAAAAGAAAGAGAATACCTTGTAAGGTATAGAAATTCAACTCAAGAAGATGAATGGCTACTTGAGAAAGATATAACAAATGCTGATAAACTACTAAGAAGGTTCAGACATGAAAGAAAACCTGAAAAATAAAAAAGTTAAGCATTATTGAGCTTCAAGACTAACAAAGTCTATTGAAGAGGTAGGACAGTGGATGATACCCTTATCATACATATCAGATTGTGGTACAATCTTTTTTGGTGGTAGGGAATGTGAGCCTTTGAGATATGACCACATACCCAATAAGGTCACAAAAAGATTAAGAATAATTATACCTTTAATATAATTATACTAAAATTACTTAGAATAATTATACATTAAAATTAATTACTTAAATATACAAAAAATACCATAAATTAACACAAAAATTGGTTTAACTTAAAAACCAATGAATAAACATGTAAAATAAATTATACCATTGGATTCCTCATGGAAAAATACACATATACCATTTTTATGGCATATCTGTGAAGTCAATATTTAATGAATTATAAGGTATAATACCTTATAAAAACCATAAAATCCTATTTATCTCAGAAACCAATGAAACAACATGTGAAATAAATTGTACCAGTGGATTCCCCATAGAAATCCACACATAAAACAATTAATAAGCTAATTCTCAAAGTCAATACTTAAGGAATTATCCTGAATATATGCACTTTTTTGGTCAACGCATATATTCAAGGATCATAGCTAATATCTTCTAAACTATACATGATAGAATGATGAACCAAAAATAAAGTTACCACGTAATTACTGTAAGAACACAGAAATGAACTTTATTTTACAAATTATAAACAAGGTTAAAACCTATGATGAAATATTGATAAAAATCAACAGAGCTGTTGACCACTTTGTTGTGAAAGTGGTCCAAACTTAAAAAAAAGTATAAAGTTGGATTCTACTAGTTCTTTCGTGAAGAATGATGTAATTTTTATTATTAAATTCAGGGTATAACCCCCTGAAATCAAGGTTTGAAGTTTAAAATATTGAATTTCGACAGAAAAGGTGAGTTACAAGAAAAATCATCAAAATTAGAGTTTTGATGATGTAATGATAAGCTCTTGGCAGCATAATAAGGTTATACCAGGCTATCAGAATTCACTCTCTGAATTGCTGTAGCGTGTAAATCTTAAAAGTTATTGAAGATCAAATTTTGAGCTTAAATTGAGCAGTTATGATCACCTACTGTAGCCTTAAATTAAGTTTAACAGTCACAAGAGTGATGAAATTGGTGAATACTATTAGTTTATTATTAAAACTAATAAAATCCACGAAATTTGGGGTTCTGCCAAGCCTCTGATGTCATCAAACTTAAAGTTACAGTGATAACTTTAAATAATGGTGCAATAATGATGTAAGATGGTTTGATCATGATGTAATCACCCTCAAACCTTAAAATATTGATCAATTCCAGTGGATATGATCAGTACACGTCTACTAGAAGCCTGTTGGACTCTAGGAGGGAGGTATTTACTATAAATAGAGCTCTTTTTACTCTATTTTCCCCTCAGACGCATCAAAAACATTAAATCAATTAAATCAAAAGGTAATTTTCTTTATTCTTTATATATAAAAGCATTATATTATTAAAGACCAAAGACCACCTTGCTATAATCATCTATTTTGACGTGATTAAATCATTTATTTAATTGTTTTTGTTAAAAATCTCTCTAAAACTCATTTCCACGTAAAAATCCAGAATAATTTGTAATTTTCTTTATTTTTATTGTAAATACAATTTGAAAAAGTTGTATTTATATTTTTTTGGCGTAAAATACTTCAAAATTATTATATTAAGTGTTAAAAGTAGGTTATTCTCTCTTATTATAATAATTTCTCTATTATTACTCTCTTAATAACTCTTTAATTAATATAAATAGTATTTATATTAATTCATAACTTTAATATTAGTAATATTATTGTTATTAATTGTTTTTTATTAATAAAAAACAATTTTTTACGCCTTTATTATTTGTTGGTAACAATAATAAAGAGCTTTTTAATATATTAATTATTTTATATTAATATATCTATTTATTATATTATATTTTCATAATATAAATTATATTATTATATTTATTTAATAATATAATTATTTTACGCCATAATAATAATAATTATTTATTATTATTATATTTTTAATCTTATTTATTCAATTTATAAGGACATTCAGAGTACAATAAGTAATAAATTAGTAATTTTTACTTATTGTTTCATAGTCAAACCTTACAGGAATAGTAATAGGGAGGACTTTGGGGTCCCTCATTTTATTGCATGAGTGAACAAAAAGCTCCCTCTGTTTTGCAGAGCCACAAATATGCAAGCAGAGGTCTTGTAATTGCCAGACAATGGTTTTTGTTGTTGTTTGGAATGTTTTTAAACACCATTAATGCTGACCAAACCAAGGTGTCATCATTTAGATTAAGAGGGACTCACATGGGGTTTGTGTTTTGGAGTGAGTGCTGGGCAAGTCCTCAGGGTCACCGAGATCAAATTGTTGTTCCACCAGAAATTCAACCTCAGCCGGCTTATCTTGGGCTTCCAACGTCAGGTGATTGAATGGATTATTTGTCTGCTTGATTGGTTTCTTGCCTGCAGTTTGATGCATCATACTGATGACTGGTTAGGGTCAAGGCAGATTCTATGTCAGCATGGTTGTAGTTAGAGGAGGATATAATCTTACTCTGATGATCACAATTAGATCCCTCTGCGTCTTCATCACTATCTTCAATGGGCGCTTGTCTTACAGCCAGGTAATTGTCAAAAAACTTATAATCTTCATCTGTGAGCTCTTCCATGTGAGCCAAAAATTCTTTGGCAACAAGGTTGATCACATGGCAGGCACAACAGTGGAATTGTTCTTCTTTGGCCACCTGATGCCAATGCCTGAAAACTTCTGTTGAAGTACAGTCATCATGGCAACATTATTAGCCGCATCGTCACCAGTAATGCTGTAGAGAGACTTGATCATTCCTCGTTCACCAAGGGCCTCCCAAAGTGTCCAGGCTAGTGCCACCCCTACATAGGAGCCAGTAATGCTCTGGCAGTGGAGGAGATTGGAGTTAGCAATAATGGCAAAAAGTGAGAGACATAATAGCTCACCTAAAAAGAAACCAGGGTTTTACAAAAGCGGAAGTACAATGGATCAATCCATTGGAGAACAATTGCAAAATAACTTTGGGCTTGACCTTTAGTTGTCCAACAGTCAACAGATGCACATAAAGCTGTGCCTTCAAGTAGGCAAGAAACCTCGTCAATTAATTTCTGCTTACCCTCGTAATAAAGCTGAGTAGCAGTTGCTGCTATCAAACGCCAATGGGGCCATTGAAATCGTGGGGAAATTTCATTTAGGATTTTGAAGAGGTGAGGTGATTCGAATATTGAGAAGGACACTTGGATTGCAACAAGTGCCTTCACAAGTTCCTTGGTGAGATCTTGTTGGGCCTTGGCAGCCAATCTTTCCCCCATGCTAAGATTGATTGAGCCTGGTGATTTTGAAGCCCACGCGTCAAATAGGCCATCACACTTTTTTCAATTTTTGTTCATGTTATAAGTATTGCAACCCATCACTCCTATCTTCACACTAAAGAACAGGATCATATAAGTTGGGTATCAGTAGACAAGTTCTCTGCCCTGTGAAAACAATCTAAGATGGCTTACCTACAATGCCTGCACTTATATGTGTGGTGGTAATTGTTTTTGTCTGCTATCCACACTCCGGTGTCTGCGAGTTTCTGCAGTACACAAGAATTTCATTGATTAGTAATGGCCATCCCCAAAACATGAGTGCAAATTATTACTGCCCTAAAAATAATTGTAAACCTCAGAGCATTTGCGGCGATGCTTATGCTGTTGGGTACCAGTTTTAGGAGGGCTGTTGGTTTCTTCCAGATGGCAGTGATTGAAGTTGTTATCATAGCCGTCTGCTGAAGAGTTGTTTTCTGCAGACCACTCAGTAAGTTGATCCATTGATAAGTCACAAAAATCCAAGTTGATGTCAATGAATGGTAATCTAATACGTCTACCAAATTGTAGAGGGATGTGTGTTCCCAATAGCGACTGTAATTCAGATTGTATCACAAGGGTTTCATCTGGTCCAATCATTACCAATGGGTTGGTATTTAAGCCAATAAGTTTTTTATCGAGGATCCACAAGCAAGGAATCTGAGAATATGAAGATGAGTCTTGAGGTAATGAATAGTGAGGTCATGGCAGAATAAGATCGGACCAATCAGGAGATGGCAAGCAGTCTTCCAAATCGTTCCTATGAATCGTGTCATGGTTGGCAGGTGGATGAGATGAGATGGGAGTGGTAGAGGAAGGGTAAATATAAAAATGAAGAGAAATATTTGGGTTGAAAAGGTCAAGTGCAAAAAAAGGTTAGGGGGAATGATGGACAAACACAATAATTATATACTTGTTTGGTGTCGTCCTTCAAATATGGTCATGGGTATTGGTAAAAACCAGACCTGTGTTAATAGGGTCATGGAAGTAAGTGGGATGTATTCATTAAGGAACCTTACCCATTAGTTGGAACTGGGGGGAATAACCAGGGAGCCACCATTGTTACATATACACTAAAAATAGTGCTATGCATGTTTGTGGCACTTAATGTTATGGTATTCTTACATACACCTTTGGTACCGCTTGATGCATTCCCACAAGGTGTGCTCTGGTCTTGATGTCTGAATAAGGCATCTGCAAGAAAGAAAATTAAATCATCATAACATTTTAGAGCTTAAGAGAAAGAACTTACCTTGTTGAAGAGGAAAAAATTCTATAAGTTTTGAGTGAAATGGACAACAAATATAAGGATAAGTGGTTGAATGATGAATAAAGACCATTATTGACAGTATTTTATATAGGTGGAAGAGATGGTAATCTTGTCACATGAGAGAAACAAAAAAAGTAAGATAACAAAAAATGCAAAAAATGTTCATTGGACAAAGAGGCAGAGTGAAAGATGCTAGTTCTTCCCAATGGTGTCAGGCTGATTCTATGAAGGAGTTCTAAGAATAGGATATGAAACTCAAACTATGACTGTGACATGCTAAAATAATTTTAAAAAGAGTTTATAAAAGATATTCAGGGATTTACTATGGAGAAAGAGTGGTGGTGAGGACTATTCAAAGCCTTCAATGCAGCTTAATAAATTGGGTTATTATAATTCAAGACTAAAATAATAAAGCTATAATTATACCTGGTAATTTCAAAATATTATAGCTTTATTTGAAAGTTGTACTACTTAGGAATGAAAGAACAGGATGGGGATTTCTCTTTTGGGAAAACAAAGGCTGTTTTTTATGCTGAAAGTGGGTAAAAGAGTCCTCTAGACCAGTTCACATGGAGTAAGTGAAGAGTTTCCACTTCCAAGGACTGGCTTGTGGTTTTCACAAATCTTATATTGCCTGTTTTTGGCTGAGCTGTGGCTTCAAAACCACATCTAGGAAGGTTTTACGGATTTGGGGTCAATATTTTCACCTGGGGACTACAAAGCCCTCTGCTGACAGGTATGAAGTGTATAATAATTGTCAGCCTGTGACTCAAAACCAGAGCACAAGCATGAAAGCCAAATACCATAAACCAATGGTATAGCCAAGATACCACCAAATCATGGAGCTGCGCCAAATCAGCTCAAAAGTTATCAAACAAAGGAGGAAACTCACCACTTTCCAAATATACAAGTCCCATCATCATAGTACAAAGAATAACTAAGTCATTACTGCTCAAATATGTTGCTGAGCATAAACCTTAATTTTCACCTCTCATCTGAAATACAGAGTAAGAAGCCTAACCCAATCAAATGGGTCTGCAAAATGAAGCTCTATACCATGGCTATCCAATGGTACCAACCAAACTGAGCTGGAACCAGTATTATAGAGGTTATGGCAAAATTCAGGCCAAATAAGAGTGAATAAAATAGTCACTCCAATCTAACTTCTACAGTTTTAGTGTGAGATACCTAAAGTGGTGTCTTATTGGAAAGGGAACCATCAGGGATATCTGATGGTTCCATTCTTTTCCACATACCTCATCTAGAACAAAGGTTATGAGGCAAATGAGCTCAATACAGCTTTTTGCCTAAAACACGCATGTGTACAAAACCTTGTACATGGGATACCTTTGCCATATTGAATGATAACCACCCAAATAAGGTACCATTGTGTAGAACAAATACAGGGATACACAACGATTAAATCTTAAGGTTTATATCTCAAGAACTGACAAAGCTATAGCTGTTTTAAGGTCAAATTCCCACACATTTACCAATACAGCCTTACCATGGGATAATATCCCATAACCATGATTATGAGGTGTCAAACAGACAAAGAAGCTTGTTTTTACTTCAATACCTCATATTTCATTCAATACTGGGGTTCCATACAGGTCCTCTACAGTATTCTATGCGTCATACATGTCAGAATCAGGCTGTGTGGTCCCCAGATGAAACCTTTCACCCTGTATTGATAAGAACTTCCCAGATGTGGTTTAAAAACCACATCTAAGCCTAATACAGGCTATACAGGTCTTTTGTAAACCACAAGCCTGTCCTAGAGAGTGACAAATCTTCGCTTCCTCTATGTGGAAAGGCCTAGTCCCCTTTTCACCCTAGTTCAGGATAAAAAGGGGGCTTTTCACAGCCAGAAAAGCTTTCCTTATCCTGCTCTTGAATTCCTATGTATTAAACTGTCAAAAACAGTTTTACTCTTGGAAAATAATCAGTTTATACTATAAATCTTAGTATTGTAGCTCTTATCATAGTAATCCAACTGGTAAGACTGCACGCAGGGCTTTCAGCAGCGCTCACCACCACTATCCCTTGATAGTAAAGCCCTTTTATTTTATTAAATACCCTTATTATCTCTAAAATACTTATTCTCAACCTTTTTTCCATGTCATCAACATAGTTAAAGCTCTAATTAGTCTATTTTTAAACCTTTATCATAGTTTCATTGTGACATTTTGGGGTCCCGGCCATGTTTATTTTTGAAATTTTTGGACCTTACAAGTAAGTTTTTCACTTATTTATTGCTTTCTGACAATTCTTTCTATGTTTTTACGCCTATTTTCTCTTAAAAATATATATATTATATATTTTATATTGTTGATTTGTGTACATTATATATTTTATATTGTTGATTGGTGTATATACCATTTTATACTCATATTATAAGAGTACTTGTCACATGGCTAATAACCACAAGACCTTTATTTTTGGCATGTTTTGCATATAAAAACATTTCAGCCATTAATAAGTCCTGTATTTTTGACTAAATAAGGACACCTCTGACTGTAAAACCAACAGTTGAGGCACGGTTAAGTGTATTGTTGACTCAATTACACTTATACACAACCACTTCATACAGATTGTACTTGAAAACCACAAGTCAATCTGGCGGATACTGGTACACAAACAGTGTAACAGGGTACCAACAGCTGCAATTCTGATGTGGAATTGTTAATTCAATTACACTGTCATTATACATGGCAGATTGTAGTATTATACAAAGCCCAGAGGCCATTCTTAGATGTGCAAACAGCATTTTAAGAAGTCTTAGCTGACATTAAGCCCTTTTTTCCCTGTGTTGATTCAGTGGAATAAAACTATATCCCACTAGAGACCCAGTCACAGGCCAACACACCAGTGACACCCCCATACCAGAGGGAAGCAAGGGCAAGGGAAAGAGGCACAGTGAAGGCCTGATTACAGAAAATAAGTGGACACCAATAGCCACCCAGAGGAGTAGAAAACGATGAAACTCTGAATCAATACAAGGTAAACCAACCCTAACCACTTTCACAGCAAAGATTACAATAATTAACCCAGTTGTAACCTCTCAAGGTAAATTGCCCAAATCAGCAGACACCAAATTTGTACAAGGCACAGTCAAAGGTAAATACCCTAAGAACATAAAGTTTTTGACTTCTCGCAAGCACTGATATGTCACCCGCACACCTCAGAGACCTTGGCTTCCAAAGGCACCAGCCAGAGGATAGAGAAAGCTTGTCTAGAACCAGAAGACCTGGAAGAAGACACCTTGGACACAGTGGTGGATGGAAAAACAATGAGGGAGATAATATCAACCCTACCATTCACACTCCAACTCAACAGGAACCTCAAACCAGAGGACTGGAAGAATATGGATCAAGTTCTTCAGCTCCACCAACTCCTCAAAGATCTGTTTCAATGGAGCATGGACAACAAGAGGTTCAACCTAGCATCTGACTGTGCAGAACTTGGAGCAAGCTTCCAGAGGATCTGTCTCAAAAAGATAGACTTCAAGGACCTTATGGTAATCACCAAAGGTTGGCATCCTACAAGGCAGTTCAGACTCCTGGAGGCAAGGGAAAACAAGATAAGGGAGAATTAAGCCACTATCCAAGCTATAGAAGAACAGTTAACCCAGAAAGGGCCTACTCAGATTCCTTCAAGCTCACAAGGAGCAGGCCAAAGCAGCTCTCCAGTGGCTTTGCACCATTCAGAAACTAACAAGTCAGTGACCAGGAGTCACCATTCTTCACAATTCCAGGACATTTCCAGGAGAAGACAAGGGCACAAGGGGTAAAACAAGACCTCTTTCAATCAAAGGAAGAGAGAGTCAGACCCAATGACCAAGAAGTTGTTGGATTTGGTGAAAGAAGTGCACAAGAGCCAGAAGTAGTTGTAAACCACTCTAGAATCAGTAGTCCTATTAATAGAAATACTACCCCCACTCAGATTGAACATAATGCTGTCTCACCTGATTGTAACTTTAACAGTGATGCACTGTGGTTACAAATCTCCCAATATGCTGAGAAAACTCAAAATCAGTTTACAGAACTTGAAGCAAGCCATGAGAGGATGGAAAAACTAACAGCCTCCATGGATAAAATTGTTAAAACTCTTCAAGAAGGACATGCTTAATTGAGCAAAGCCTCTGAAGAAACCAAAAGAATGAATATAGTCTTTAAAGAACAACACCACAGCAGAAGGGACAGGGATTTTCTGGACCAAGATATAAACAAATTGTTTAATATCTACCATAACATCAATCCCCAACCACAAGGCCATGTTATGGATAATCCATATCACCCAGATGACATCAAACCAGATGCCATGTTGGGAAATAAGGAAATATCTCAATCACAATACCAGGATGGAGATAATATGTCTTATTCTGAAAAGGAAGCCTTGAAACCGCTTTTTGAGGCCTCAAGCTAGCCCAAATTCTCTGGCATAGGGGTATATGATCATATGGAAATCATTGATTATATTGATGGACTATTCACTGATGTACCAAGTATACCAGATTACTGGATTACTGCCAGATTAAATACAGCTTTCAAAGGAAATGCTAGTATTTGGTACACAGAAAGTAAAGAAATCCATGGAAGAAGAAACTGGCCATGGTGGAGGAGTCCAATAATCCAAAGGTACAGAAATGATACATGGATATGGAAGAAACCCCTTTCATTTGGAAATGATAGATACACAGTGGACAAAGATACATATGATTGGTGTCTGAGACAGTCAAATAGGCTAATAACCATTGACCCCCACATAACAACAGAATTGAGAAATCACAAACTGTTGACCAAACTATCAGGAAACTTAGAACATGCAGTAAAATGCAGATGCTCCAAAGAATCCACCTTGGATGAAATATCCAATACTTTGAAAGAAGTAAGGATTAGAACATCTATTGGTAGATACAATAACCATAGTACTGGTGATAACAGGGAGAATCCAACCCTGGAATCCAAAGAAACTAATAATTCAGATTCTGAAATCACAACTGGATTTGACAACTTGGAATCACCCAATCACTATGAAGACAATTCTTCCAAGGACAGGGAAGAGATGTTTTCAAGAGAGGAGAAACAAGAGAAGACCAAGAAGGTCATGAATCTGACTCTGATAGTGTGGGAAATGGATGTGGAAAGAATTCATACAGTGAACCCAACCCCCATGAGGAATGTTTGGTAGAATTTAAGAACCATGGAACAGAGGAAATTGGTTCAGTTCACTCCAAAAGGAGGAAACCAATGACCAAACACCTGGATGGTCTGAAACATAAGCCTCCAGACAGGGAGGGTATGACTACAAGAAAGCTGTTGGCTCAAGGTCACAGGAACACTTATAATACCTCAAAGAAGAAAGGGAAGTCTCATAAATGATGAGCCTTTTTTTAGAGGGAGGTCATGTCAGCCTGTGACTCAAAACCAGAGCACAAGCATGACAGCCAAAACCATAAACCAATGGCATAGCCAAGATACTACCAAAACATGGGGCTGAGCCAAATCAGCTCAAAAGGTACGAAAAGAAAGGAAAAACTCACCCCTTTCCAAATATACAAGTCCCATCATAATAGGACAAAGAATAACGAAGTTGTTGCTGAGCGTAAACCTTAATTGTCACCTCTCATCTGAAATACAGAGTAAGAGGCCTAACTCCATCAAATGGGTCTGCAAAATGAAGTTCTAAGCCAGGGATATTGAATGGTACCAATCAAACTGAGCTAGCACCAGTATTACAGAAGCTATGCTCAAATTGAGGCCAAATAAGGGTGAATAAAACATCCACCTCTCATATAACTTCTACAGTTTTAGTGTGAGATACTTAAAGAGGGGTCTTATTAGAAAGAGCACAATAAGGGCTATGTGAGGGTGCCATTCATTTCCACATATCTTATCTAGAAAAAATGTTATGAGGCAAATAAGCTCAATACAGCTTTCTGCCTAAAACACACATATGTACAAAAACTTGTACATGGGATAACCTTTCCATATTTAATGATAGCCACATCAAATAAGGTACCATTGTGTAGAAGAAATACAGGGCTACACACTAATTCAATCTTGAGGTTTAAATCTCAAGAACTGACAAAGTTATAGCTGTTTTAAGGTCAAATTCCCACACATTGACCAATACAGCCTTACCATGGGATAATATCCCATAACCATGATTATGAGGTGTCAAACAGACAAAGACGCTTGTTTCTACTTAAATATCTCACAGTACATTCAATACTGGGGTCCCATACAGGTCCTGTACAGCATTTTACACTTCATACACGTCAGAATCAGGCTAAGTGGTCCCCAGATGAAAATTTTCACCTTGTATTGGTGAAAACCTCCCAGATGTGGTTTCAAAACCACATCTGAGCCCAATACAGGCTATACAGGTCTTTTGTAAGCCACAAGCCTGTCCTAGAGAGTAAAAACTCTTCACTTCCTTTACGTGTAAAGGCCTAGCCACCTTTTCACCCCATTTCAGGATAAGAAGGGGGCTTTTTACAGCCAGAAAAGCTTTCCTTATACTGTTCTTGAATTCCTACGTAGTAAACTGTCAAAAACATTTTTACACTTGGAAAGTAATCAGGCTATACTATAAATCTTAGTATTGTAGCTCTTATTATAGTAATCCAGCTGGTAAGACTGCACCCAAGGCTTTCAGCAGCACTCACCACCACTATCTCTTGATAGTAAAGCCCTTTTATCTTATTAAATACCCTCATTATCTCTAAAATATTTATTCTCAGCCTTTTTTCCATGTCACCAACATAGTTAAAGTTGTAATTAGTCTATTTGTACACCTTTATCATAGTTTCATCCTGACAATAATATAAAGAACCTATATGGGACCCCTGTATGGGAAGCTCTATGCGGTATTGACGGATGAACAGGCTCTTTTGTCTTATTGACACCTCATATACAAGGATATGGGAAGTATCCCACAGTAAATGTGTATTGGCCCAACTCTTGGCTTTTAACCTTATAACTGCCATACCTTTGTCTACTTTGGATATATTGAGCGCAAGGTTTGTTCATTGGAAGCACTGGATGGGCTCTAAACAATGGTACCTCATTTGGTACAGGTAGCATTACATATGGCAAAGCTATACCATGTTCAATTCCTATTATCCAAATATGGATTTTCCCAAATCCTTTATGAAGATTGTTTTACCCAGCACTTTGGTTCTGGATTCCACCATACAATTGGCCTGTTTGTTCTCTTTCCAAAAAAATGCCACTTGAGGTATCTCTACCTAGAACTCTATACTTTAGATGAGAGGTGAATATTTTGTTCACCCTTACTTGTCTTTAATTTGGTCATACCTTCTATAGCTTGTATGATAGATCAGTTTGGCTAGTGCCATTGAATAACCCTTTCTGAGGGTTCCAATTTGAATACCCATTCAATGGGGTTCAGCCTCTTTCTCCAAATTCTAGATGAAAGGTTAAAATTAAGGTTTATGCTCAGCGAAAGACATGACCAAATTGTTGAATGTCTCCCAAAAAATCAATCCCCAATCACAAGGATGGAGATAACATGACTCATTCAGAGAAGGAAGCACTGAAACATCTTCCAGAGGCTTCAAGTTGGCCAAAATTCTTGGGCTTAGGAGAATATCATAATATGGAGGTTATTGATTATATTGATGAACTCTTCACTGATGTACCAATAATACCAGATTACTGGATTAAAGAAAGCCTAAATACAGCATTCAAAGGACATGCTAGTATCTGGTACACAGAAATGACAGAAATCCATGGCAGAAGAAAGTGGCCATTGTTGAAGAGTTAAATAATCCAAAAGTACAGTAATGGTACTTGGATGTGGAAAAAGAACATGTAACTTGAAATTGGTAAATACTCAGTGTACAAAGATCCTCAGGAGTGGTGTTTAAAAATATCTAAGAGACTTAGAGCCATCAATCCTCATATGAAAATCCAGATGAGGAATCACAAGCTCTTGACACGAATTTCAGGGAAACTACAGTATGTGGCAAAATTCATATATAATCAGAGCTGAACTTTAGATGGACTTTCCAACACCCTGTTAGATGTAAAGAAGAGGAAAAGTATAGGGAAATATTCCCCATATAAAGGGAAAAGCTACAGAGAGAAACACCCTTTTAGGTTTGAAAATAATGCCAAACCCAGGGAAAAATGACAGAATTGACTAAGAAGAAGAACTCTTGTCACAATTGTTGGTCAACAAACAATTGTGCTAACAACTTTCCAAAGGCAAAGAGAAACATCTATGCCATTGAGAAATCCCCAGAGGAGTCTTAATCTGACCTATGGGTGATTCCATAAGAGAAAACTCTGATTATACCCTTGACCCAATGGAATAATTTCTTGTGGGGTACCATAAAAAAACTCCACTAGAGATTTGGGACATACAGCTTGAAGAAGGCCTACAACAGGAAACTGAAAAGAAAAACTTGTACAAACACATGCAAGAGGCACATATTTTCCTAGTCACACCAACTAAAGGAATGCCATACATCTAGGGAACAGCCACTCAGATGACCTTTTGTATTGACAATTCTAAAAAGTCATTGATCATTGACAGTGGTGCACATGGCTCAATAGTGGCCAGAGAATATCTGGCCAAACACTTCTCAAAGTGGCAGAACAACCTCTTTTCAACTAAGGCAAAGAATTTTGAAAGTGAATCAGGAAATATTACATCCATTGGGACTACTATCAAAGTGATAATTATACCCTATGGAAAAGGTAATATCATATCCAACCCAGAGTTTTTAGAGGTTGAAGATCCCCACATCAAAGGTTTTTGACTGGGAACAGACTACCAAATGATTTATGGCATTGGTCTTTTCAGTAATAAAAGCAGGAATATTTCCATAGGTAGAAAAAAGGAGCATAAATTTTCACTAGACATATACCAGTTGTATAACCAAAACACTCTAACAGAATTACTTAATAAATTTAAAGAAGGAAAATTTTGTGCTAATTTCACTAGTAAACAGAAACCCATTTTCTTAAAAACCATTAGGAAGAATAGACCAGCTTTTGCCATAGGGGAAGAACCCTTATGTAAAATTAGAAGCCATAATATAAAGGCCTTATCCACCCATGCTTAGAAGAACTCCATATGCAGAGAGTCTGGAAAATAGGAAGTAACTTAAAAACATGTCAATTAATCACTATACATGGATTTCATCAGAAAGACAGGACACAATGAGATAGTGTAAATAACCAAACCTGTCCTAAGCACTTGGCATTATGGAAATTCTAGATTGTTTGGATACTTCAGAGCACTGAAAAACTACACCAAAGCTTACAGGTATCATATACCAAGAATACCCCATGCTCTATACAAGCTGGAAAGATCCAAATACATCCCCAAGATGGATTGTATTGAAGGCTTCCACCAAACTCCATTAAATAACTCAGAATTATATGCCACATAGGTATATATGAGTACACAAGGAGGTCATTTTGCATCAAAAATGAACCAGCCCACTCAAAAGGATTTTGCACAGAATATTTAATAAGAAATATTGGAGGAATTGGTGATAATATCATATACTCAGAAAATTGGGAAGACCATGTGCCTTACATATACAGAGTCTATAGTAAGTGCACACCAATTAATCTGAAAGTTTCACTTGATAAGCTTACTTCTGTCAAAAAGGTACTATTGGCACTGGTGCATAAAGTCTCAGCCCTTAGCCTGACCTTAGATCAGAACAATTAGCAAAAATACTTCAAAATTCAGTACCAAAGAACATCAAATAGATGCAAAGTTTCCTTGGCTTTCCAAACTACTAAATAAATCACATCGAAATGTTTGGCCACATAACCAGTAGCTTATACAAGTTGTTTTCAAAAGATATAGTTTTTGAGATTACCGACAAGAGGAGGGATGCACATGAAAGGATGAAACATGAGCTAAAAAATGCACCCATCCTCACGCTTCCTGACTTTGAATTACCATTCCAGCTTTACATAGATGCTTCTTGAAGTCAAAAATGAGGGGCAGCCCTTCGTAAAAGAAAAATTGGAGATGGTGAACAAAGTGAAAGGGTAATATGTAGATCTCCAGGAAGCTGAAAGATTCAGTGACCAGGTATGGAGAACCCCAAACTGAATGCTTATGTTTGGTTTGGGCCCTAGGAAAACTCCATTATCATTTTGAGGGTGAAGTTTTTGAAGTGTACACAGCCTACACTGCACTGAAATCTTTGCTCAACATGATGACTACTAATAGACACATGTTTAGGTGGAAAATAGCCCTCAAAGAGTATAGATGAAACATTACTATCATATAAAAGAAGGGAAAAAAGCCGTACTAATTCTGATGGCCTCAGTATATGGCCATTGGGTAAAGTCAAAACCAACCAAGCTTGTCACCCAGAAGTAGCTGCCAAAACCCCTATCCACTTCATGGAAATAAATAAGAGGGAGAACTTCAGACTCTTTTAATAGGCACCAGGAAGTGGTACCTCAGATAATAGCAAAAGTGCACAAGAGGAGCCAGAAACACCCATTTTGGTGATAACTTTCTCTGAACTTCACAATGAATTGTTTAATTCAGTTATCAAAACTAATGCCAAAAACAAACAGTTTATAAATGTGTTACAACTCCTTAAACAAGAATACAGGAGCCCACAGCTGGAATCCCAGTAAGAAGAGCCCTGGTTGAGGGACTATAAGGAAAATAACTGTTTCCTTATGGATGGAATGCTTTATCACAGGAAAACACATACTAGTGCCCTCACAGTGATAGACAGGGCAAATATCTTCCTGATTCCACAGGAATGGCATGAATTCCCCTACATATGGCACATGAGTGAAGACAGGACAAAAGAGAGGGTAGCAAGCACACCATAGTGTCCTCAATGGGGAAAGAGTTGCATAAATACATCAACACCTGTGAAAGATTGGAGAAGGCAAACAGGAAGCATGGGAACAAGTATGGGCTTCTCCAACACATATACAAACCCAAGCACTAATGGGAAACCATTAACATGGACTTGGTAACAAGACTTGTCCCAGGATGCAAAGAAAACCTCAATTATTGCCTGGTAATAGTAGAAAGATATAATAAAATTGTCAGATGCCTGCCATGCCACAACAAAGACACAGCTAAGGACACAGATTTGTTACTCTAGAATAACATTATAGATACATGTGGAATAGCAAATATCAAAATAAGTGAAAGGAACCCAAATTTCACATCAGAATTTTACACTGACCTCTATGATATTCTTGGAACTAAACTTGCATTTTCTACAGCTCAAAGTCCACAAACAGATGGCCTAGCTGAAGGGATGATCCAAACAATGGAGGAAATCATCAAAGGATTCTGGGAATATAGCAGGGAATAAAAGTACCATGAAGGGCATACCCATGACTGGGTTACATGTCTTCCAGAAATACAACTGGGGTCTCACACAAGTCAGCACTCTTACTGGTAGAGAAAGGGTGGAATCCCTTAATTCCTGTAGAACATTTGAAGAAAAACCTTCTGACTATCCAACCTCCAGCCAAAGACTTCAGTGATATGTGGAAGAGGGAATTTCATACAGCTTCTAAAGGAATAGCTGAGGTTAAATAATACACAGAGGTATGACAAGACCCGCCAGAAACCTGATTTCAGAGAAGGGGACCAAGTGTTGGTGTCTACCCTGAATTTCAACAAGCTCAAAGGCCCAAAGCAAATGAGAGACTCATGTGTGGGGCGTTAACTATCATTATATTGATTGGGAAAAATGCAGTGGAGGTCAGACTCACAGGATAATTCTCTAGGAAAAACCCAGTGTTCCCAGTGAGCTTAATCAAACCTTACCACCAAACGGGAGACAACAAGGTCCCCTTGAGGAACAAGAGTCACACTAAAAACTATATAGTGGAAGTAAAGAACTCCCCTGGCCCAGTGAGAAAGATAAGACTCTTTATCAAAGACCATGGAAAATATGTCAGCTTTAAAACAAAGAAAACTGATAAAGAAAAATTGTTTTCAGAGGATCAAAAATTCAGAGCCTCTACAAGTGCTGAACAGTCTCCTCAATGATGAGCCTTTTTTTAGAGGGAGGGTATTTCAGCCTGTGACTCAAAACCAGAGCACAAGCATGAAAGCCAAAATACCTTGAACCTATGGTGGATTAAAATACCACCAGAACATTTAACTGAGCAAAAGAAGCTCAAAAGGTATCAAACAAAAGAGGGAAATTGCCTCTTTCCAACAACACAAGTCCCTTAATCATAGGGTTGAGAATAACAAAGTTATTCAGGCTCAAAGCAGTTGATGAGCATAAACCTTAATTTTTACCTCCCATAAAAAAGCTAGACAAGGAGGCTTAACCCATCAAATTAGTGTTCAAATTGAAGCTCTAAGTCAGAGATTTCTAATGTTACTAGCCAAACTGAGCTAGCATCAAAACTACAGAGGTTGTGGCCAAATCCAATCAAAATAAGTGTGAGGAAAGTAATCACTTCTAATCTAACTTCTACAGTTTTAGTGTGAGATACCTGAAGCTGGGGACTTTCAAAAAAGGCACAATAAGGCCTATCTGATGGTGCCATCCATTTCCCCATAACTCATATAGACCCAATGGTATGAAGAAAACAAGTTCCATACAGGATTAGAAAAAAATCCACATTTGTGAAACAGGACTTGAACATTGTATAGCTTTGCCATATTTAATGCTACCAATCCTAAATGAGGTACCATTGTGTAGAACTTATCAAGGGCTCAAAAATGAACCAACCTTAAGCTAAATATCTTACAAGCAAACAAATTTATGGTGGATTTAAAGTTAAAATCCTACAGTTGGGCTAATACACCTTTACTGTGGGATATGTTTGCATATCCTTGAAAATGAAGTTTCAAATAGATGAAGGAGCCTGATTATGCTTGAATAACACATAATGTTATCAACTCTGGCGCCCATAAAGGTTCTGTGCAGCATTCTACATTTCACACACATCATAAAATGGCTGTGGGGTCTCCAGTTAGGTTTTTTCACTCAGTATTTGTGGAATATTCCCAGAGCTGGTTCCAAAGCCACTTCTGAGACCAATAAAAGCTATACAGGAATTGTAAAAGCCACAATACAGTTCTTGGAAGTGAGAAATCTTCACTTCCTCAATTTGAAATGGTCCAGAGGAACTTTTCACCCATTTTAAGGATAATAAGGGACCTTTCTCTATGCAAAAGAGGAATCCCCATCTTTCTCTTAAACTCCTACATAGTAAAACTTTCAAAGAAGCTACACTTGTGGAAAGTAACCAGGTATAACTTAAACTGAATCATTTTCACATTCACTATAATAATCCAATTAGTGAAAGCTTCACCAAGGGCTTTCAATAATTCTCACCACCATTATTTCTCTACAGGAAACCCTTATAATTAATCTTGAAACCATTCTATTACTTTAATTACTTGTTACAGTCATATTTAAGGTTGTAAATACTACATATAAGCACCTCATCATAGACTCAGCCTGACAATAACTTTGATATTATTTGCCTTATCAGGTTTGGATATTTGGTAAAGAGGTGAGTTTCCTCTTTCTTTTTATATATTTTGAGCTTTTTTGGCTCAGATCCATGTTCTTGTGGTATTTTACTCTCCCATTGGTTTATGGTATTTTTCTGTAATGCCTGTGCTCTGGATTTGAGTCGCAGGCTGACAAATGGGGAGAATCTGCATCAACCAGCCTCAAAGAACTCATGGTGCCCTGCTGCAAATTTCCATAAAATATACAGGGCACTGTACAGTATTGTACAGTAACCAATAGTCACACAGAAATGGAATCCATAATCATCATTATTTATTTAGAATCTAACTATTTCAAAAAGTAAAGAATTATAATAGGTTTTTCATAAAAGAAAGTTTGGAAACCTAAAGTATTGCATTAGCTACTGTTACATTATACTAAATGGATTAAAAGGAAATCAAATAAATCAACAAAAATATGTATATAGAAAAATGAAAACAAATTAGACACAACCTATAGTAGAAAGCAACTAGGTTCAGTGTACAGTAATCATATAATAATAAAAAATAAAACATAGAATTAGACTTGAAATTGAATTGAGCAAGAATTATTTGGAATAAATTATATTAAACTGTCTAAATTCATAATGATAAAAGAGAAGTTTATTGGTTTTTCTAATACTAATTAAAAACAATGAAGTGAACCCAAAATAAACATATCTGTGATATTGATAAGTTGAAGATACTAAGAAAACCTTAAAGGGAGGTGGTTATAGCATACTTTAAATAAATTTGTGAGTCATTTAGTCAACAAGTAATATAATATAATTAATGATAAATTTTGTTAGTATTAAATCAAAAAAAAGGGATGAAGTGAAATATACTTACTGCACCTTTGAATTAATAAGAAACAAATTGAATTGAAGTGAGAATACATAAATGAAAAGAATGTTCAGAGACCAATTTCATTATGAAACAATTCAAACCAGAAAAATAAATTAAAAATAAATATAATTAAGCAAGATTTTAGCCAGTTTTAACAGTGAGAACTTGAAGCGCGCATAATTTAACAAATCTAGTCAGGAATATAAGGCCACCACATTGAAGTAACAGAAATTTTTGAAGTAATTCTTTTATTTGAGCCTAAGCTCATAATATATCGAAGTAGCAGTAAAAAAGAAGTGATTAGAAAATTATTCAAAATGAAATTACTAAGTGAGAAAAAATAATAATAAGTAAATAGAGATAACTTCAATTTTAATAGGTCGAAAATAATAGGAGTACCTTAAAACAAATTAAATTTCATACACCTATAAAAAAACATTTGCTACTTAGTTTAAATATATGAAAATGAAGAAATAAATCAAATCAAACTTACCTGTATGCATCGTGGATGAAAATGTAATCTGAATGATTGCTAGGAGGTACAAACAAAAGAACTATAGATATTTTTTTTTGAAACGTAAAAAAAGAGAATCTTTCTTTGGAGGCCTTGAAGCAAAGCGAAATGGAAAAACTAGAAATAAATTATTTCCATTATTATTTTAACATTAATTGAATCGAAAAATTCCTAGAATAAATAATATGAGATAAATTTGACAATAATATTATACAACCTTTAGCATAATGATAACAAATGAATACTTCCTAAAAAAAATAAAAATAAGTCCACCATGAATTTAAGCTGGAAAATTATTGAAATAATTAAATTTATATTTCATATTTTCTCTTTTAAGCTATCTTTTATTAATTAAAAATTCATTAGTTGCAATTGGGTCCTCTATGAGCTTAAGCTGGATTTAATTCTTATTTTTGATTAGCATTAATTACTCTATTATTTCTTAATATTTATTTAATAGATATATGAATAAACATCTCAATATATTTACAATTATTTTAATATATCACTTCTCAATTCATAAAATATTTATCATTATTTATCTTCCATATTTATTTTTTTCAAAAAGGTCCTCTGAGAGCTTAGCCTTGAATATCTTTATTATTTCCCATTTCCTCCAATTAAGTTCTCTTATTATTCATCATTTGAACATATATCTTAATATTGATCTTTGATATTTAATTTCCAAGAATAAGTTCGCCATTGCTTCAAAATGGATATTACTTTAATATTTTCATAATCTATATTAGCCATAAAGATATATATGTACTGATGATTAAATAGTATTTGAGTATTAATTTCAATATTCATCATCATAATCATAATCAATTCAATAATATCTTGATAGATATTTGAATATCTGGAGTTTCTTCAGAAAACTGTTTGAATAGGACCCCTATGACTCTGAACTGGACTTTATTGTATCCTCTTCTATCTTTTCATCAAGTATTATCAGTACTAATCATAAATGTTGAAGAATTATTTCAATAATTATTTTGAATGTTAAATTATACATTTCTTTTGTTATTAATTTTGAGACTTATCTTAATATTTATTGAATATTTCTTCTTTTATATAAACTTAATATACAATAAGTCCTCCATGACTTTAAACTGGAAAAATATCAAAGTAATAAAATTTATCTTTTATCTCTCTCTTTAAAAAATTATTCTTTAATGTAAATTGGATCCTCTATGCTCTTGAAACTGGGATTTTTCAGGAATAAATTAATGAATAAATGTAGTATTTATTCAGAGTAGATATTTAAAGAATAGCTATATGTTAATTAGGGAGCTAATCTATTAATTAGCAAAAAGAGAAGCAATCTTACTTTAAGTCAAATTGACTAAGATTAATCAAAAAATAAAAAATTCTGATCTTAAAAAAATATTATTAAAAGTAAAAGCAAAATACAATAATAATAACATTTAGGATGATTAAAAAAAGGAAATACTCCTCATCCAGAAAGGATAAACATTTAATGGTCTTCCTTCTCTAGGTAGCACTAGGACAACTTGTCTTTATGTATTTCCAAATGTATACACACTGAGCAGCCAAGGGCAGACAAGGTATGATAAGGGGAAATAATTATGAGTTGATTAGATTTATAGGCTTGTATACTGCCACTATATTGTCTCAGGAAACCACAAAAATGAACTCCCTTCTGAGTATGAATGAGAAATAATTACAAGACGAAAGTAATTTTTTACTAGTAAAGGGTAATAATAATAATAATAATAATAATAATAATACAGTTAAACCAAAGAAAAAGAAACAATAAAAATACAAATATTAATAATAAAAATAGCTGAAGAAAGAATTCTTAATAAAAAATTGGATACCATTGACAAAATCCAAATCTTATGTAGAAAATAATGACAATGTTTCAATATAGAGAATAATACTTATTGAATTATTTATCAATAGCCTTGAAGTAATATCCGATTCAAATTTATGGTCATTAAATTTCAATTTATCAAATTTGAAGATAAAAAGGTTTTCATGAAAGGAGTAGTCAATTAATTATTTCTTGGAAGACTTTACATTTCAAAGGGGGCACAGTTGAGGGCTTAGGATTGCTGTTGTTTTTATTTATTTCAAGCCATGAAAGAACTCATGGTATTTGAATGAAAGAGTTATTGTTTTTAAAGAATGGAGAGGTCGGTTTTGAATTGGTTTCAAAGAAATTCCTTGAGGAGATGTGATAAATTGGCTGAAGAATAAATTAACTGATGAAGAAGAACTAAAATTTGAATTAGATTACTAAGGAATAATTGATAATAATTTCATAAATGGTAAGAAATATCAATCAGAAATACAATATTTCATAGGGAATTAGTAATAAATGGGAAAAATGTATCATACTATTGAGTACAATATTCAATTTCAAACACAAAAAAAAGAAGAGAAAGAAAAGATATTATAATGCCCTTGGATCAAGTCAATTTGAAGACCAAGAGGTCCTCAGCATGACAGAAAAGTTATCCCTTGTGAAAAAATTGACAAGAGGTCTGATTGTATTTGTATCAAATGAAAAGACAGGATTTTGTATACCTGATATACAGCAGCTGCACACTTGTGTTGAAGAGTCCTGTATGACCTAAAACTAAAACATCAATTATATGGAAAGAAGAAGACCAAAGAGCTGGATATTTTCTGAATTTGATAACTTTTCACAAAAACAAGAAAAGAAAAAAGTAATATAATATTAATTTGAATATAAATACACAAAAAAGAATAATAAGATTAGTTGAGTTAGAAATGAATGACCAAACTAACTCAGAAAAATAAAAATTGGTACTCAAAGAGTTTAAACCAGTTAATGAGCCTATGCCACACAAACTCAATCCTCCCTCCAAAAGGCCACCATTATCAAAAGATACATATTTTACACCATTATCACCCAAGCCACTGTGGGAACTTATCTTGTGTGGGTTTACAAGGAGGAAGTACCTGAAGGGGGAAATCACAGGTAACCAGTTTTGAATTTCTAATCAATCCTATAACCAAGGGTGGCAAGGGGGTATTGCCCGCCCCTCCCAAAATAGTGGACAAAACCTTCCTTGGAGCTCACAAGCCAAAAATAGAATTAGTAAGTGGCTTTCCAACTTCAGAAGACAGAATTGTGAATTCTCAGATCATACCTATTCAATATATAATAAGAAATTTGATGTCAGTAATTTGGCTAAGTTTTAGATTTTAATGAAAAATTTGTTGGTATATTTGTTATTTTCAGTAAAATTAGGGTGATTGGTTTCTTCTTGGTGATGAGTTCTGGTTAAGATGGGTTAATTAAGGTTTTCTGGAAATTTTTATGTGTTTTTAAAGGTAATTTTGTTAAGCTAAAGCTATAATAGAGTAAAATAATATTTTTCCAAAGGTTTGTCATTTTTTTAAGAATGGTTACTAAGAAGTTCAAATTGTATGTTAAATTTAAGAGGTAAGATTCTTTGAGATTGGATTTTTAAAGTGGGAAGTTAATTTCAATACTTGATAAATGGTGTTAATTCAACTGGATAAAATAATTTAATAAATTAGTTACCCTAATCTTGGGTACTGGATCATTTTTCTTTTTAAGACTAATATTCCACTGAGCTTAGCTACTGGGAATTATTCAAAACTATACTTCCAATGAGCTTAGCTACTTGGAAAATCAATTTACTATAATATACTGGACTACCTCCCAGGGGCAGGATGACTTTTTCCTGTGCTCATAATGTGCATGGGGGAATTTTGAAATTGGGGAGAGAGAGCCCCTCTATTTATATATTTTGGGAGCCCAGGGGGCCTGCCATGGGAGCTTTCTTTTTCCACTTTAATTCTTCTTGATTTCATCATGTGAATTTGTTTTTTATGAGTACCTCTCTTGCATGAGTAAGGCTATTTAACGTTTGGTAATAATTTATTCTCTGAATAGCCTCAATTTATCACATGATGATCTTTTTGTGAGCTGATTATTAAATGATATTATCGGATTTTCCTTGCATGCATGAGATAATTTCATTTTGGAAGGGGATTTGTCTTGTGAACAGCCTCTTTTCTGGAACATGATATGCTGTTTCTGGGTGCAGTATCACATGATGACCTTGTATTTACTTTTAATATGTCATACTTTAGGCTTGGTAAAAGTGGATGTGTAATATATGCAGGTGTCATGGATGTTTTGTCTTTCTGAGCTTTAGAGTGAGGTCAGGTGATAATTTCTTGAGCTGATGAATTTTCTGTTGTGGATGAGATGATGTCATTTATTTTATAGTTTTACACATGATGTCCTTAATAATATAGTGTATCTCCTTCCATATTCTGATGTTGCTGTGTGATGATTCAGGATTTGGGCTTTGTAGTGCATGAACTGGGGAATTATGTTGGATTTAGGGTTCAGCTGATGTTTTATTTCATTATTTGATGTAATTTATTGTATTCATGAGGTGAGGCTGTGTCATTTCATTTAGTGGTTGTACTGTAGATATGTTTCTTTACCTTGAAATTTGCTTTAATAATGGTCTTCTTCAGGAATTCCATTGATTTTAGGATGGTCTTGTATTTCTTGATTTTAATTCTTCCAGCTAAATGTGTAAATTGAGTATTTAAGGAGGTTTTTGGGGCTGTCCTTGCAGATATTTTCATGATTTTTTGGATGATTGTTGGAATCTTGAGATTTATTGTATGGCTTGAGGGTTTCTTATGGAGTTAGAGTGTAGATAATAATACTGAGATATTCCATTTTGTTTTTTTAGTGTGATTATTCTTTTGAGTAGGTAATAATATGTAATATACTAGTAATTATCTGGTTTCATAAGTTCTTGTTCATTTGCTCTGCCTCTTCAAGGTAATATTGTAGGTTAGGCTTAGAATTTTCATCAAATTTTGTTTTTATTTTTAATTTCCTTCATCATTCCTAGAAATTATAGACTCTTGTGATATCCTCTTAAAAATAACAAAACTTCCCAAACCTTACACAAAATTAATTCCCAGCCCTATCCTGAATTTTGACAATATTGCCACTGTGGCTTGAACATCTGAACTTCCCAGATTTCAGATTCAGAGATCCTCCTTACCAACACCCCCGGAAAACAGCTGATGTTAACCCCCTGCATTGCACAGTCACATGACTAGTCAAATCCTCATAGCACATATTTTAACTTCAGCTTTTTTTAATCTCTCATAAAAATTTCTTTATCACTCACCTCTCTCCAATATAAATTTCAATCAACCTATTTTTTTTATTTCTCCATTTCTCTTTGTCTCAATTCATAATACATTATGACTTTATTCCACTTGGTTTCTTACTTTCTCAGGTATTTGGCAAGAAGAAACCCAGAAATCAGTCTTCAAGCCTTTTGATGGAGCTCTTCACGTGCCCCAAATGTTGACAGAACACCATTAGAGATGCTGAAGGCCATACTCATCACGGACTATTTGTCCATTGAACTACTCGTGGAAGAAATTGGGCAAAGTTTTCGAAACAGCAAGACAATGAAATAAGTCAAATTAATCAAAAGGAATTTTTAAAATAAATTCCACAAACAACTATTTCATTCACCAAAAAGGAAAAAACAACAACTTCATATTCTGACAATGAAAATGAAAGCCTACCAGAAAGAAGTACTGAATACAAAATTATTTGTGTGTACAAAATGTTAATCTCAGCCCTCAATATTTTGCTTATCTTTAATTTTATTTTTGACTTACAGGTTGTATAATGCAATTTATAATGTGGCTCCACTTAGCTTGTGGGCTCAGAAAACTGAATTGCAGGAAAGGCAGGAATGATCTTGTTGAAATTGTTGAATTGGTTTCCCAAAGGTTTGGTGTTGATTCCAGCTTTATTTCATCTACTCCTCAAGATGTCCGAACTATCAATAAACGGTTGAACCTGGAGGTGTTCCTTGAGCAATATCTTTGATGTCCAACGTGTTTTGCATTGTATGACAGTGAAACAGCACCAGAAGACTGTGGGTATCAAGCTTCATCAAAGAGTCAACCATGTGGTAACAGGCTATTCAAATCAAATTCCTTATTAGAATCACTGAAAGCACAAATATTTGTTGAGCCTCAACCAGCGAAAAAAACGCATCAACATTTGCTTCAGCTTTCAGGGGAGCATCACCCAAGAATTCCAATCTCAAAATTTGTAATCAAAAACATAACTGAGTGGTTGAAATGGCTCCTCAGTTTACCTATTGTTTAAGAATACATTGATCAATGGGAAAATGAGTTAGAAGCTCATGATTCCAATTCAATTTGTGATGTGGCCCAAGGACCAGTTTGGAGAAAGCTTTTCTCATCTGATTATAAAGGCTCAGGACTTTTTTTGAGGCTTTCTCTGTTTATCAATTGGTTCAACCCACTCAAGAATAAACCCGCAGGCTGGCAATTATCAATGGGGATTATTTCTCTCAATTGCCTTAATCTCCCACCACGTTTACAATACCAAAGCCGGTATACCTGTCTTGCAGGCATTATTCCTTCCCTGAATCAACCAACAATGATTACCATCAACAGCATTCTTACACAATTAGCAAATGAGCTGTATGAATTAAATAAGGGACTCACCATCTTGACACCAAAATATCCTCATGGACAAAAGGTTGTTGTGAAATTAGTCACACTGGTTGGCAATATTGTTGCAGTTCACAAAGTAGCAGGATTCAAATCACATTCAGCCACTAAGCTTTGTTCTTGGTGTGAAATCAATGCATCAGATCAGCATAAACTCAAGCTAGGACGTCCTTGCAAAGGAAGAAATGTTTTGGAAGCAGCACATCACTGGAAATACATGAAATCTGCATTCAGCCGAGAGAAGGTAATGATGCAAACAGGAGTTTTCTGGTCTGAGCTCAATTGTTTACCTTACTGGGACCCAGTTTGCAACATTGCCTTAGGCGTGATGCATAATTGGTTTGAGGGTGTCCTTCAGCATCATTACATAACCCGGTGGGGATTTGGTTCCAAGATTTCAGACACCTATGAAAATTCGGAAGCTTTGGAACTATTGCAGCAGTTACAAGAAGAAGATACCAGAATGTCTATAGACAAGGAGCTAACCTTGGAAAGTGATGATGAGAACTCCGCTTTTCTTTCAGAAGATCTCAAGAAAAGGATTCAAGATCAAATTTGCAAGGTGATTGTTCCAAAAGGAGTCACACGTATACCCCTTTGGTTGGCAAATCACAGATCCAGAAGCTCAAAGCCAGCGAGTGGAACTGCTTGTTTTCAGTTTATCTCTCAATGGTATTTACTGAAGTCTTGTGGGGAATTGCAGTAAATGATCAAACAGGGAAGTTGTTTAATTTGCTATTGAATTTTGGCTCGCTTGTGCAATGTACAAACATTGTTGGTGAAATAGTTGTTGAAAATAACTATCCACAAAGGTTTTCTGAAAGCTACAGCACTTATCAGCACACATCACCAAAGATGATTCCCAAATGCAGAAATTTTCCAAATCACCACTACGCGATGCACATACCAGAGCAGCTGAAAAATTGGGGACCACCAATGGGAATTTGAGAATTTTCTGGAGAGCGTCTTGTTGGGAAAATTCAAAACCTCAAATGCAACTTTATTCCAGGCTAGTATTCCTTTAATTAATAAAATTTCTTAAGTTTTTTTTGATTATCTTACTCTGAATTACAGGTGCAATGGAGGAAACTTTCATGGCAAAGTTCTGTCAAAAGCAAAGGCTTTAAGCCTTCAAGCTCAAGAATTCTTATCCTAACAAAGAAATATCACCTAAATATCAGGAAATGAATGAAGAAACTTATAGTGCTTTGTTGGAATACCTGCAACAAAAGCACCCAGATTTACATGACTTCCGTATGCTCCCTCACCCATACAGTTCATTAGTACTTTGAAATTTTGCAATCAACTTTCAATCTCAGAACTGGATAATGGACTTGAAACTATTGGTCAATTCTCCTAATAACTGCGTCAAGTTCAGAAGTGGAAGGAAAGAAAAATTCAGACAAATTATGAATATTTTAGATCTCAGGAAACCTGAATTGCATTCTGGTCCACTGATAGTTCTGGAGGAGTATCAGGTAGTAAACAAGCAAAAATATGGTTTTGAACAAGTTCAACCCTTTCTAGATGGCTTGGAGATTGCTCATGTCATACTGTGAGCTTTGAGGTATACTATACTTACCCAAATAGGCCACAATTATCTTATAAATAAATTTTGAATTATGCATAACTCATAAGTCATGCATATATCCAAAATTCATAATTTTTGATTTCAGAAAAGATGAATGACTTTTTATTGAGTAAGTAAATCCATGGATTGAAGGCCAGATTTGGATTCTAGACAAAAATTCACCTAGGGTAGCTCCATAGAGTGAATAAGCTCAAATTAACTCTTTGAGGTGGTAATATGGAAAATATTTAAATACCACATCATCAATAACACATAAAAGATCCGTGAAAATTTCTGTTTTTCTTAATTTCATGCCAAAATAATGGGAATGTGAGAAATCCCATGTTACATATACACTAAGAATAGTGTTATGGATGTTTTGGGCACTTAATATCATGGTATTCTTACATGGAGTTTTGGTACACTCATAGTGGATATCTCACTTTAAGCTCAATTTTCTATTTTGACGTGAAAAATAAGCAAGGGGGACAAAAGACATCAAAGAGAGCCAGGGTACTCAACTTCTGAGGCCTCAGAGGTGTGGACAGCTCCAAAGGTTGGATCCATGGCGGATCTTGGCCTAATTGGTAAGCTAAAACCTTTTGGAAACTTGGATACCATGTTACAACTGCAGTAAATCTTAAGAAAATAGGAAATAACCTGCTATTTTGATGTACCAAGGAGGTAAAGAGCTACTTAGACTCCTGTGATCATGTCAATTCTTAATAATTTTCCATGGATAAACCCCAAAAGAGTAATTAAAACCCTTTTTGGACTTGCATCCATTTATTGACCTCATAGCAACCAGTTAAACACTGATATTTGCAATTCTACATAGAAATGAGGTAAAAACTTCAAAAATTCATTAAAAATACAATTCTTAATTAATATTTCTGAAACTTTCAATACCAATAGACAGCTGTATTTTCTCTGGTAAAACCAAAAATAGTTATGGTCTTAATAGTAAAATTAAATGTTTTACTTACAGTCCATTTTTGACTATTCTATGTGAAACACTGAATCTTCAAAAATTCACAGTAATTACAACCTGTGATGAAATTACCAATAACATTGATAACCTTGAGAAATAAATTATCATTTTGGAATAAAAGAAGATTTACAGATGTTACTGCTTTTATGCTTAACCATGTTGGGGTTGGTAGTCATGTAAAAGCATTAATTAAGTAATTATGATAATCTTATGTGACAACAGATGATGCAATCAATAATCCAAAAGGGTTTATTGTTTTCTCACTCACTTTTTTTTCAGTTTTCTCCATGACATGCTTCTTTGAGCTGCTGTTGACTTAAAAGAGGCCTTCTCCTTCTGTTTTGCCATATCATCACATTATTATATTATACCTTTATTGCCAAACAAGTAAGTATCAGTTGAAACTATCTCTTAGGTGTTTTATCCTTTCAGATATCAAGAAGAAAGACGTGAAATCATAGATATCAACTATATATTTTTGTAGCACTCTTATAGATTCATTTTGATCCTCTAAATCCACAATTCTACGTCAAATCTCTTTATCTTATCTTTCAATAAGTCCCTTGGAATATTAGTGAGTGATTTATATTTAATTCTTAAAGTTTTTCTCTAAAATTAGTTATTTCAAGAATTACCATTATAATTATTGTTGCAAAAGATAATTATATCAAAATAATTTTATTATTTTAACAAAAAGAAGTTTTATGATTAAAATCTTCTTGTAATTTATTCTTGTAGACAATTACTTGCTCACTGTTAAAATCACTAGTAGTGTTTAACACGTGAAAGAAATAACTCTTCAATTATTTAATTGTGGTTATAATAACACTTTTCTATTATATTTCATAATAACAGTCATAGTACTGTTGATTAATAGTAATATTATCATCAGTTTCATAGCCACATCTTACATGTACTGACACAAAGGCTGTTCTTTGTTTCAGTGGGTGAGGTTTTGGGTTTGGTAGCTTATTGGCAACTTCCAGCTTGGTCTCTAGGCTGCGGAAAAAAAAGCTTTCTGTTGCGTTTTATCAATAGGTTTGTTGGTCTTGAAAGAAATCAAGTTTGAGCTTCAAGCTCACTTCTTATTCTCTTATCTTTCTCAAAGTTTATGTACATATTTATGAAATGATCATGTTGATGACATGTTTGAATTCAAAAAGCTGTGATCATTGTATGAATTGGATAATAAATTGTAAGCTTTGGCTGTGATACAACCATGAGACATGAAAAATCCAAAAACGTGGCTAGTTCCAAAAACTATTTATAAAAAGATGTGGTAATTTCCACAATTAGTTTGCCACACTTGAATGCTAATCATTCAGATATTAATCCAAAAACAATTCACAAAGAATTTTTATCAAAAAGTAAAGCATGTCTAATTCATTAAAAGCAGGCCAGAATGATCTACAAAAGTATGTAAAACTCTTCGAATAACACGCATTCTTCCAATCACCATTTCCAAATTCAACTCTTTGTATGTTGAAGCTAAAGTGCTATCAATCAATTAAATTAACACATGCATTTCAAGCATTTGGGATTTATTTTTGACCCCATGAGAGTCTAAGAGAGTGCTGGATCTGCCTGTTCAAAGATAGCTATTTCAGTGCCTATTTGTGTCATGATTAGATTTCAACCTTTCCAAACAAACCTTGTACTGTACCTAACTCTTTTCCTTTCCTAGAGCTTGCTTGAGCTGGTAATAGAAGGCATTGTAAATTGCGCGCTTGAAAGCCTTCCCAAAAGGAAGGTTGTACTGTGACTAAGATCGGGGTCTTGAACAGTTTGTTTTCCCAAGAATAGTCATCCATCCATGCTTGGTAATGAAACTGCTCAATTTATTGGAAAACGATAAAGGTGTCTGTTTCAAGGAAACTTACCAAAGAAATTACAACCCCATTTTGAAGGAATATTTATTGGATATTTGTGAGGGCAATGTATGAAAATTTGCTCCTTTTGATTCATGTCCAGGACAGCAAATGTTGGTTCATCGCAGTTGCAGAGAACCACTTTTGTAAACATTCCTGTTGCTGCTGAAATGTTGACAAAGGTGGTAAGAGGTGACATTTTTTATTTTGTGGATAAGAGTGTGTTGAAAATTGGGTTTACAGAGAAATGTTTTGATTAAATTGATATGTGTTACTTTTAGATTTTGCCCAATTTTTCTCCTGTGTTCTATATCACTATTTATTTTTTTCCCTTTAAGGTTGTTAACACAGATTGCTCTCCCTTTATCAAAAAATCCATACTGTTTTCATAAGCCATAAATCTCAGTAGGAATTGTGCAGATTCCTCTCTTTGAGTTTTCAAAGCCACAGAGAAATCTTATGACTTATATTTTTCTTTTCCAATAAGTTTTTTTTTCATTTCAAGAATTCTTATCAGGCTTAATTTGTTAATTACATAAATATGTCACGAACAAGGGAAGAGCTATGTACAATTTACTAGAAATAAAGAACTTGAGATATGCGAAGAACTGTCAAACATAAGAGGAAGGTCAAGAATTATAATATCTAGTCAATGAAAGAAATCAATGTTATAAATCACCTGACCACTCATTATCATCTACAGCAAATCTCAATCCCCCTACAACAAATTGATCAAGATCTTCCTCATGGGCCATTTCTGTATCTCTATCTAAAAGGGTATTGAATTCTTGTTCTTTGTAGTCCTGCTTTTCAGAATTTTCCCCTTCTATATGATCATCACTAATTTCACCCTCATCATCATTGCTATCCAAATCTTCATCCTCCTTGGCAATCTCGTGGGAAAGGTCATAGTCAGCAGTGCACCTTTCCCAATACTTCTCGGTGAATTTTTGGTCACTAAGCCGCTTGTCTGGATGTTTTATACCACAAATAGATTGGGAAGCATCAGGTAATAATGCCACCTTGAATGCATCTGCAACTACTGTCTTTTGACCAACAGGGCAATTATTGAACCATTTTGGATTGTAGAAGTCAATCGGCACGCCTTTGGGAGGTTGAGAATAGGTTGAAAGCTTTGATGAATTGACTTCAGTTCTGTTTCATCTTTTGGATTGCTTTCCTTCTATTGTTTCTGCTTTCTCAATTTCCTCATGCACACGTGTCATGAATTTGGTTGCATTCTCTGAGCAAAAATTGAGCTTGTTTATTTTGTATGTGTTTTTGGATATGTACTCATCATTGCTATAAGATTCAGTCTTGGACAGAATTTTTAAGTAATGCTTTGGAAATTTATTGGCTACTCCAAATTTGTAGCAAATGTCACAAACCTGTCAAAAAACATGTCAGTAAGTAAAAAAAGCAACCTTTTTATTATTAATTACTCTTACATGTTTCCTTGACAATTGCATCGCTCCTTTCTCTTGATATTTTTTGTGTTTTCCAGCTTCCTTCACCTCCTTCTTAAATTGTTGAGTCATCTAGTAATGGACATAATGGTTGTAGGTTGAATGAAGTAATTGAATATCACTGAGATAAAGGAGATTAAAACTCATGTGCTCATAAGCACCCCCAATAGCAACTTGACAAAAGCTTTGAATCACACTAATTTGGAAGGCTTTTTTATACAGGGTGTCACTTGCCTCATCAAGATTTGGAGCCCATCAATGAATTCCCAACTTGGAGAGCAAGGCCTGTATGTATAAAATGAAAAAGTCCTTCATGAAAACTATACCCCAGCCAGCTTTCTTTCTTCCAGGTTGAACTCCTTTCAGTGTCAAAACCTGGTCTTGAGGAATGAGTGGTATGCTTGTATCACTTTTGGCCATCTTTTTGATTTCTTCTGAGCTTTTGAAACGATTTTTGAATTCTTGAAGCAAAGAAGTGTCGGGGGCAATGGGAACTGCATGTGGGTGCTCCATCCCCAAAGAATTTTTATATGCAAATAAAATGAATCCTCAAAGAATATTTTTAAATCAGTCCGGCAGACAAACAACTTTCATTTTAATAATGAAAGTAATAAAAATTACCTTGGTGTACTGAAATTCTGGGGGTGTATTGCTCATAATGAGATGATATGGGTTTGACTTGTGTGAGCGATTATCCTGGTGTTGAAACTTGACATTTTTTGTTTTGAGTATTTTTGAATTATTATGATTTGTTGAAGTTTGTATACATGAAAGTTGATTCTTCTTGTTCTTTTCTTTTGGAACTTTCTGTGGTTGAAGGTGGTTGACTTTCTCTACAATAGTTTTGTAATCCTTCTGTGATTTTTGAAGTTGCTGCTCTAAAAATAAAATTTGTTGGTTTTGCTGGTCCACAACATAACAAAGATTAGCTTCTGAAAGAGGGTCATCTGGATTAGTATGATCAAAATTAGAAAAACTATTAAAGCTAATGATAAAAGAACTAGTTTTAATTATTAAGACAAGGTGAAATTCTTTGAGAAACCAGTTTTTTCCACGACATAATCTTTTCATTTTTATTAAATGAAAGATAAAAAATTAAAACAAAGGGTGGTGTGGAGAAAGGGGACTCATGGTAATTGATTTTATGTGCAATGCGAAAATAGAATGGCATGGAGCTGTTGACAAAAATTAATTGAAAGGGGACAGTGCAACGTGAACTGACCCACATCACCCGATTGTCGGGGGTGCAACTAGCACAACCAGAAACTAGCTCACATGATGTGGGTCAGGAAACCCTGTCCTGAGAAATAAATATGTTTCATACACTCACCTATATTTTTGACTGCACTTTGTACTGAGCCTTCATGCTGGTATTTGTCTTGTTCACCTAAGCTGGAGTAATTCATTTAAAACAATACAAATAGAACATTTTTAATTACAAAATAATTCTTTTTACAATATTTTAAATAATTCCACCTCAATTCACACAAAAAATTTGACAACATGAAATTAATCCTTCATAAAAAGTATAATATCAGAAACCTCATGTATGAGAGGGAGATAAAATAGAGCACATATAAATATTTTCCTGAAAAAACTAAAAAATGAAAACTTGAAGCCCCTAATAATATTCCCAAGAACCATTAATAAGAGTTTTTTGTATTGATTGCCCTTGATTCGTTGTGCTCCATTGCTATGTGTGCTGAACTTCATTAGTAACAATTGAATCACCAGCCTCAAATATCAAATTCAATCAGTAAATCAGTAAAGAAAACAACTGCAAGAAAACACAGTGAGCCCCACCTCATTTTTTTCTAATTCTTCCAACCTGGACATCAAAATTTTGACTCTTTTCACCCTTGAATCAAACTGGAGCTTGTGATGGGTCCTTTTTGGAGGAGGTCACTCATTTCACTAATTCTTTTCCAAAATTCAGCCTCAGCATTACTTTCTGGGTTTTGCATGGAGCCTGTTGGCTTGATTATATCCATAGATGAATTTGAGTAAGATAACAAAGTATAAAAAGGTATGTATATGATTATTCAAATCTAAAAGATAGAGAAGCACAGCCAAATGCAAAATAATCAATGCAGAATTGAAGATTTATGATATCAATTGCAAGATAAGATATCATGAAGAAAAAATCAATATATAGTGAGCCTGTAAGTGAAGAGTAGGAAAGATGAAGTAAGTCATAAGGTTAAATAATATTATTGAGAATAGCATTGTAATTATGGAGAAAGGAAAAGACAGCTGATTGATATAAATAAGTAATGCAAATCTGAATATTTATGAGAAATGACAATAGAAAACAAGTGAGGGTCATAAAGAAAGGGCAGAGCTCATGTGTGAACTTAAGTGGTTTACAATAAGACAAAGTCAGCTTCTGATGGTACTCTAACACAGATGCCATAGTCGTATCTATGTAGAAATGAACCCCTCAGCATCTAAATTTATTTCAAATCTGATTTGGATTGAGAGTTTCTTTAATGATTGATCTATCCTTTTAAAAAATAATAAAGCCTGAGACCTAAGTGAACATCAAAGAATAAAATTAAACATTAGTTTGAGCAAGAAATGAGAATAATGGGAAAGTTATATTAATTACTTACATATCTATTATTGAAAAGGTTTGTGACTGGGAATGAGAAAAGGATATTAAGTTAGCTAAACATTCTCTTTTTTGTTCAATACAGTTGTATATTAAATGATACAGTATAATCATTTGCGCTCCTGTGTACTGCTGGTTAGGCTTTACGGGTTAACTGCGCAATATTGATTCATCTGTGATTTTATTTGGCTTTTTTTTAAAAAAATTTATTCTTTCGCTGCTCTTATTTTTATTTATATTCTTCTCAAAATGTCTTGAGGTGCCTGAATACTGACATTTTGTTAATATAACTCGAGAATATCTCAAAAGATGGCCGGCTTTCTAGTAGTTGTGGGGGGTTTGGTTGATCTTCAGTAATCTTGTGTTTTCCGAATTCATCCATCAATAACTTCATTTTTGTAAGATGAACAATCCCTTTCAGAAATTAAACATATTTTTCTCACTAACTGTGTATTAACTGTGCATACCGTGCATCAACAACTTCAAACGCAGCCATAATAAAACGTATGAAACCTTACCATGATCATTTTTTTCTTTATCAATTTTGGTGAAAATAGTTGCGTCTTTTTTTTAAAATTGAAAAAAACTTACATCAACTGAAGTACCTGTTTGAATTGCTATAGAACAACAAGAGAAACTTGCTTTATCATAGAGACCAACATTGAATTAATAATCTGAATATTAATGAAAATGTTTCTGCAACCAATTATCAACATTAATTCTGAAATAACATACAGATATAAAGAACAAACTCTAAAGAATGGAAATTTGCACTTGTGATGATTGCTCACAGTACACCGTTACATCAATTGGTGGAGGAAGCCAAAAAGGACTTCTTGGTAATTGTAGTAAATAAAATAGGCATCTTAGACGTTTGGAACATCAACCAGTTGAGGTTACACTTTCAAGATTTTTTCCTAATCTTTCTTTGAACAAAGAAGCAAAAGGTTTTCAGGTACCTAAACTCAATAAACCAAAGGAGGTAGAGGAGGTTTTAATGGATTCTGAAGAAGATGAATCTGATTCTGGAAGAAAATATTTGATGGAAGAATCAGAGATAGCTTCGAAGCTCCCATCTCAGATATTATCAAAATGAAAAAATTGATTATTTTCTCTGAATCCAATTTGAATACAGCTTTTATTATTGGAGTATGTCATGTGGATACACTTAGAATGTGGTCTCAGTCAACAGAACAGTCAAAAGGCACGCAATTGAGTTATAATGATATTTGAATCCATTCATCAACACAATCAAACTGAAAGAAATCTCAGAAAATCAATACCACATGATATACATACCATCATCAAAAAACGCCAGCTAAATTTATCATTTGAGCAATACATATGTTGCTCTGAATTTTATTATCTCTACAATTGGGAGCTTGCACCAGATGAAGAAGCTATAAATCTTCTCCATCCTCTAAATTATATGGAACCAATCTGTTCCATTCATTTTGGACACTACCAGACCCCCAACCAAAAGCATTTTGAAAAGACTTCAAGGGTCCATCTTAAAGATGGTCACAAGGTCAGGTCCTTCCTAGAAAAAAGCCACACCCAAGAATTCCTAAGTCAAAATTTGTCACCCAGAGGCTCATTGAATGGATGAAATGATTTTTATTGTTCCCATCATGGAAAAGACAATTGAAGAGTGGAAAGAGCAATTAGAATCCCAACCACCAGAACCAATTCTTGATGTGGCACAGGGATCACTTTGGAAGATAATTTTCAAAAACAAATTCAAAAATAACCAGTTGAAATTTGGATTTAGTCTCTTTGTTAATTTGTGCAATCTGCTGCAGAACAAAATTTCAGGTAGTCAAGTCTCAATGGGTGTAATTGCACTCAATTGCCTCAATCTTCCACCTTGCCTATATCATCAACAAAAATATACATTTCTTACGGGGATTATTCCGGGTCCAAATCAGCCCAAAATGTTGAGAATAAAAAATATATTTGTTTCTCTTGTCAATTATCTTCTTGAATTAAACAATGGACTTGAAATATGTACACCCAAGTTTCATGGAGGGCATAAAGCGCTGGTAAAGCTTGCAGCTTTGATTGGTGATGTTCTTTCCACCCACAAAGTCTTGGGTTCTATTTCAAACTCTGCAAAAACATTTTGTAACTGGTGTGATTTAACAATAAACAAAAGAAAAACATTGACTTTAGGAAAAAGCCAGCGTCTCTGACAGGTTTGAAATACATCCCACCACTATCATGAATTGGAGTTGCTAGAAAAAAGGAAATTTGGCAAAATCAACAGGAATCAGGTGGTCTGGTTAAACTGTTTACCCTATTTGAACCCTGTGTTGAATGTAACATTTGGTGTAATGCACAATTGGTTTGAGGGTATCATTAAACATCATTTCAGATACCAATAGGGATTTGGTTTTTGAAATCAAGATCAACACTGTGACAGAAATAATGAGTCCAGTTCAGGCTCTGAGGTTATGTTTCTTTCAGAATCAAATGCCCGGTTAAAAAGTGGGAAGTTATCTGATTCAATCAAGAGACAGCTACTCAGTAGCATCCATTTAGTTGTGGTCCCAAAAGGTTTTACAAGAATGAAAAAGCAGCTTGGAGAATTTGAAAATGGGGCTTTGAAGGCCAGTGAATGGAGTGCTTTGTTTAAAGTATATATTCCACTCTCAATTCTTGATGCTGCTTACAGATTTGCACAAGATTTCCTTTTCAATATTTAACTTTTGTTGATCAACCTATGTGCACTTGTACAACGTACAAACCTGTTCAGAAGAAAGAAAACCGAAAAAGAAGACAGTCTCAAATTTTAACAAACATATGAGACAACCCGAAAAACATCAAACTCTATCCAAACCACCACCATGCAATGCACCTACCTGACCATATTGATTGGTGGGGTCCTCCAATGGAAGTTCTAGAATTTGCTTTTGAACGGAATGTTGGCATTTTAAAAAGCTAAAAAACTAACCACCTAATTTGTACCTGTCTTGTTATGACTTTCTTCAACTATGATCAAACTTAATTTATGGATTTCCCACCAGCTGACATGGAGGAAACATTAATGAAGAAGTTTAGTCAATGGCAATGACTTGATGTCCAAATGCAAGACATAACAGAACAAGATAACATGAGATCCCCAAATATCTTTCAATTAACAAATCACATATATAATACACTTTTCTCACATCTCAGTTCAGTCTAACCAAACTTGAGAGACTACCAAGATTTGCCTCACCCAAATAGTGCTTTTGTGCTTCCCAATTATGTGAAATATTTGAAATAAGCTTTTTGGAAAATTGGTATCAAGATTTCCTCATTTCAGACAAACAATACAACTCATTTTAAAGATAGAAATCTGAACAAATATGGACAGGTCAGCCATATTATTGACTTGGGACCCCCAAGGCTTCACAAAGGGCCCCTTATTCTTTTGAAGACTCTGAATAAAAAAAACTTTGGAAAGTTTGGGGAAGTAAATTATTTTCTTGAAGAATTGAATATAGCTCAAATTGGAAATGATGGATCTTATGATTTCATACCCATGGAACACACCATTAGCCTGGAAGCATATTGGCGTTTACCAGCCTGTACTCTAGGGATCTCTAATTCAAGCCTTTATGTGCAAAATATAGACAAACTAGCTGGACTTGAAGATGAACCTTTGTGGATTGGTTTGTTTCTTTATCACACAATCAGCCCTTAGCCTCTAATTTACTATAGAGAATTTTTGCTTTTATAGATTTGTGTTTTATTTTCTATTCTTATCTGATTTAGAAATTTCATTTGTTGTATATTTTTATTTGAATCACAATATATTTTAATAGAAAAGCCACAATATTCTCTTCTTTTTGAAATTGGCACATTGTGTGCTTCTATGCATCACATGATTATATAGGAAATTCCACATTTCCTATTGTTTGACATGGAAAACATGTTACAATTGTCATTTGATATGTAAAAAACGTTTTTTGGGAGATCAAATTCATTTCTCCTATTCTCATCATGCATAAAAAACCAAACCTATAGAGAAATATTAACACTCAAACATACAATATCACTGTATACAGCAGTAGAACCAAAAAAACCATCATACATGATATCATATCTACAGCTTTCATATATATAGTATGAATATTCAAAGAAGTCAAACAATAGGAAATCCCTTTAAAGTAGGTTAGAACATATATTTCCATATTCTAATATTTTAAAAAGTCAGAATGTCTCTTTCATTTCCAGCTTTCCCATTTGAAGCCATATTCTGCATTACTAAAGTGACCCACAGCCTGAGATTTGTATTCCATCTCTTCATCTGAATCAATATTTCTATTCTCTTCTCCATTTTCTTCATTTGACTCTCTGTCTATATTGCTGATGGAATCACTTCCAATATCTTCATATTTGGAGTTTGATTCATTGTCATCTTCATCATCAGGAATCTCATGAGATAAGTCATATTTCTGTGTCAATTGATCCCAATATTTCTAACTGAACTTCTCATCACTCAGTTTTTAATCAGGGTTCTGTATTCCTTGAATTGACTGTGATGAATCAGGAGAGAAAGCCACTCTCATTGTGTGGGTAAGAATTTTTTTTTGAGAAGGTGAACAACTTTTCAACCATTGATGATTGAAAAAATCATGTCAGCCTGTGACTCAAAGCCAGAGCACAAGCATGACAGCCAAATACCATAAACCAATGGTAAAGGTAAAATACCACCAAAACATGGAACTGGGCTGAAACAGCTCAAAAGGTATCCGAAGAAAGGAGAAACTCAACTATTTTCAAATATACAATGCCCATCATCATAGGACAAATAATAACAAAGTCATTCCTGCTCAAAACTGTTGCTGAGCATAAACCTTAGTTTTCACCTCCCATCTGGAATCCAGAGGAAAAGGGTTAACCCCAGAGAATGGGTATTCAAATTGAATCTCTAAGTCAGGCTATCCAATGGTACTAGCCAAATTGAGAAAACACCAAAATTACAGAGGTTATGGCCAAAATAAGGTCAAATAAGGGTGAATAAAATATTCACCTCCCATCTAACTTGTACAGTTTAAGTTTGAGATACCTAAAGTGGGGTCTTTTTGGGAAGAGCACAAGCAGGCAAATTTGATGGTGCCATTCATTTCCCCACATTTTATCTAGAACAAAGGATATGGAGCAAACAAGCTCCATGAAGATATTGAGAAAGTCATATATCTGAATAACAAAACTTGTGCATGGCATAACTTTGCCTTATTTAATGTTACCCATACCAAATAAGGTACCATTGTGTGTATCCCATCCAGGGCTACACAAGCATACAACATTGAGAATAATATCTCAAAAACTGACAAAGATATAGCAGTTTTAAGGTTAAAACCTCACAATTGGGCCGATACACTTTTTCTGTGGGATAATATCCCATAACCATCATTATGAGGTGTCAAACTGACAAAGAAACAGGTTTATACTGCAATACCTCATAGTTCATTCAATAATAGGGTCCCATACAGATTCTGTACAGCATTCTATGTGTCACATACATCGGAAGAGGGCTGTGTGGTCCCCAGATAAAGGTTTTCACCCTGTATTGATGAAAGCTGCCCAGATTTGGTTTCAAAACCACATCTGGGCCCAATATAGTGTATAAAGGCTTTGTGAAACCCAGAGGACAGTACTTAGAAGTGAAATTCTGTTCACTTCCTCCACGTGGATAATCTAGAGGGCCATTCCACACCATTTTAGGATAAAAGGAGGGCTTTTTGCCACAAGAAAAGGTTTCCTCATCCTGCTGTGAAATTCCTATGTAGGAGAACTGTTCAAAAACAGTTATAATCTTGTAAAATAATTGAGCATACCTATAATCTTAAGTATTGTAGTAGTTATTATTGTAACACAACAGCCAATTATCTCACCCAGGGTTTTCAACAGTGTTCACCACCGCTAAAATTGTTTAGTCAAGCACCAAAATACTCTTTAAAACCCTTTTTAATCAATTATTTTCTGTGTGACAGTCACAGTTGGAGCTGTATATAAAATTATTATTGCTCTATAATAGTGTAAGATGTGTCTATGAAACTGTTGATAATATTACTATTAATCAACAGTTCTATGACTGTTCTTATGAAATATAATAATAAAGATTATTATCACCACAATTAAATAATTAAAGAATTATTTCTTTTACATGGTATACACTACTAGTGATTATAACAGTAAGAAGTAATTGTCTACAAGAATCAATTGCAAGAAGAATTCAATAATAAAAACTTCTTTTATTAAGATAATAAAATTAATTTAATATATAATTATCTTTTACAAGAATAATTATAAAGATAATCCTTGAAGAAAACTATTACTAGAGAAAAACTTTAAGAATTGAGATGAAATACTCACTATTTTTCCAATGAGCCCTTTTAGAAGATAATAGTAGAGAAATTTGATGTGGAATTGTGGATTTAATGGATAAAAATTGATTTATAACAGTATTACAAAAAAATATAGTTGATTTATATGATTTCACGTCTTTCTGATTGATTACTGAAAGAATAAAAAACTTAAGAGATGGTTTTAACTAATACTTACTTCTTTGGTAATTAAGGTATAATATAATAATGTGATGATATGGAAAAAACAGCAAGAGGAGGCCTCTTTTGCGTCTAAGACAGCTCACAGAGGCATGCCATGGAACAAACTGAAGAGCCAGTGAGTGAGAAAACAATGAATGTTCTAACAATTGAAGAAAACTATTATGAGAGAAAAACTTTAAGAATTCAGATAAATTACTTACTATTATTCCAATGAACCCTTTTAAAAGATGATAGTAGAGATATTTGACGTGGAATTGTGGATTTAATGGATCAAAATTCATTTATAACAGTATTACAAAAAAAAATAGTTGATTACCATGATTTCACATCTTTCTTATTGATTTCTGAAATTATAAAACACCTAAGAGATAGTTTCAACTGATACTTACTGGTTTGGTAATAAAGGTATAATATAATAATGTGATGATATGGAAAAACAGCAAGAGGAGGCCTCTTTTCAGTCTAAGACAGATCACAGAGGCATTCCATGGAGAAAACTGAAAAGCCAGTGAGTGAGCAAACAATAACCCTTTTGTGGATTATTGATTGCATCATCTGTTGTCACATACGATTATCATAATTACTTAATTGAGCCTTTTATGTGACTACCAACCCATTTATGGTTAAGAATAAAAGGAGTAACAACCGTAAATGTTCTTTTATTCAAAAATAATAATTGATTTCCCAAAGGTATCAATGTTATCATCCTTTGTTTTGCATGATATTTCACCTTATCAATCATTATCTTGAAGCTGGAAGCTGTAGGACGAATTTCAATAAAGTCTTTCCTCAGTGTATCCACTGGGAGGCTTGGATTTCATCCTTTTTCTAACATAGCAGGAGTTTGACCTGTGGAAGAATGGACTGATGTCTTATATTCCAATTCTAATGCAGGTATAAAGGTGAACCAGTAATGAGTAAAGCCATCTGAGTCTTGAAATTATAACCCATAAGCACAAAATCTCCTGATCATGTCTTCTAAAGTTTGATTCATTCTATCTGCTAGCCCATCTATTTGAGGGTGATATGCTGTAGAGAATGATAACTTAGTCCCAAAAAATCTATGAAGATTGGTCCAAAGTGCAGATGTGAACTTGGGATCTCTTTCACTTATGATATTCTTGAATAGTCCTGTATGAGAAATAACTCTACTCCATAGAAGAAGAGCTGTATCCATAACTGTGTCATCTTTATGACATGGTAAGAATATGAGACTCTTTCCATATCTGTCTACAATTACTAAACAAGCATTATAACTCTTGTCACCACTTGGAGGAAGTTGTGTGACCCAATCCATGTAAACAACTTCCCAAGGGAATTTTGGTTCTTTAATATTAATCATAACTCCAAATTTCTTGCCTGTACTCCTGTTTCCTTTTTGACATCTGTCACAGGTGTGGCAATATTCAATGGTCTCTTTTCTTCAAGATGGCCACCATGTACAGTTCTTACCTTTTTAAAGTGTTCTGTCCTCTGACAGGTGTCCATAGTAGAGGCTATCATGGAATTCATGAAGAATGGTATTAATGAGCAATCTGCTACACAATGTCATTACAAAAGAATGTTTGGTTCTGTGGTAAATTATCCCATCAGACAAGTGAGATTTTCCTTCAGAATAGGAATTCTTCCAAACTTCATCCAGTGCATTGACTAAAGATGTATCTTTGCAGTCTTTATCTAATAAGGAAGTCAAGATATGGCAATTCGTGTCTTGCTTATAAGGTTCTCTGACTTCTTCAAAGAATTCAGTCCCAATATCAGTTATGTTAATTCCTTCAATTGGAATCTGTGGCTCTGCTTCCAAAGGTACATAAGCTGGGTTATCAGGAGTATCAGCTAATTCCCATCTGGCAAGTCCATCAGCATTCTTGTTAATGTTTCCTGCTTTATGAACTATAGTCATGTTGCCTCTATATTCTTGAATGGCTATTTTCCATGTCAACATATGTCTGTTGGGAGTTTTCATGTTAAGAAGTGATTTCACAGAATTACAGTCAGTTATCACTTCAAAAACACTGCAATCAAGATAATAGTGTAATTTCTCAAGTTCTCATTCCAAACATAAGAACTCCATTTGGCTTGCACCATATCTGGCTTCTGTCGGGTTGATTTGTCTTGAGATGTAACAAACTGGTCCTTCCTTAGGTTTGTCATCAATAATTGGGACTTGATGTAGGGCAGCCCCTAATCCATCTACACATGCATCACTGTAAAATTTAAAATCTATATTCCAGTCAGGCATGAGGAGTAAAGGTGCTTCTGTAAGAGCTTTCCTTATCTTCTCATAAGCTTTAATTCTCACCTGTGTCATCTCAAATACTGTTTGTTGATCACATATTCTATAGAGTGACTTGGCTATAATTGCCAATTCTTTCAAGTGGTGCCTATAATAACTAGAAAACCCTAGAAAATACATCATTTCTTTCTTATTCTGTGGTATTGGCTTAAGTAACACTGCTGCCACTTTATTTTTGTCAATACCCAAGCTTAAACCAGAAACAATATGTCCTAATGCTTTGAGCTCTTCAAAACCAAAATTTCATTTCTTGAGTGAAATCTTCATAATCACTTCTGCAGCTTTGTGAAGTACTCTTGCAAGTCTTTCAAGGTGCAAATACCATGAAACAGAACATATGATAATATCATAAATATAAATGATAAGCCATCCTTCAGATAATTCTGTTGGGAAGATGGTATTCATCATTCTTTGCTAATGAGATGGTTTATTTTTAATACCAAATGGCATTCTAAGATACTCATAAATACCACAGTTAGTGATAATTTTAATGAATTTCTTAGCTTTACATGTCAAAACATTTTAGTGAAAGCCTTTCAATGCATCCATTGATGTTATATACTTGGCTTTAGACAATTGGTTCAAGGTTTCTTGAATTCTAGGAATTGGATACCTATCTGGAACTGTGTAGGTATTCAATGCTCTGAAATCTCCAGCTATTCTTGACTTATCATCATGCAAAGAAAGAATAACAGGTGTTGTCACTTCAAGTTCTTCATTATGGCCTACTTTCCTTAGTACACCAAGTTGGGCCAACTCTTGGATATTTTTTCTAAGGCTTCTCTAGCTCTGGGACTGGCTGCAAAAGCTGGTCTTCTAAGTACTGAAGGATATAGTCTGTTAATATTAAGAGTAATATCAACTTCATGTCCTTTTATAGCACCTAATGGTTCATTATCAGAGGCAAATGCATTATTATATGTGTATAACAAATCAATAAGTTCATGTCTCATATTTGGTGACATGATGGATTAATTTGTGCTTCAGAAAGCTGATTAGCCCCAAATTCTTCCTTATAAGTATCTTTTTCAGAAACTACCAATGATATTTGTTTTGACATATTGTAAAAAGAATATTTTTGTTATTTGTTTTCTCCAATTGTGAAATATCTATCCTTATTGTTATTGATGTCAATACCATAAATATTCAAGTAATCATTTCCAAGAATAATGTGCTTAGATGTGCAATTTTCCATTCCTAAAATCTCAGTCTTCATTCTAATACTTCGCTCTGGGTGTGAAAATACAAGATTAGTGTCCAATATACCTAAAGGGTACAAATTATTACTGGCACTACTAAATTGTACACCCTCTATTGGTAATAGATTATTTTTCCGTCCAGGGAGTATGGCTTGAAAGTGATCTTTGCCCATACAAGTACAAAATGCCCCTGTATCCAAATTTACTTTGGCTTCAATATGATTAATCAGGATTTATGTGATACAAGATGCTCCAGCAGTGTACCCTTTACCTCTAGGAAGTTTGGTTTTACACATTCTGGCATCCCAGATATTGATCAGGTTATGAAAATCCTCACTGTACTGTGGTAAGTGAGTATGAACTTCTGTGACTTCAAATAAAGCTGTAATGTTTCCAATGGGATAGTACTCTACTGGTGTATCTTCAGAGACTGCAGAATCTAGGTCAGATTCCTCTTTCTCTTCAGTACACTGAACTTATTCAATGACTTTAAATTCATTTATTTTTGTCTTTTTGGTGCAAGTGTTGTCTAAATTTGAAGTGCTTCCACATTTATGACACTCCAAGACAGGTCTTTCAGCATTTCTGTCCTCCCTGGAAATTGTTGGGACTATTTTGGACTCCATAGGAATTTTAGTCCAAGTTTTACCAATTCTTGTTCTATTAATGATATCTTCCATTGCATTGATGTAGTCCTCTGTTGAACAGGGCTCCACACATCTGCACTTGATAGCATGTTCCAGCTCTCCTCCACATTTTCTTAATATTTTCATATTAATCATGGTGTCAGACATATCTGGGTGTAAAGCAGATAATCTGTCTTTCTGTTTGAAGAACCAAGTAAATGGTTTATCCTTTTCTGAGTTAAGAATGGCCCTTTCAAAAGCATTTTCCATTTTAAGCCTCCAAGAATTATTGGCCCATCTGGTAATCATTTCATATTTCCATCAAGACCAATCATGTTTTACATGATCTTTTCTCATCTTTCAATACCGTTTCTTTGCAGTTCTGGTAAACAGAGAGTGGAATTTGCCCACTATAATTTCATCAGGTATGTGAAAATCTCCTTGCAACATATCAATATTTCTGATGAACTCAATATGGTTGTTCCTCCTTCACCAGAGAATGTTGGCCAATCTTTCAATTTGGGAATATCTTTTGCAGAGATAACATTTTCTCCTGAGAATGGGGTCAAACTTCCTTCAACAGAAGGTTTTTCTTCAGTAAAAGGTGTAGAATGTCTTGACATATGTGGTTTATAACTCTTATGAATTTTTTCTACATTTGCAATGATTTCATTGTTTAACTTCTGCCTTTCACTGTCACTTTTTGCCAAATGTGTGGCAAACTAATTGGTATTCTTAGTTATCTCCAGACATAGTCTTTCAGAATTTTAGGTTCATCATTAATGTTTAAAATGGAAAAATCTTCCATTTCATCATTTTGAACTTGACATTTACTCTCAATTCTGTCAAATGTATTGGTAATTGAATCAAGTCTTACATTTGTCAATTGATACCAATCAGTATATTTATTGTCATTTCTTTTCAATTCACTCATGTTCAATATTATTTTATTTAACTTTGCATAAAATTTGCCAAGTCCTACATCAATACTAGATTTAACAAAGTGTATTTCATGTATTATTTGCATGGAAAAGTCCTGTTCATCCTTTCCTGATCTTTTGCTGTGAATTCCATAAGAGTGCTGGCCATATTGAAGACACTGTCCACAGCTGAAGGCCCCAATTTGGTAATCCTGTACCCTTGTGGGTAAGGTCTGTGCCAATTGGCTTGACCTTTTCCCTTTCCTAGATGGTTCTTGGGACCTTTCTGCTTCTTCTCAGGTCTTTTGGGCTTGTCCTTGGACACTTCTGGAGCTGGTAGACACCACTGGGCCCTCTGTCTCAAAATCTGGAGTCATTTCCAACTCCTTCTTCTGGTCTATGCATAAAAGACTTTGGTTCTTCAACAAATTATGTATCTTTTTGACTTTGTCTCTGAAAGACAATGGGCTCCAGCCTCCTAAGAGTTGTATGTTCTTCTCCTGACCCAGAAAGCTCTTGATGTTTAAGTAGGGGTTCATGGCCCCCTTACAAAGGCTTGGGCATATTTCCCACTCCTCTTCTTTGGCTTCTCTGAACCAATTTTTGTATTTCCATTGATAACTTTTTATTGCTGCCACTTGAAAGTGGTTCAGCCCTTGAAATAATATCATGAATCAGTCTACATGCAGAATTCACATCAAAATTTGTGGGTACAGACCTTGGGGAATGGGCATCAACTCTGGCATCCTCCATATGTGTCTTTCTTGAGGAATATTTGAAACTTCTGGATTTGGTCTTGCCTCTTCCTTTTCCACTTCCATCTGGTTGGACTGGATAGTTGCTTCCATTTCTGGTATGCACCATTTTCACGTCAATTCAAGATAAAATAAGAATTGGAAACAGAAAAAACAAACCTTTGGGTGGTTGTTTGGATTGTCCTGTTTTAAACAAAGTGCCTATTTTAGCAATTTTCACTTCAATAGTTTCTTCAGATTCCTTTTCTGAAGATTCTGGACTAGTAATGTATCTTTTACTGAGTCTGTTACCAGCTGCACAGTATTTGATTAAAGACACTAGAGAAAAAATTGAAGAAAATTTTTTTTATACTTTTTAAAAGATTTTGAAGAATTTTTAAGAATTTTTTAATTTTTAATGTTAAAAAATTTATTCTTTTTAAAGGAAAAAAAATAAAATTTAAGAGTTTGAATCAAAATTAATTCAGAATAACTCAAAGAATAATTTTATAAGTTTTTGGATGTGAAGAAACCACGTATAAAAACAGTATAAAAGTAAACCAAATTCCTCAATGAAAAAGATTTTAAGACAATTTCAAAAATGAAAATAATTTAAAATTTAAATTGAAAGAAAAAAAATTCTTGAATTAATATATTTTAGAGCTTATAAATATATTTATTAAGGGTACAAGGTTCAAAAAACACGGCCAGGCCCCCAAATGTAAGATGTGTCTATGAAACAGTTGATAATATTACTATTAATCAACAGTTCTATGACTGTTCTTATGAAATATAATAATAAGAATTATTATAACCACAATTAAATAATTAAAGAATTATTTATTTTACGTGTTATACACTACTAGTGATTATAACAGTAAGCAGTAATAGTCTACCAGAAGCAATTACAAGAAGAATTTAATAATAAAAAATTATTTTAATATATAGTTAGCTTTTACAAGAGTAATTATAAAGATAATTCTTGAAGAAAACTATTACTAGAGAAAAACTTTAAGAATTGAGATTAATTACTCACTATTATTCCAATGAACCCTTTTAGAAGATGATAGTAGAGAAGTTTGATGTGGAATTGTGGATTTAATGGATCAAAATTGATTTATAGCAGTAATACAGCAAAGTATAGTTGATCTCTATGATTTGACATCTTTCTGATTGATTTATGAAAGAATAAAACACTTAAGAGATAGCACTAACTAATAATTACTTGTGCGGTAATCAAGGTATAATATAATAATGTGATGATGAGAAAAACAGAAAGAGGAGGCCTCATTTAAGTCTAAGACAGCTCACAGAGGCATGCCATGAAGCAAAATGAAGAACCATTGAGTGAGAGAACAATAAGCCTTTTTGGATTATTGATTGCATCATCTGTTGTCACATAAGATTATCATCATTATTTAATTGAGGCTTTTACATGACTACCTACCCATTTGTGGTTAAGAATTAAAGGAGTAACAACTGTAAATCTTCTTTTGTTCCAAAATAATCATTGATTACTCAATTTATAAATTTTATTGGAAATTTCATCACATAACATATTTTCTGTGAATGTTTAAAGATTTTGTGTTTCACGTGGAATCATCAAAAATACACTAGAGGTAGAACTTTTGATTTTACATATAAAATTATAATTCTTTTTGGTCTTTATATGATTTCTACAGTCTTTAATTGTTCCTGAAGATTTCATAAATATTCATTAATAATTGTATTTTGAATGAATTTTTGAAGTTTTTACCTCATTTCTAAGTAGCAGTGCAAATAGCAGTATATGGCTGGTTGCTATGAGGTGAATCAATGGATACTAGTCCAAAAAGGGTTTTACTTACTCTTTTGGGGGTTTTCCTTGTAATTAATTCATAATTGACATGGTTACAGGAGTCTAAGTTGTTCTTTACCTCCTTGGTACGTCAAAATAGCAGGTTATTTGCTATTTTCTTATGATTTACTGAAGTTGTAACAAGGTAATCAAGTTCCCAAAAGGTTTTAGTATACTGATTGGGCCAAGATCAGCCATGAATCAAAGCTTTGGAGCTGTCCACGCCTCAGAGTCCTCAGAATTTGGGTACCATGGCTCTCTTTGATGTCTTTTGTCCCCTTGATTATTTTTTATGTCAAAATAGAATTTTAAGGTTCAAGTGAGATATCCACTGTGGGTGTACCAAATGTGTATGTAAGAATACCATAATATTAAGTGCCCACAAAATGCATAACACTATTCTTAGTGTATATGTAACATGGGATTTCTCACATTCCCATGATTTTGGCGTGAAATAGAGAAAAACAAAAATTTTCACGGATCTTTTATGTGGTATTGAAGTATTTTTGATATTACCACCTCAAAGAGTCAATTTGAGCTTAATCACTCTATGCAGCTACCCTAGGTGAATTTTTTTGTAGAATTCAAATCTGGCCTTAAATACATGGATTTACTTACTCAATAAAAGGCTATTCATTTTCTCTGAAATCAACAAGGATGAATTTTGAATTGATGCATGACTTATGGGTTATGCATAGTTCAGAATTCATTTTTACAATAATTTTGGCCTATTTGGGTATGTAAAATATATCTCAAGGCCCACACACAGACCCAGCCTGACATTTTGGGGCCTGGCCATGTTTTTTTGACTTTTTGGACCTTTTTCAGGCAACAGAGAGTTTTTCTCTTACATTCTTACTTTCTGACATTATTTTTTCTCTTTTTTAGGCATAAAATCATTGAGAAAATAATATAACACATATATTATTATTATTATTTTGAGTGGTATATAACTAGATACCAATGCGATATGTATAGCTTTTTCATGTGGTTGATTATTATTAAATCACCATAATATTTATGTTTGGTGTGTTTTGCATATCAAAACACTTGAAAAGCCATAAATACAGTTATTTTTTAATTGAAAAGAACACCTCTCTTAATGTAAATATCAGTATTAGAGGCATCGTTGGGCATATTGATAATTTCAATTACTCATTACATAATTACTTCTGAGATTAGACTTGTTAATTACAAGTTAATCAGTGAGATACTGGTATACAACCAGTATACAAGAGATACACAAAGCGGTATTTTTGACATGTAATTGACCATTTCGATTATACCATAATGATACAAGGGTATAATATAAAAATTTATTTTCCAGAGGCCATTCTTAGACGTGCTCATAGCATTTTAAGAAGTCTTAACTGGCATACGCCCTCTTTTATCTTTGATTCAGGGGAAGAAAACTGCATACCACTTGAAACCCAATCACAAGGAAGTACACCTGTGATACCTGCAGAAACATAAAGCAGAAAGGAAAAAGGAAAGAAACACAGTGAAAGCCTCATTACAGAAAAGAAGTGGACACCCATTGCCAACCAAAGGAGTAGAAAACCACAAAAATCTGCATCAAGACAAAGTAAACCAACCTTAACCATTTTTACAGGGAAGATTACAATAATTAACCCAGTTTTAACCTCTAAAGGCACATTGTCAAAAGCAGTAGACAATAAATTTTTATAAGGCACAGTCAAAGGTAAATACTGTAATAACATTAAGTTATTGACTGCTTGCAAACACTGATATGTCACCTATACACCTCCGCAACCAGCCAGAGGACAAAGAAGGCTTGTCCAGAGCCAGAAGTCCTGGAAGAGGACAACTTGGACACAGTGGTGAATGGAAATAAACTGATGAAAATCATACCCACTCTGCCATATACCTTACAATTCAACAGAAACCTCAAACTAGAGGACTGGAAGGATATGGATCAAGTTTTTCAGCTCCACTATCTCCTCAAAGATATTTTCCATTGGATGATGGAGAAGAAGAGGTTCAACCTAGCATGACACTGGTCAGAAATTGAAGCAAGCTTCCAGAAGATATGTCTCAAAGAGATATCCTTCAAAGACCTTATGGTAATCACCAAAGGACAGAATCTCACCAGGAAGTTCACACTACTGGGGGAGATGGAAACCAGGATAAGGGAGAATCAAGCCACTTTAAAAGCTATAGGAGAACAGATGAACCAGACAGGGCATACTCTGATTCTCATAAGCTCACAAGGAGTAGACCAACTCAACTCTCCAGTAGCTTCACACTATTCACAAACCAGGAGATAAGTGGCCAAGAGTCACCATTTTTCACAATCCAAGGTAGTTTCCAGGAGAAGACAAGGATACAAGGGAAAAAACAAGACTTCTTTCAGCCAAAGGCAGAAAGAGTCCAATACAATGATCCAGTAGCTGTTGGACTTGGTTAAAGAAGGACACAAGAGCCAGAAATATTTCAAAGACAACCCCAAACAAAAAGTGGCATAAGTGACCAAGAAGAAAAAAACTTGTCACAATTGTGGTTCAACAGACCACTATGCCAATAAATTTCCAAAGGAAAAGAAGAAAGGCTATGACATTGAGCAAGTCCCAGAGGAGGAATCTCAAGAAGAGGATTCTGAATCAGAATTCAGGGCTGATGCAATTGGATGATGAGAAAGACCCAAGAGGAGAATTTCTAGTGGAGTACAAAGAGGAAACACCACTAGAAACTCAAGACAAACAGTTAGAGGCAGGAATGCCACAAGATACTGCAAATAAAAACTTGAGGAAACACACACAAGATGCACAAACATTCCTGGTCATGTCAACTAAAGGAATGGCATATATACATGGCACAGCCACAAAGATAACTGTTTTTTTGACAATGATCAACACTCATTGATCATTTAAAGTGGATCAAAATGCTCAATAGTGGCCAAAACTATCTGGATTTCCACTTTCAAAATTGAGAGAAGCAGCTTCTGCCAACAAAGGGAAAAAATTTAAAAGTGCATCGGGGAAAATGAAATCCATTGGGACAATTATCAAAGAGATAATTATACCGCAGAGGAAAGATAATATCAGACTCAATCAAGAGTTTGTTGTGCTTGAAGATGCCCATATACAAGGATTCTTACTGGGAACAGATTACCAGAGGATTTATGACATGGATATTTACAACAGTAAGAAAAGGCACATTACCATAGGTACAAACAAGGAAAAGAAAATTTCACTTGACATATACCAGATGTCCACCCATGAACCTCTAGAATAATTACTGAATGAAATCAGAGAGGGACAATTCAGTTCCAGCCTCACCAGTAAATAAAACCTTAGTTTACTAAAAATCGTCCAAAAAAAGAGACCACCATTTGCCAGTGGTGAAGAAAATTTGTGAAAAATCAGAGGCCATGATATAGAATTATATCTAGATGTCAAAAGAGCTTATCTACCCATGCTGAGAAGACCTCCATATCCAGCAAGCCTGTAAACTAGGAAAGAAATTGAGAAACACATCAATGAACTTTGATACATGGATGTCATCAGGAAGATATGAGATATTCAACTAGTAGAAATCACAACTCCTGTCCTTATTATCTGGCATGAAGGAAAATCTAGGTTGTGTGGGGATTTCAAAGCTGTCAATAAGAACACAAAAGCTGATAGGTACCTCATACCAAGGATACCTCATGCCCTAGATAAACTGGCAAAAGCCAAATACATAACCAAAATGGATTGTATGAAAAGTTTCCACCAGAATGGAGTTAAACCAAACTCCATGAAGTTTCTCAGAATTATCTACCATATGGGTATATATGAGTACACCAAGATGTCATTTGGCATCAAAAAATGCATCAGCCCACTTCCAAAGTTTAGATGGACACAATATTTGAAGAAGAAAGATTAGAAGGCTGGATAGTAGTATATATTGATGACATTATGATGTACTCAGAAAAATGGGAAGACCACATGCAGTACATAGACAGAGTACTAAGCAAATGCACACCCATCAATCTGAGAATTTCACTTAAGAAGTGAAATTTTGGCCCACAAGAATTACTGGCACTAGGACATAAAGTCTCAGGCCTTGGTCTGGCCATAGACCAGAATAGAGTGGCAGCAGTACTTCAAACGCCAGTAACAAAGAACATCAAAGAGATGCAATCATTCCATGGTTTTGCTAGCTACTAAAGAAACCAAACCAAATGTTTTTCTCAAATAACTATTAGTATATACAGGTTATGTTCAAAAGATGTAGTTTTTGAAATTATCAATTGAAGAAGAGATGCATATGAGAGGATAAGAATGAATTCACCAATGCACCTGTCCTGATACTCCCTGACTTTTAATTAACATTTATGTTTTACATAGATGCAGCTTCAAGTTAAGCATTTCAAGAAGCCCTACACCAAAGAAAAATTGTGGATGGTAAAACAAGGGAAGGGGTAATATGCTACATCTCCAGGCAGCTGAAAGATTCAGAAGCTAGGTATGGAGCAACCCAGACTGAGTACTTGTGCCTAGTCTGGTCCCTAGAGAAACTCCATTATTATCTGGAGGGTGCAGTCTTGAAGTCTATACAGACTGCACAGCACCCAAGTCTTTACTTAATATGAAGACTACTAATAGACACATGTTTAGGTGGCAAATAGCCATCCAAGAGTATGAAGGTAACATGACCATCATATATAAAGAAGGAAAAAGCCACATCAATGCAGATGTCCTCAGTAGATGGCCACTGGATAATGTCAAAAGCAACCCAGATTATGACCATGAAGTAGAATCAAAGATCCCTATGCATTTAATGGAAATAGACAGGAGGAAAAACTTCAGATTTTCTGAATGTGTCAGATGGAGTCCATGTTGAAGCAGTAATTAGGCTATTTATAACTAGAACTATGACTGTGACATGTGAAAATAACTTTAAAATAAGAGTTTTAAGTTAATATAGTGGTTTATAATATGATAAAAGGGTTCAACTATGGAATAATAGTGGTGGTGAGTGCTATTGAGAACCCTGGGTGCAGTCTTACCAGTTGGATTACTATAATAAGAGCTACAATAATTAAAATCATAACTATATGCTGATTATTACCCAAGAGTAAAACTGTTTTTGACAGTTTACTACATAGGATATTCAAGAGCAGGATGAGGAAACAATTCTGGCTGTGCAAAGCCTCTCTTTTATCCTGAAATGGGGTGGAAAGGGTGCTAGACCTTTCCATGTAGAGGAAGTGAAAATGTTTCACTCTCTAAGACTGGCTTGTGGTTTGCAAACAGCCTTTATAGCCTGTATTGGGCTCAGATGTGGTTTTGAAACCACATCTGGGCAGTTTTCACCAATACAGGGTGAAGATTTTCATCTGGGGACCTGACAGCCTGATTCTGATGTGTATGATGCGTAGAATGCTGTACAGAAGCTGTATGGGACCCCAGTATTGACTGACATATGAGTTATTGAAGTAAAAACAAGCTCCTTTGTCGATTTGACACCACATATTCATGGTTGTGGGATATTATCCCATGGTAAAGCTGTATTGGTCAGAATGTGGGATTTTGACCTTAAAACAGCCATATCTTTGTCGGTTTTTGAGAGATCAACCTAAAAACTGAACCAGTGTGTAGCCCTGTATGTATTATACACAATGGTACCTTATTTGATATGTCTCTCATCAGATATGGCAAAGTTATCCCATGTACAAGTTTTTTGTACATATACGTGGTTTAGGCAAAAATCTGTATTGAGATTGTTTGCCCCATAACTTCTGCTATAGTTGAGATATGAGGAAATGGATGACACCATCAGATATCCCTGATTGTGCCCTTTCCAAAAAGATCCCACTTTAAGTATCTCACACTAAAACTGTAGAAGTTAGATGGGAGGTGAATGTTTTGTTCACCCTTATTTGGCCTAAAATGGACCATAACTCCAGTAATATTGGTGCTAGCTCAGTTTAGCTGATACCATTGGATAGCCCTGGCTTAGAGATTCATTTTGAATACCCATTTGATGGGGTTAAGCCTCTCCTTCTGGATTTTAGATGAGAGGTGAAAATTAAGGTTTATGCACAGCAATAACTTTGAGCAGGAATGACTTTGTTATTTCTTGTCCTATGGTGATGGGACTTATATTTTCAGAAAAAGGTGAGTTTCCTCTTTCTTTGATAACTTTCAAGCTGATTTGGCTCAGCTCCATGTTTTGGTGGTATCTTGGCTATACCATTGGTTTATGGTATTTTGGCTGTCATGCTTGTGCTCTGGTTTTGAGTCACAGGCTGACAGAATGGGCCAAAGAAAGTGATAACCCAGGCAGTGAAGACACTGAAACAGAAGCAACAGAAACTCCCATAATAGGGATACATTCCTCATAACTACACAATGAGCTCCTAAGTGCTGTAATTAAGACCTATTCCAAGCTTAAACAATGTGGTATACTGTTGAAACTGCTTCAACAGAAATACAGGATCACAGTTGGGGGAACCCTGGTTGAGGGACTATAAGGATAACACGTTTTTCCTTATAGATGGACTACTTTATCTCATAGAGAAGCACACAAGTTCCTTAACAGTGGTGAAGAGGGACCCTATAACTCTGATCCTGCAGGAGTGTCATGACTGCTGCTACATGGGACTTATGAGTGAAGAAAGGACCACGGAAAGGATAGCAAGCACAGCTTGGTAGCCCAAATGGGAGAAATAGTTGATGGAATATATCAACACTTATGAAAGATTCCAAAAGGAAAAAAATGGGAAGAAATTTGGGCTACTTCAACGCCTAGAAGAACTGAAACACCCATGGGAAACAATTAATATTGACTGGGTCATGGGACTTGTCCCAGGAGGCAAATACAACTTCAATGCCAGCCTATTTATAGTTGATAGGTATAGCAAAAGTGTGAGGTGCCTACCATGTCACAAGGAGGACACAGCAATGGATACAGCCTTGTTATTTTGGAATAACATCATATCCACATGTGGAGTCCCAAAAATCATGATTAGTGATAGGGACCAAAAATTCACATCAGAATTTTGACTAACCTCTATGACATGCTGGGTACAAAACTTGCATTTGCTAAACTTACTATGCAAAGACAGAGGGTTTAGCTGAAAGGATGATTCAAACAATGGAGTACATCATTAGAAGGTTCTGTGCATATGGCATGGTATATAAGGACCATGAAGGATATACCCATGACTGGGTTACACTTTTCCCAGAAGTTCAGCTGGCTTACAGCACAAGACAGAGCTCTACTGTGGTATTCCATACCAATTTTCTTCACCAGGCTCAAGCTCATAGTACCCCATAATAGCAGTAAATCCAGCCTATAGGCAGACTCACACTCAAATGTTACACAAAAAGGTCAATTTTACAGCAAGAAGCTGGATTTAACTCATAAAACCATGGAACAGGCACCAAAGGGAAGGATATGTGTTTAAATAAATTATTCAATTTCATTATGCATATGTAAAAATCAGGTTACATATAGTTAACTAATTACAAAAAATAAGGTACCACCCTTTAAAATTACACACCCCACCCAGCTTTACACCCCCTTATAGCCACAGAGCTCATACAGCATGGAAATTACACATTCATTAGTTACGCAGCCACCTTTCATTCAATATAGAAAGTCACATGATGCAAAGCTAAACCCCATGAAATTCCTGCAAGTTATTTACAACACAGCCCCAGGAGTACCTTATCTTACTTCCACAGTAACCCCACTTTAAGCCTTAAAACAGGATCAGAATCCTTTACACCACTCATTGCCTCATGAAAGCCAAAGCTATTTACAACAGGCTGCATGCAGTTCAGAATTTCTAATTAAATCTCAACCACATGACTTTGCACAGCATGTGCCAAACTCAAAACTTACATCATCTTATACATAACAGTAAATTAATCAGGGCAAGAATTATTACCTGAACTCATTTTAAAGTTCAAAAATAAGAAAAACAACCATGACACCTGCATAAATCACACCGCCACATCTACCCATCCTAAAATATGACATATGCAAAGGAATTACAAGGTCATCACGTGATACTGAAGCCACCAACAGAATATCATGTGACAGGAAAGAGGCTGTGCACAACAAAAATCCCCAGCCAAAATTGAATCACCTCATGCATGCAAGCAAAATTCAAGGATATCACATCATAATTAGTTCACCAAAAGACAATCATGTGATAAATGGAGGCTGTGCAGAGAAAGAATTATCACCAAACCTTAAATCACCTCAGCCATGCAAGAAAGGTACTCACCAAAACCAGAGGCACATGATGAAATCAAGAGGAATTAAAGTGGAAAAAGGCAGCTCCCATGGAGGGCCCCCTGGGCTCCCAAAAGGTATAAATAGAGGGGCTCTCTCTCCCCAAATTTCAAAATCCCCCCATGCACATTATATCCCCTGCATATTGCAAGCATAGGAAGAATTCATCCCTCACCTGGGAGGTAGTCCAGAAAATTATAGTGAATTTTACTTGCCCAGTAGCTAAAGCTCAGTGGAAGCATAGTGTTGAAGATTACCAGGTAGCTAAGCTCAGTGGAATCTTATTATTATTCAAATAAAAGAATAATTATCCAGTACCCAATATTAGGGTTACTACTCTATTAAAATATTTGATCCAGCAAAATTAACACCATTTATCAAGATTTAAAAATAACCTACCCCTTTAAAAAAATACAATAGCAAAAAATCTTACCCCTTAAATTTAAAAAACACAATTTTATCTTATTATTAACCACTCTTAAAAAAATACCAAACGGTTAAAAAATTATTGTACTCTATTATAACTATACCTTAACAAAATTACCTTTATCAAAACCCATCATATTTTGCTGAACACCTTAAATAACTCATCTTACCAAAATTATATCATCAAGAAGAAACCACCCACCCCAATTTCACTAAAAAAATAAATAAATTATACAGACAATTATTTCATTAAATCCCAAAATTGAACCAAAATAACTAACATTATTTTTCATATTATATATTGAATAGGTCTGATCTGAGACTGCTGAATTTTGTCTTCTGCAGTTGTGAAGCCACTTACTACTTTTATTTTGGTTTGTGAGCTCCAGGGAAGATCTTGTTCAGTATTTGGGGAGGGGCAGGCAATACACCCTTGCCACCCTTGGTTACAGGAGTTATTAGCAATTAAAAACTAGTCACCTGTGATTTCCCCCTCCAGGTACTGCCTCATTTTAATCCCACACAAGAGTAGTTCCCATATCTGGTGTCCCAACAGTGGCAGACAACCTCAACTTCAAGAAAAATCAATCAAATTACAATCAATTCAAAAATTCTTGACAACTCCAAGAATACTGGTTTTATAACAAAACAACTGGAGTTAAATAATCATAATCAGCCAAAACCATCATCTCAAAAATCTGAATAATCAACTTACTCTGATCATTACTATTATCCACCCAAGCAAGAAACAGAGCTAGGGGAGGAACAAATAAATATTCCAATTTCCCAATTGCAACACCAAGAACCAATAAAAGGGACTTGAAGGCTGTGGAGAAATTCTTCCTTGATCTCCTTCAAAGAAATAAACTCAATAAATCAATTGCAAAAGAGGAAATTAACCAGTCAAAAATGGATAAACCTTCATCATCAAAATTACCTGGTAATATTGAAGAAATTCAGGAAGAAAACCTTAATGAAGAAACTACTGAAGGACAGGAAGAAATGTCTTCAACAGACAGACTTCACCAGAAAATACTAGAAATTCAAGAGAAACTATTAGCATTCATCAAAAAAGAAGGGGAAAAAAATTGTCCAGTTATACTCCACAAAATAGTCCAGTTGAAGAACAGACCACCCTTCCAAGATCATTCAGGCAAAATGGATCACCTCTACCTTATCCAAGACCCATGGCCACATCAACACCTTATATAGAAAAATGACAAAATACCTTACCAACAAGAGTCAACATTTGTTCCCAAATTCCAACCCCATCACATCAAGAAATTACAAGAAACACTACTCAAATAGTAAAAATCAGAGCCAAGGACTCCAACTTGTGGTTTGATGGAAAGGATGTTGAAAGATTCATCAACAAAGTTGATAATATTGCCAAAACTGAAGGAGCAAGTGGAAGAGACCTTGCAATACAAATAGCATTTTGGACAAAAGATGAAGAAATCAGCTATCATATTGAAGGAATGCCAGGATATGAAACAGCTAATTGGGATCAATTGAAAGTGGATATGAAAAGAAGATGGGGAACAGTCTCACCTGAAAGAAGATACAGATTATCCTCAATCACTTATTTATTCACAAAAACTCAACAAGAAGGTGGAGTAAGAAGCATGACTGAATACAGAAAACTCATTGGGGAATATGAAGCAATCATCAATTACCTCAAAGGATACCAATATATTCAAGGTAATATCAACCATAATCAATAAATATTAGCCAGCCTTTCCACATGTGTTCAAGAGTTAAGTTACAAGGAAATTATCAAAGACACAGCTATGGTTCAAACCTTGGATGGAGGTTACATCATTCCAAGATTGGATATTTTGAAACTATACATTGAACAAGCCTTGGAAGCCAAGGTACTAACTCAACAAAAGGAATTTTCTAAACCAAAACCTCCAGAAAAGAAAATAAGATTTGAGGATGAAAGCTGGGATGAAGTTTTAAAACAAGTAAAAGAACTCACCCCAAAGATAAAAATTCCTCCACAACCACAACCTCAACCAAGAAACTATGGAAAAGAATAAGCTAAAGAAGTTTCAAATCAACTGAAAACACTTTCAGAAGCGGTTCATTCACCATGGAGGAATTGGAACAATAATCAAGAGAAAATATTCCCTCAAAATAATCAGCCATACAGGCCAAGGAATCCCTTACCACCATTTTCATCCAGTTACCAACCTTACATACCAGCTCAAATGGCTCCAAGACCACCATTAAAATGTGCTTACTGCAAGGAAGAAGGACATTTAGCAACTAGATGCACTCACCTTGCTGAAGATTTGGACAAAAGAATTGTCAGAACTCAGGGGGCATCTTACCTATTTCCCAGCTATCAGAGAGTACCTATGGAAGGTAATTAAAGTGTCAAAAACATAGTCAGAGATTTTGCAAAGGAACAAGCATAACTCAACAAGAAATTAATGGAAAAACCTACTGTAAAACAAAAACCAGAGGAAGACATTAAGCCCGCAGAAAAGAAACCAGAGGATAAATCAAACTCAATTACACATGTTGAAGATTGGTCAAATTGGAAACCACCAACCATTTCCCAGTCAATCATCCCTTTGAAGCACACATTGGACTAAGGCAGAGCAAGCAAAGCATGGAAAGACAATTCCAAAGTCAAGAGCCAAAGAAGAAAGAAGCTATTCCAGGAACTTAAATTGAAGAAGAAAAAGAAGAGGAAAGAGTCATAATTCCTACCAAATTCCAAAATTCAAATATTCTAAAACCAGACCAACCTAAGGAGGAAATTGAAAATATTGCCAATAAGAATGAAGATGAAGAAATTCCTAAAGAAAAAGAGTTCAGAAAACCTCAAAAGAAACAAGTTGAAGCTAAATTGGAAATTGACAAAATTATCAAGAAAATTATGCAACAAAAGATCAACCTGACCACTGAAGAAATCCTGAGGATGTCACCAAATTTTGCCCATAAATTACAGGAATTATCAGAAAAAGACAAGGAGAATATTAAATCACTCAATTCAATGGATATTCAAGGACTATTAACATTTGGACTCAAAGAAATACCAAAGCCCAAGATTCATTATGCCTGTCTTTGGGATTTTTGGAAATCTTCATTGGAAAGGAAGAATATCCTATCAAAGCATTAGTAGATACTGGTGCTGAACTTGGAATCATACCAGAAGAAATAGAAATCAAAGCCTCACTCATAACAACAAATCTTATCATGAACCTCAAAGGTATTGGAGGACATACCACTTCATTGGTGGAACTTTCAGAAATTACTCCAATCATTTTGGCTTCAGGTGAAGAAAATCAAATTCACTTTTTCATTGAAAAAGGATCAGTCCATACAGTACTTGGAAGACCCTTCATGGCAGAAAATAACATTAGGCTAGAGCTTTCTGATAAGCAAGGTAAAATACTGGTCTATCAAGAACCTGATGGAAGAAGATTATGCATGCCAATATGCAAACCTCAAGCACTGGGATGGGAAACTGGTCCCCCTAGAGGAATGGATTTATGCAATATGGCAAAATTGGTTAGAAATAACCCAGCAAAGAAGGATCAAAATGTAATAAGAGACAATACCATAATCAATTTGACCCAGAAGACCCAAGAGTTATCCATATCTCCAAAAAGTGATAAATGTGGTGCAGATTTACAAAATGAAACATGGCAAAACAACCTCAAAAGACAACTTGAAGACTCAACCTCTGAAGATGAATTACCCAATATAATTTACAAGCCCATTGATAAAAATGAAGAAATCTTCCAGATTTTAGTAGATGGAAATGATAAAATAAATGGAAACCCTTTCAAAACTAAACCCAAAAGGAAGAAAGTCAGATTTAGTGAACATCATGAGATTTCAGATGAAGAAATTATCAAGGAAATCAAAAAAGACTTAAAAATTATTGAAGAAAGAGACAAAAAATTGAAATAAACATACCATATCGGCTTCTTGGACAGACCATTGAACAACCAAGAGGAACCTTATGAATGGCAACTGGAAAACCCGGAGTTCATTCAGCAAACCACCAATGAGGAGGATTAAATAGAATCCATCTTAGAAAATGAATACAACTACATTTACCTGCTATACATTACCTTTGAAGACATTTATGGGGATGAATCTGAAGAAAGCTTATGTGAACATGAAGATCTATGTCATCTTCCAGGAGCAAACTTGAACAAAATCAAATTCCTAGAGCTATTAACTGAAGTGGGAATTAAAGGTAACCTCTCATATGAACTGTGGGATAAAACATTTGAAATGGAAATATTACCAAGAAGAGGACTTTACTTCAATCAAATTTGGCCCCAATGGTACCTTGGATTGAATGGATCAACACATCAAACAGGAAAACTGAAATTGGTTGGAGATGGATATATATTCATTGATGAAGACTTATGATGGTCAGAATTTCCATCAGAACAAGAAATTGAAGAAATAAATGCCTTTGTGGAAGCCCTTAAAGACCTTATTTTGGCCAGGTTGCTAAACAGACACTCACCTTTCCCCCTTGGGGGAGCTCAACCCTAAATAAAATAAAATAAAATCAAGAATTATTTCTCTAAAAATGTATCATTATCATCCATAAAATGTATCACTAGTTTCTTTTTCTTTTCTCAGGGGTCAGTGACTCCCTGCCTTAACAAAGAAGAAATTCATCAACAAAATCTTATTCTTAAAAAAAATAAACAAAAACAAAAACACTTACCTCCACCATGGCCAATTCACCAATTCTTGAATCCTATGGGGAAGAATTAATGAAAGAGGACCAAATGTTGTAATCTCCAATTTGGAAACCAGAAGATGAAGATATCAATAAAGCAACCTTTTTGCACTTCAAAGAGACTCCAGAAATATCAGAAAAAAACCAAAACCAAAATCATTAGGCAGTGACCTCCTGCCTTATCAAAGAGGAAATTCAATTTTATCAACCAAAGTAACCAATTTCACTCACCCAAGATCAAGCATCACTAGGCAGTGACCTCCTGCCTTATCAAAGAGGAATATCAACTCAAATCAACTCTAATCAATAATTTCACTCACCAAAAAAAAACAAAAAAAAGCAAAAAAACAACAACTAACCATAATATCATTAGGCAGTGACCTCCTGCCTTATCAAAAAGGAATATCCAAATTCTTACCCAAAACATTATCATCCAAAACACATCAAACATACGCTTAAGCTTTTCTGCTAAATAAACTTGATAATATTTCTATTAATTCTTATTACCTTCAACACTTCAAAATCCACCAAATCCATCAAAAATGGAATGATGGCCATTACTTGAAGAAATTCTCTGATCAATGGACACAGATATCAGCTGGGTAGAAGAAAAAGAAATGTGGGTCAATTACAATAATCCCCAAGAAGCAAGTGAATATCCTGAATGATTCTTACAAACAAAACCAGAACCCTGTCCAGATATCTCCACAATAATCCTTCCATATATTGAGCTTGAGGACATCTTTGAAAAGGAAAAAATACTATCAGAGCTTGTCATACCACATCCATGGAAAGAATTACCTGGATTCAACCTCACAAAGTATGAACTCTTGGATTTACTCACATGGGATGGAGTTGATGGCAACCTGGGAAACCAATACTTGAATGAAATATTCCACATGGATGAACACCTCAGGAAATTATTTTTTTGGAGAACCTGGAAATTCCAAGGCTGGCTCAATCTCCAGGATTTTTAAATTCAAAATGGAAACATCAGTAAATTCACAGAGGGATACACCATAAAAAATTCCATTTGGGATTCTCACTGGGAAGAAACACTTATACCAGCAATATTCATCCTCAAAGGTGGTGTAACTAAATTCAATACAGAAGAATGGAACTCCTTTTGTCAAGAATACTTGTTTAAAGCTCCAAAAAGCGAGAAATGGAGGGGAGAAAATCTCATCAACCATGAATCAGTGAACAGAATACTGGATCAAATAAATTAGTTATATAAATCTCACCTGCTAAGAACCCAGTTCTCTGAATTTTTAATCCATCCTATTTCCATTATTATTATTTTTATTTATTCCTTCAATTTGTTACTTTACTTTTACTTTAATCTTTATAACTATCATTATGTAATTTTTCCTTTCATGATCACCCTAAAAAAGAATTATGTTTCAGAGCATATAAGATTGCAAGAAATTATCAAAAAATAAATGAATAAATAATTATAATTAGTTATAAAAGAAATGTCAAGTATATAAAATAATAAATAAAATCACAATCAGTTTCAATTCAGTTTATATCAGTAGATGATAACTGAAAAGGAAGAAATTTACATAATATTATAGTTCTATTTTACTCTTTTCTTATTTCATTATCTATTCTATCTTATTTTTGATTTTATTAATTAACAAAAAAAAACCGTTTTTTTAATTTTTGATTTTTTCAAAACATGAAGTAATACAGCAGGCGTGACAGCCCTCACTAATCCCATAAGGCAGGTCCAAATGAACAAGCCCTATGGTTACAGTATTTCTGTTTAACAAGTGCTGCCACTGCACTTAAGTAATAATACACAAACTTAAAACCAGGCCCTAATAAAAATCAGTCTGAAGGGCATTTATTGTTTTAAACAATGGAATTACAAAAATATCCAAAGAAGCTGGCAGAAGCACTACACCAAAGGAATAATATCAATCACAGGTCCAATTTGGCAGGCTTATTTAGCTTGTAATTGGTTTTACACAGCCGTCATCACCAGCAAATCTTATCAGATGAGCATCTTGCTACAGGACTTTAGGAATGGATGACAGCAATATTGTCAGATTTAGCTCGGATATGTGATTCCACACCAGACACTTCTAGCTGATGTGGTTATGATCACATATGAAGACTTTTTTGAAGGTCTCAATCAATTTCTTATGTCACAGATAGACACCTTCTGACTAGAAAGCACCCAACCTGACTAAGCTCTAAGTACTGTAAAGGTGTAATAACACCTGTAGCACCCCAAATACAACTACCAGAAAAGGATGTTACAGCCACCACTACAAGTCAATTTGGTTATGATCACATACAAGCCTTTTGAATACTCATGAGGTGACTAAAGCTTCACCAAGAGGCATTTCATCAGTCTCCGAAGCAGTCATGAGCCCCAGGAGGTTGAGCTAGGCTACAACGACTGCTTGCAGCACCAATTCAACCAGCCTAAAAGGGTGTTAGAGAACTCTCTACCCCAACCAACTAGATCTTTCAGCAAATCAAATTTAAAGGGTTGTTAGAGAACCATACACTCTAACGGACTCAATGGTTTTAACACAAAAAGGGCGTTTTAAAACACCCAAAGTTGATTATATCACAATAAAGTTTTTTCAAGGAGATTATAAATGAAAACAGCCTACCTGAAGAATACTTGAGGGTGTTAAGAGCTACTAGATCATCCTGTAAGTCTTACTAACTTACCTTCTAACAGTGACAGGGTTAAAAAAAAAAGGAACAGGAAGGAAGCAAACAAGTGCTCACCTGCAAGAAGGCAAGGTATTTATAGTCATGGTCAAAACCCATGGGATACTAATTCCAGCTTAACAGAACGACGTAGACTCATCATACTTTCTTATTAAATAAGCCATGCATGTCTTAGCATTCTGACAGTATCATATTTGAATCATGCACATAAAAGCACTCAAACTCCTCCTTGTCAGCTACTGGTAGAGGTAGTGCTGATGCAATGAAAAAAAAATGACCTTTCCAGCACTGAAGGAAGAATAAAAAGCAGTGTATCACTGAATAGCTTGGAAATAAGGGCAAGGAAATCTTGGGTTAGTTCCACATAAAGTGCGGGGAAAGCAATTAACAGTCATAATACAGTTCTGGAAGAATACCAATGCCCCGCTGTATGAATTAATTGAGACAGCAACACTGGAAGCTGCACAACCACATTCAAAGCCCATGGCTGCTAATTCAAAAACTCCTCTGACACCATTAATGGAAGCCTCTGCTAAATTACACAGCTAATGACTTGACAAGACTACTTTTAACCTTTCATGAAATGTTTAAAAGAGAGCGAGGATTCCACAGGAACTACTTATACAATCTTGCATTGGAAAGTTATCAAGAACAGGTATCAAGGAAACTCTAAAATCCTGAAATCAGTGAATGGTCTTAATACTGTGTGGGAGATTCAACAATGTGCTGCCTTCATACTTCAAAATTGTTATTCTTCGAACTGAAAATGCAACAGTAATTAGATTAAAAATTGGCAAATGAATTAGCTTTGAAACCCCAAAGCCGTACTAATTACCAGAAACAGGAGCTACAATGACCAGCTGTGGAAGATGGAAACTGGTGGATCTTAGCTCCTTCAAGAAATCTCACCCCTGTCACAAAAGGCAAGGAATATTTTTTAAAAAACAGTACTTTTGTTAGCAAAGCATGCTGTTTGAAGTCAAACAGAAATAACAGGTTTTATCCTGGTACCCAATTTAGCTTGGGATGGTATTCAGTAGCCGCCATCACTAATCAATTGGACACCTTCCATATACCAAAGCACTTGACCTGTCAGCTTAATACCATTGCAGCACAAAGCATGCAGAAGTTGAAGCAAGAATCATTTTGACAACAGCAGGTGGTACATGACAGCTGCGAGTTGGCTTAACTTTATCACCCAAAACAAGCATGTACAGTACTATCATAACAGTTGAGCATTCTCACTAACTCTCTAGAGACAGGAAGTGTCAGATCTCGTTCCAACAGTGGATTTAGCTGGGAGGAGGTATTCTACAGCTGCAAGCCTGCGACTACCACTGAAGCTATTGATGATCACATTAGGGACCTCTTGAGGGCTGTAGGGTGACCAACCAATTCCAACAGATGTTTGATCCATTTCTGAAACATCTGATCACCACCCAAATACCTTCTAAGCAGAGAAAAGGTGTAATAACACCTGAAACAGCTCCTGACACTTCAAATAGGCAAGGACTACTGCACTCGACTGAAACTGCAGCATCTTAAAGAGTTCTGGAGCACAACTTTAACACAAAAGAAGCAACACAACATCTTTATGATTGCTATAAAGGTGTAATAACACATGTGACAGCCCAATACAGCCGCGCAATTAGTTATGAAGCCTCACAGGGTCTTCAACAGCACTTGAAGAAAAATAAAACATAATAAAATAAAAGAAAATAATAATAATAAAAAATGTAAAAAAAGAGGGATGAGTAGTAAAACCCATATAGAGGTCTTTGCAAAACGGAAACAGTAACCCAAAGTAGTATCAAGCCTCACTTGGGATATACTAAATTAAAATAGCATGAATTGACCTCCAGAGGCAGACAAACCACCTCATTAGCCAAAATCAGCAGCCTGACTTCATGGAGACTACCAAAATGAGTCTAAACCATACTGTTAATTTAATGAACTCAACAGTACATCAATAATGATAACAATAGTAGATAAATATATAAATTAACTACTTTTATTACTAAATGTTTTTGATTGAAATTACTAATGTTTCTTTCAAAAAAAATAACTGAATTAAAAAAACAAAAAACAAACAAACAAAAACAATAATAATCATAATAATAATCATAATAATAATCATAATAATAATCATAATAATAATCATAATAATAATAAGATTATTATTAACATCTAAATTTATGCTGGAAAAACAAAAAATAATAAGTCCTGAACAAGACATAAAGCTGAATATTACTGATTTTTTTCTTTTGATTAATGTATTTTATAAATTAAATAAAGCCCTCATCAAGGCTTTAAACTGATAGTTTCCTTTTATTCTTATATTTATATTGATCTGACATTTGATACTCTAAAAAAAACATTTCCTCAGCAAGAAATTAAGCTGCTGGAATTTTCTTTCATTTTCTCCTTAATATTACATGAAGCTGACATATTTCAATTTTGATGTGCTACAGGGCTGCAAATAACAACACATGCCCTGAGCAAGGCATTAAACTGCTCAATTCAATTTTTTATGTCTATTTATTAAGTTATTAATTATTGAGTTTTCTGATATTTCATTTTTTCAGTAAGATAAAACACATTAGGCGGGCTTAAAAAAATATAAAAATTGAATAAAATGTCCTCAGCAAGACATTAAACCACTGGTTTCTTCTGTTATTTCAATAACTGAAAATAATTTTTTACTTTTAAAGGGATCTAAGAATAATAAGGCCTGGGCAAGGCTTTAAACTGCTCCATTTTATATTATTTTATCATTTTATTGACTCAATTATTTTACTGACAATTTTATTTTATTTTTTACAGCTTTTATCAATCAATATATATAAAATAACAAAAGAAAGATTAATATATATAGCAGAATGAGGGTTGAAAAAGAAAAAGCCCTCATCAAGGCTTTACACTGATGGTTTCTTTTTATTTATTTATTTTCTCTTAGAATTATATTGGACTGAAATTTCATATTCTCAGTTTCTACAGGGCTTGAAAAAAACAATAAAACAAAATAGTATTAGCCCTAAGCAAGGTGTTCACCATGAAAATGTTTCTCTTACTTTATAGGCTTAAAAGTTCTTTTAAAGTGAAAATGAGTCCTTAACAAGACTCTCAACTGTTGAATTTAATTATACAACTTGGCTTTGAAGATAAATCAACCTCCATGAAAACCAAAAATTGTCAAACAAAAGTGGTTAAACAAAAGAGATGATCCTTGGAAAGACCATAAACTGGCTCTTAAAATATCAACAATAAATCACTCAAAGTATCAACAAATAAGAATAAAAAAATTAGCAACCAATGGTCCTTGGAAAGACCATAAACTGCCTATTTAAAATATTAAAAAATATTGAACAAGGACTATCAAAGGAGGATAAGTCCTAGGCAAGACTATAAACTACCTAAAGTTTTATTTCTTATTTTTTCTGGTTTTATATCATTATAAGCAATTATCAGGAAGATGTACAGAATTGAACCTTTTGAACATATTTTTTTTTCTTTTTTTAAATTTATTTATTCATTTTCACTAAGAATTAGGGGCATATCCCATTCATGATCTCAAGAATATTCTGTTTACTTATTATCTTTATTATAATTTTCCTACTATTAAAGCATGAGCCATTAAATTGGGTTAATTTTTCAACTCAAAATAATAATAATAATTAAAAAAACTCTAAATCAAGTAATTTTTTTATTAATCAATTTATTTGAAATATTTCTTGAGCTATGAGAAAGTGATTGGGACTTGTGTGAAAATAAGAAGTATTTGTGTCATGAAGGAATTAATTGAGCTCTGAAAGAGTTATTTATGTTAAGAACTCATAAATTGATGACATAATTTGGGAAATTTACATATTAATAACACCTCAATCTGCTATTTGTTTCCAAAAGGAATTTAAAAAGCGCCTCAAAAGAAAACAAGGGTTTTTTAAAAACTGTACAAATATTTCTTTTTCACTGTTCATATTCTTTTAGCAGCTCAAATGCATTTATGGGTGACAGAAAATCTGAACCATAAAAGGGGATGGACTTGAAATAAAGTCTGAGTCACAATGAGGATTCCAAAAGGAAGAGTTGTGGAATCATAAGGGTCATTATATGATCCAATAACTCAAATTAGAATCATTCAATTATGTCATATTAATGATAAATACTCCCAAGAGTACCAATTTTTACTGATTGGCACAAATTACCACCTTCAACCAAACAGTTCCATGATCTTGCTTGTGATTCAGGATCAGTTCTTTTGAAATGTGATTTGTACTGAGATACATCAATTTTTAGGTTATTTTATACTTAAAATCAAACAAAAAAATACTATTCAGTCCAGTTTAAAAAAGTAACTATGGGAATTTACTGTATTATTATTAATTCTCATCAAAATAACTATCAAAAATAAGGGGTGGGTAAGCTTATTTCTTACACTATCCTTTATAGTGGAACCTTTGCGGGAATGAGAACATATCCTCTTCAAGATTTGAAAACCAACTCAAGATTTTGAAATGGAGATGGGGGCCCTCATACAAACAGATATTATTAAAAAAATATCATTAAGTTAATATTAAAATCAATTTCAAATCACCTTATTATTACAATTTTGTATTTTTCATTTCTTTATAACAGGTATAATGCAGGAATACAAAAGAACAACAGGACATGAATTTTTTTGAAGAAATAGAAAGAGAATTGGGGAACAATTTATCATAGGACAATTATTCAGAATACTGAAAATGAGGAAGATTATTTATGAAGAAAAGCACAAGTTCCTTATGGATTGACCTTTGGACAGCACAAGACCTTGGACACTTCTTTGATTCTGGACAAATCTCATTTGGAATTCAAGAATAAGTGGTCAGAATTTATGGACTGAAGGATGACTCACTGGATTAATTATGGACCCAGGCCTCACTCAGCATGATGGACCAACAAGATTATTTAAATACTCAACTCAAATTGCCCTTGGGATTTTAAAGAAGATTGAAGAATCAGGAGGTTCTCAGCATGACACTAAAGTGCTTCCCCTGTAGACTTGGTCAGGGAAACTTATAAAAAATAACAGCTAAGAAGCTGGAGGGGATTGTCCTAGTCAGGAGAAGTGCTGAAGGAGCATTTTTCTTCTTAGCATGACAATTAACTGCTCCCTTTGTGTAACAGGAACAAGGGGTTTCACAGCTGTTTAGAATTATCAAATTGGCCAAAATGAACAAAGTGGAGTCCCAAGCCATCAATTAAGACAAGAAAATTTCTTATCAAGAAATAAAACAACCAGAAGAATCGTGCAACAAGTGGGAATCATGAGGATTGAAGAATAAAACAAGATTCTAGTGAAATCCAAAATCAAGCCCAAAGGAGCTCAAGAGTAAAGATAAGCCCTTGGATTAGGCCAGGAGGTCCTTGCATGACTTGAACTGCAGGGCTTGTATACCTAATATACAGGGGTTACACACCTAGTTGTAGGTCCTGTATGACCTTAAACTACATTTTTATGGAACAAAGAAAGAATAATTGTGAAGACCTCAATATTTCAGGACACTAGCAAATTCCTAGAAATAATTGAAATAAAGAAGAAAAAACAAAATAACTAATTGAAGATGGATCACCAAATTTTAGCAGCCAAATATTAATCAGTCCTGAAGAAGTTGAGACCAATCAATGAGCCAATGCCTCAAGACCTTAACCCACCTTTTGAAAGACCACTTTTGTAAAGAAATCCTTATGAAAAACCCTTATCACCCAACCCACCTATATTTCAAGAAACCTTCAAGGTCACCCATGAAAGACTGCAAGCAGTCAATTTTGGCCTACCAGGATGGTTATCAAATGAAGAAATCAATTTACTCAAAAATGTTGTTACCTTAAGGGAAAAAGCAATAGCTTTTTGTGAAGAAGAAAGAGGATTACTTAAACACTCATATGGAAAACCTTACAAGATACCAGTAATACCTCATGAACCTTGGCAGAAGAAACCAATGCCCAATTTCCAAATCAATTTTACCTCAGTTTACTGAATTAATCAGGACTGGACTCTATGAGCAATCCACTTCAAGCTACACAAGCCCAATATTTTGTGTGTCCAAATCAAATGGGAAACTCAGAATTATCGATTATATTCAAGAAATCAACAAATTCACCATCAAGGATGCTGGCTTACCACCTCACAATGAGGAATTTGTAGATGTCATTGCAGGAAGAGCATGTTATGGACTAGGAGACATCATGGGAGGATATGATGAAAGAGAATTAGATGTCACTACAAGACCCCTCACCACTTTTGAAACACCCCTTGGAAGGATGCAACTCCAAAAACTACCCCAAGGAGCCACCAACTCAGTAGCATTATACCAAGCCAAAATGACCTGGATACTCCAAGAATAAATACCAGAAAGTGTAGGAATTTTCATTTATGATGGAGGAATAAAAGGACCAAGATCACTTTACAACCAAGAAACACTATCAGAAAACCCCTCAATCAGAAGATTTAGATGGGAATATGCCATAACCTTAGAAATAGTTTTACTCAGGATTGAAGAAGCAGGACTTACTATATCAGGATCAAAGTTTGCATGCTGGGTTCCAGCTTTGGACATAGTAGGGCATGTTGTATCATTTAAAGGGAGATCAATTTCAAAACAAAAGATCAACAAAGGTCAAAATTGGCCAAAACCTCATAACAAGAAGCAAATAAGGGGATTTCTTGGACTTTGTGCCTATGTAAGGATGTTCATTGAAAATTTCTCACAAGTTGCATCACCACTCAGAAGGCTCACCAAAGAAGATGTTGACTGGGACTGGGATCAAAAATGTGAAGAAGCTTTCCATAAGCTCAGAAGAATAGTTGGAGAAGAAATAACCCTCAAGAAATTGGATTATGACAAAGGATCAGGAAAAATTAAGCTAGCAGTAGATTCAAGCTACATTGCTGCAGGAGCAGTACTCACTCAAGAAGATAAAGAAGGAAAAGACAGACCAGTATTATATGAATCAATAAATTTTTCAAAATTAGAATCAAAATACTCACAACCCAAATTGGAACTCTGTGGAGTTGCAAGAATTCTCAAGAATCTTCAGACAATACTTTGGGGATAACATTTTAAATTACAAGTTGATGCCAAGTCCTTAATTGAAATGATCAGCACCCCTTGCTTACCCAATGCCCCCATGACAAGATGGATTGATTTCATTCAACTATTTTCCTTTAATTTGGTACACAAACCAGGGAAGACTTTCACTATGCCAGATGGGCTATCCAGAAGACCAAAAAACTCAGAATAAGAAGATTAAGATGCACCAGAATTTGATGAAGAAGAAGATTGGATCAAGCCACACCTTTGATTTGGGGCTAAGAATGTAAATTCACTCCATTTTTCAGGAATACAAGTACCAACCAAACAAGAAGGATTTTGGAAGAGAATTCAAGAATACTCAAGTAAAATGAACAAACCACAACCAAGTAAAGATGAATAATTTAGAGGTATAAAAAGGAGGTCATCCAAATTTTTCTTGGAAGAAGGGCAGCTCAAAAGAAGAAATAACCCAAACCCACAATTGGTTATATCAAGTCAAGAATCTCAAAGCTAAATTTCAAAGTCACTTTATGAAGACATGGGCCACAGAGGGAAAAAATGAAACTTATAGAAGAATTAAAGCAAGATTTTGATGGGAAGGAATGAAAAAATCAGTCAAGAAATGGGTTCAATCTTGCCTAGCCTTCCAAAAGAGAAGTCAAAACTTAAAAAGGGAACAAGGAAAATATACAGCAACATCAACAATCTTTGAAAGGGTAATTATGGATGCAGTCCATATCAAATCTGGAAGATGGAATTATATGGTTGTGGCCAGAGATGATTTTGAAGGATGGCCGGGAAACAGTTGGACTAGTCAAATTAACAGCAAAAGTAGTTGCAGAATGGTTCACCTCAGAATGGATATGCTGGTATGGCTCACCAAAAGAAGTAACTGTTGATGGGGGGCCAGAGTTTGGAAAAGAATTGCAAGATGCAGTAAAGAAATAAGGATCAAGGAGCAGAGTCACCACACCCTTCTACCCAGAGTCTCAAGGAATGGTGGAAAGGGGCCATAAACAACTCAAAGATGCACTAGTCAAAATGTGTGGGGAAAGTGGAGGAAAATGGAAAAAATATCTACCACTAGTGACATTGGCTGACAGAATTTCCACTAAAAGAACAACTGGTTTCTCACCATTTGAACTCCAATTTGGACAACTACCAGTATTGCCAATTGACATTGAAACAAAAACCTTTTTATCAGTAGAATGGCACAAAATATCCACAAATGAGGAATTATTGGAAGCAAGAGCTAAAAAATAGAAGGAAAAGAAGAAATGAGAAGGAAAGTAGCAGAAAACCCCAAAAAATCAAGGGAGGAGTCAATGAAATATTGGAATAGAAGAATGGCAGACCAAGTGAGGTCACCTCTTAATCCAGGAGATTTGGTCCTGGTTTACAAAAAAGCAATAGAAACTAATTGGGGGCTACTTTTCAAAAACAAATGTAATGGACCCTACAGAGTAATCAGACAAATAAACAATGGACCATATGAACTTGAGGAGGTGGATGGAACAGAACTAGAAAGAAGATTTGCAGCCTCTCAAGTCAAAAGGTTTTACCCAAGAGGAAAGTTGTTGAAAGCGAAAGAAGACACAGAATAAGACACAGAATAAGAACAAAGCAAAGAATATGAATCAATAAATGGGGGAGAGGTATCTGAGGAGACCACAGAATCAGATGAAGAAGAGTGAGCTCTCACCTGGAATGCTTGGGACAGCATTAAATGGAGAGGGGGAGGTGGTATTCCATACCATTTTTGTTCACCGTGTGCAAGCTCATAGTACCCCATAACAGCAGTAAATAAAGCCTACAGGAAGACTTACACTCAAATTTTGCACAAAAAGGTCAATTTTACGGCAAAAAGCTGGATTTAACTCATAAAACCATGGAACAGGCACCAAAGGGAAGTATATGTGTTTAAATAAATTATTCAATTTCTTTATGCATATGTAAAAATAAAGTTACATATAGTAAACTAGTTACAACAAATAAGGTACCACCCTTTAAAATTACACACCCCACCCAGCTTTACACCTCCTTATAGCCACAGGACTGATACCGAATAAAAATTACACATGCATTAGCTACACAGCCACCTTTCATTCAATATAGAAAGTCACATGATGCAAAGCTAAACCCCATGAAATTTCTGCAAGTCGTTTACAACACAGCCCCAGGAGTACCATATCTTACATCCACAGTAGCCCCACTTTAAGCCTTAAAACAGGATCAGAATTCTTTACACCACTCATCACCTCATTAAAGCCAAAGCTATGTACAACAGGCTGCATGCAGTACACAATTTCTAATTAAATCTCAACCACATGACTATGCACAGCATGTGCCAAACTCAAAAATTACATCATCTTATACATAACAGTAAATTAATCAGTGCAAGAAGTATCAGCTGACCTCTTTTAAAGTTCAAAAAGAAGAAAAACAACCATGAAACCTGCATAAATCACACAGCCACATCTACCAATCCTGAAATATGACATATGCAAAGGAATTACAAGGTCATCATGTGATACTTCATCCACCAACAGATTATCATGTGACAGAAAAGAGGCTGTGCACAACAAAAATTGAATCGCCTCATGCATGCAAGGAAAATTCAAGAATATCACATCATAATTAGTTCATCAAAAGACAATCATGTGATAAATGGAGGGCGTGCAGAGAAAGAATTATCACCAAACCTTAAATCACCTGACCCATGCAAGAAAGGTCCTCACCAAGAACAGAGTCACATGATGAAATAAAGAGGAATTAAAGTGGAAAAAGACAGCTCCCATGGAGGGCCCCCTGGGCTCCCAAAAGGTATAAATAGAGGGGCTCTCTCTCCCCAAATTTCAAAATCCCCCATGCACATTATATCCCCTGCACATTGCAAGCATAGGAATAATTCATCCCTCACCTGGGAGGTAGTCCAGAAAATTATAGTGAATTTTACTTGCCCAGTAGCTAAAGCTCAGTGGAAGTATAGTGTTGAAGATTACCAGGTAGCTAAGCTAATTGGAGTCTTATTATTATTCAAATAAAAGAAAAATCATCCAGTACCCAATATTAGGGTTACTACTCTATTAAAATGTTTTATCCAGTAAAAGTAACACCTTTTATCAAGATTTAAAAATAACTTACCCCTTTAAAAAAAATACAATAGCAAAAAATCTTACCCCTTAAATTTAAAAAACACAATTTTATCTTATTATTAACCACTCTTAAAAAAATACCAAATGGTTAAAAAATCATTTTACTCTATTATAACTATACCTTAACAAAATTACCTTTATCGAAACCCATCATATTTTGCTGAACCCCGTCAATAACTCATCTTACCAAAATTATATCATCAAGAAGAAACCACTCACCCCAATTTCACTAAAAAAATTAATAAATTATACAGACAAGTATTTCATTAAATCCCAAACTGAACCAAAATAACTCACATTTTTTTCATATTATATATTGAATAGGTCTGATCTGAGACTGCTGAATTTTGTCTTCTGCAGTTGTGAAGCCACTTACTACTTTTATTTTGGTTTGTGAGCTCCAGGGAAGATCTTGTTCAGTATTTGAGGAGGGGCAGGCAATACACCCTTGCCACCCTTGGTTACAGGAGTTATTAGCAATTCAAAAATAGCTACCTGTGATTTACTCCTCCAGGTACTGCCTCATTTTAATCCAACACAAGAGGAGTTCCCACATTACCACAGCAAAATTACCCTCATTGGTAGATAAAGGGTGGAACCCCTTACTGACTGTGACTCACCTCAAGAAAGATTTTCTGATTATCCACCCCACAGCCAAGAACCTCCATGATATGTAAAGGAAAGCTTGTGACACACCTGCTAAGTGCATATTTGAGGCTAAAGAATACAAAAAGCAGAGGTATGACAAGACACATATTGAACCAGACTTCAAAGAAGGGTAGCAGGTGTTGGTGTCTACAATCAACTTCAATAATCCCAAGGGACCAAAGGAAAATGAGAGATTCATTTGTGGGGCCCTTCACTATCATTAAATTGATAGGGAAGATTGCATTTGAGGTTAGACTCACTGAGATATTTTCAAGGAAACACCCAGTATTTCCAGTGAGTCTGTTTGTCAGCCTGTGATTCAAAACCAGAGCACAAGCATGAAATCCAAAATACCATAAACCAATGGTATAGCAAAGATACCACCAAAACATGGAACTGAGCCAAATCAGCTAAAACAAGGTATCAAAAGGAAGAGGAAACTCACCCCTTTTTGAAAATATAAGGCCCATGACCATAGGACAAAGAATAACAAAGTTATTTGTGCTCAAAGTTATTGCTGAGCATAAACCTTAATTTTCACCTCTCATCTAACATCCAGAAGAAGAGGCTTAACCCCATCAAATGGGTATTCAAAATGAAGCTCTAAGCCAGGGCTATCCAATGGGACTATCCAAACTGAGCTAGCACCAGTATTACTTGAGTTATGGGAAAATTCAAGTCAAATAAGGGTGAACAAAACTTTCACCTCACATCTAACTTTTGCAGTTTTAGCCTGAGATTCCTAAAGTGGGGTCTTTTGGGAAAGCGCACAATCAGGCATATCTTATGGTGTCATCCATTTCCCCATAGCTCAACTAGAACAAAAGTTATGGGGCAAATAAGCTCAATACAGCTTTTTGCCTAAACCACGCAAATGTACAAAAATCTTGTACATGGGATACCTTTGTCATATTTAATGATACCCATATTAAATGAGGTACCATTTTGTAGAAAACATACAGGGCTACACAACAAACCAATTTTGAGGTTGATATCTCAAGAATTGACAAATTTATGGCTGTTTTAAGGTCAGATTCCCACCTGCTGTCATATACAGCCTTACCATGGGATAATGTCCCATAATCATGAATATGAGGTTTCAAATAGGCAAAAAACTGTTAAAAACAGTTATTGTATGATGTGACTATGAAACTGATGATAATATTACTATTAATCAACAGTACTATGTCTGTTCTTATGAAATATAATAATAAAAATTATTATAACCACAATTAAATAATTATAAAATTATTTCTTTCACGTGTTATACACTACTAGTGATTATAACAGTGAGCAGTAATTGTCTACAAGAATCAATTACAGGAAGAATTTAATAATAAAAATTTCTTTTATTAAAATAATAAAATTATTTTAATATATAATTATCTTTTACAAGAATAATTATAAAGATAATTCTTGAAGGACTGAATAATTGCTTCCATTTCTGGTATGCACCATTTTCACGTCAATTCAAAGATAAAAGGTGAAAATATAAGATAAAATACACACCTTTTGGTGGTAATTTAGCTTTTTCTGAGTTAAACAACGTGCCTCTTTTAGCAATCTGCACCTCAATACTGTCTTCAGATTCTGCTTCTGAAGATTCTGGACTAGTGATATATCTTTTACTGAGTCTGTTGCCAGCTGCACAGTATTTGATTAAAGACACTAGAAAAATTATAAAAGAGAAAAAATTATTTTTTATACTATTGAAAATATTTTTAAAGATTTTTTATAAGTTTTATATTTTTTAATATTAAAAAATTATTATTTTTCAAAAAAAAAAATTAAAATTTAAGATTTTGAACGAAAATTAATTCAAAGTAACTCAAAGAATAATTTTATAAGTTTTTGGATGTGAAAAAGCCATGTGTAAAACAGTATAAAATTAAACCAAATTCCTCAATGAAAAAGATTTCCAAAACAATTTCAAAAATAAGAATTATTTTAACTTTAAAATGAAAGAAAAAAATATTAAATTAATATATTTTAGAGCTTAAAAATATATTAATTAAGGGTACAAGGTTCAAAAAACACGGCCAGGCCCCCAAATGTAAGATGTGACTATGAAACTGATGATTATATTACTATTAATCAACAGTACTATGTCTGTTCTTATGAAATATAATAATAAAAATTATTATAACCACAATTAAATAATTATAAAATTATTTCTTTCACGTTTTATACACTACTAGTAATTATAACAGTGAGCAGTAATTGTCTACAAGAATCAATTACAAGAAGAATTTAATAATAAAAACTTCTTTTATTAAAATAATAAAATTATTTTAATATATAATTATCTTTTACAAGAATAATTATAAAGATAATTCTTGAAGAAAACTATTACTAGAGAAAAACTTTAAGAATTAAAGATAAATGACTCACTAATACTCCAAAGAACTTATTGATAGATAAAAGTAGAGAAATTTGACGTGGAATTGTGGATTTAAGGGATCAAAAGGATTTATAACAGTATTACAACAACATATAGTTGTATTCTATAATTTCACGTCTTTCTGGTTGATTCTGAAAGATTTAAAACACTTAAGAATAGCTGTAACTAATACTTACTTGTTGGTAATAATGATTTAATAAATTGATAAGATGATTCTTGGAAAAAACAGCAAGAGGAGGCCTCTTTTAAGTCAACAACAGCTCACAGAGGCGTGCCATGGAGCAAACTGAAAAACCAGTGAGTGAGAAAACAATAAACCTTTTTGGATTATTGATTGCATCATCAGTTGTCACGTAAGATTATCATAATTACTTAATTGATGCTTTTACGTGACTACCAACCCCAATATGGTTAAAAATAAAAGGAGTAACATCTGTAAATCTTCTTTTATTCTAAAATAATCATTGATTTCTCAAAGTTATCAATGTTATTGCCAATTTCATCATAGGTTGTAATTACTGTGAATTTTTGAAGATTCAGTGTTTCACGTAGAATGGTCAAAAATGGACTGTAGGTAAACCTTTTAATTTTACTAGTAAAACCATAATTCTTTTTGGTTGTACCATAGATAATTCAGTTCTCTATGAGTCCTGAAACTTTCAGAAAGATTCATTAAGAATTGTATTTTTAATGAATTTTTGAAGTTTTTACCTCATTTCTACGTAGAATTGCAAATAGCAGTATTTTGCTGGTTGCTATGAGGTAAATCAATGAATATATGTCCCAAAAGGGTTTTAATTACTCTTTTAGGGTCTAGTCATGGAAATTCATCAAGAATTGACGTGGTTACAGGAGTCTAAGTAGCTCATTACCTCCTTGGTACGTCAAAATAGCAGGTTATTTGCTATTTTCTTATGATTACAGTAGGTGTAACTTGGTAACCAAGTTCCCAAAGAGTTTTAGTTTACCAATTGGGCCAAGATGAGCCATGGATCCATGCTCTGGAGCTATCCACGCCTCTGAGGCCTCAGAAGTTGGGTACCCTGGCTCTCTTTGATGTCTTTTGTCCCCCTTACTTATTTTTCATGTAAAAATAGAAAATTAAGCTTCAAGTGAGATATCCACCATGGGTGTACCAAAAGTCCATGTAAAAATACCATGATATTAAGTGCTCAAAACATGCATAACACTATTCTTAGTGTATATGTAACATGGGATTTCTCACTTTCCCATTATTTTGGCTTAAAATCAAGAAAAACAAAAATTTTCACGGATCTTTTATGTGGTATTAATGATGTGGTATTGAAGTATTTTCTATCTTACCACCTCAAATACTTAAATTGAGCTTATTCACTCTATGGGGCTACCCTAGGTGAATTTTTGTGTAGAATCCAAATCTGGTCTTAAATCCATGGATTTACTTACTCAATAAAAAGTTATTCATCTTTTCTGAAATTGAAAATGATGAATTTTGGATATATGCATGACTTATGAGTTGTGCATAATTCAAAATTTCTTTTTAAGATAATTGTGGCCTATTTGGGTATGTAAAATATACCTCAAGGCTCACATTCCCTCCCACCAAAAAATAAAATTGTCCTACAATTTTATTAGTGATAAAAGAATAAGGCCCCAAACGGGGTTAATGTCCACTGTCCAACCTCTTCACATCACTCAGATCAAGTAATTTAAAGCACATTTATAGACATATTCATGCTTGTGGCCTTCTTTCATGTCTAAATCTTCTTAAGAGTTTATCTGAGTCAGGTATTTCTGATTCTTCCATCCATTCATCTTCATGTACTGGATTTCTACATCTGAAAAGATATTCTCTTTGATTTTTACCCCTAAGTCTCCTTTCTTCAATGACTTTCTTTATCTTTTTGTCTTCATTCTGTTCCACAGGTGGTACAGTTAAAGGAGTTGGGTTTCTTAAAGGAAACAATTCTTTATCAGCTGGTTGATAAGGTTTTAACAAGCTGACTGGAAATGTGGGGTGTTTATTTTCCAATTCACCACTCAATTCCACTTGAACTGCATTTGTTCCATATAAAGCAACAATAACAAAAGGTCCTACATAAGAATCTTTAAGTTTCTTTGGGCCTTTGATATTATTAAAATTCAAGGTTGAAACTAAAACTAAGTCTCCTACTTTGAAGTCTGGTACTTTATGACTCTTGTCCCACTTCTGTTTTGCATAATCAAAAGCATCATCCATACTTTGTTTTGCATGATGTTTCACTTTATCAAGCATTACCTTGAAGCTGGAAGCTGTAGGATGAATGTCAATTAAGTCTTTCCTCAGTGTGTCTGCTGGGAGTCATGGATTCCATCCTTTCTCTAACATAGCAGGAGTTTGTCCTGTGGAAGAATGGACTGATGTCTTGTATGCCAATTCTAATGCAGGTATCAGAGTGCACCAGTCATGGGTAAAGCCATCTGAGTCTTTGAATTCTAATCCATAAGCACAGAATCTCCTGATCATGTCTTCTAAAGTCTGAATCATCCTCTCTGCTAGCCCATCTGTTTGAGGGTGATATGCTGTAGAGAATGATAACTTAGTCCCAAACAATCTATGAAGATTGGTCCAAAGTGCAAATGTGAATTTGGGATCTCTGTCACTTATGATATTCTGAAATAATCCTGTATTAGAAATAACTCTACTCCATAAAAGAAGAGCTGTATCCATAGCAGTGTCATCTTTATGACATGGTAAGAATATGGGAGTTTTGCTATATCTGTCTACAATGACTAAGCAAGCATTATAACTTTTGTCACCACTTGGGGGAAGTGCTGTGACCCAATCCATGTGAACAACTTCTCAAGGGGATTTTGGTTCTTGAATATGGATCATCAATCCAAATTTCTTGCCTGTGCTCCTGTTTGCTTTTTGGCATCTATCACAGGTATGGCAATATTCAATGGTTTCTTTCCTCCAAGATGGCCACCATGCACAGTTCTTCACTTTTTCAAGTGTTCTGTCTTCTGACAGGTGTCCAGAGTAGATACTATCATGAAATTCATGAAGAATGGTATTGATAAGTAATCTACTGCACAATGTCATAACACAAGAATGTTTTGTTCTGTGGTAAATGATCCCATCAAACAAGTGAAATCTTCCTTCAGAATAGGAATTTTTCCAAACTTCATCAAGTGCATTAACTAAACATGTATCCTTGCAGTCTTTATCTAATGAAGAAGTCAAGATATGGCAATTCTTGTCTTGTTTATAAGACTCTCTGAACTCTTCAAAGAATTCAGTCCCAATATCAGTTATGTTAATTCCTTCAATTGGAATCTGTGGTTCAGCTTCCAAAGGTACATAAGCTGGGTTATCAGGAGTGTTGGCTAAAGCGCATCTACTAAGTCCATCAGCATTCTTGTGAATGTTTCCTGCTTTATGAACTATAGTCATGTTTCCTCTATATTCTTGAATAGCTATTTGCCATCTCAACATATGTCTGTTGGGAGTTTTCATGTTAAGGAGTGATTTTACTGCATTACAGTCAGTTATCACTTCAAAAACACTGCCATCAAGGTAATAGTGTAATTTCTCAAGTGCCCATACTAAACATAAGCATTCCATTTGGCTTGCACCATATCTGGCTTCTGTTGGTTTGATTTGTCTTGAGATATAACAAACTGGTCCTTCTGTAGGTTTGTCATCAATAATTTGGACTTGATGTAGGGCTGCCCCTAATCCATCTCCACATGCATCAATGTACAACTTAAAAGGAATATTCCAGTCAGGAATGAGGAGTAAAGGTGCTTCTGTAAGGGCTTCCTTTATCTTCTCATAAGCTTTAATTCTCTCCTGTGTCATCTCAAATACAGTCTGTTGATCACAGATTCTATAGAGTGATTTGGCTAGAATTGCAAAGTCTTTCAAGTGTTGCCTATAGTAACTAGCAAATCCAAGAAAAGACATCATTTCTTTTTTATTCTGGGGTATTGGCTTAAGTAACACTGCTGCCACTTTATTCTTGTCAATACCCAAGCTCAAACCAGAAACAACATGTCCTAATGCTTTAAGTTCTTCAAAACCAAAATTGCATTTCTTAAGTGAAATTTTCATGTTCACTTCTGTAACTTTATGAAGTACTCTTGCAAGTCTTTCAACGTGCAAAGACCATGAATCAGAACATATGATAATATCATCAATATAAATGATAAGCCATCCTTCAGACAATTCTGTGGGGAAGATGGTATTCATCATTCTTTGATAATGAGATGGAGCATTCTTAATGCCAAATGGCATTCTAAGATACTCATAAATACCACAGTGGGTGATAATTCTAAGTAATTTCTTAGCTTTAGGCGTCAAAACATTTTGATGGAAGCCTTTCAATGCATCAATTGATGTTATATACTTGGCTTTAGACAATTGAGTCAAGGTTTCTTGGATTCTAGGGATTGGATACCTATCTGGAACTGTGTAGGTATTCAAAGCTCTAAAATCTCCAACCATTCTTGACTTATCATTATGCCAAGCAATGATAACAGATGTTGTCACTTCAACTTCCTCATTATGGCCTACTTTCCTTAGTACACCAAGTTGGATTAACTCTTGGATATGTTTTCCAAGGCCTCTCTAGCTCTGGGACTGGCTGGATAAGCTGATCTTCTAAGTACTGGAGGATATGGTCTATCAATATTAAGAGTAATATCAATTTCATGTCCCCTTATAGCACCTAATGGTTCATTATCAGATGTAAATGCATTATTGTATGTGTATAATGCATCAATAAGTTCATTCCTCATCTTTGGTGACAATGATGGATTAATTTGTGCTTCAACAAGTTGTTTAGACACAAATTCATCTTTGTAAGTATCTTTGACAGAAGATACTACAGATATCTGTTTTGGCATATTGGAGAAAGCAAATTTTTGCCTTTTGTTATCTCCAATTGTGAAATATCTGTCTTTATGGTTATTTATATCAATACCATACATATTCAAGTAATAATTTCCAAGAATGATGTGCTGAGATGTGCAATTGTCCATTACTACAATCTCAGTTTTCATTCTTACACTTCCTGCTGGATGTGGAAATACAATAGTAGTGTCCAATATACCCAAGGGGTACATATTGTTACTGGCACTACTGAATTGTACACCTTCTATTGGTAATAGATGGTTTTTCCATTCAGGAAGTATAATTTGGAGATAATCTTTGCCTACACAAGTACAAAATGCCCCTGTATCCAAATTAACTTTGGCTTCAATATCACTCATCAAACCTGATGTGATACAGGATGCTCCAGCAGTGTAACCTTTTCCTCTGGCATGTTTTGTTTTACACATTTTGGCATCTTGGATATTTATCAGGTTGCAGCAATCTTCACTGCATTGTGGCAAGTGGGTATGGACTTCTGTGACCTCAAAGAAAGCTGTAATGTTTTCAATGGGATTGTCCTCCACTGGTGTATCCTCAGAGACTGCAGAATCTTGATCTGATTCCTCCCTCTCTTCAGTACACTGAACTTCTTCAATGACTTGAACTTTATTGATTTTTGTCTTTTTAGTGCAAGTATTTGCTAAATTTGAAGTGCTTCCACATTTATGACACTTTAAGACAGGTCTCTCTGGTCTCTTATCCTCTCTGGGAATCTTAGAGGTCATCTTGGATTCTGTTGGGATTTTAGACCAAGTTTTACCAATTCTTGTTCTGGCAATGATATCTTCCATAGCATTAATGTAGTCTTCTGTTGAACAGGGTTCCACACATCTGCTTTTGATAGCATGTTCCAATTCTCCTCCACACTTTCTTAATATTTTCATATTAATCATAGTGTCAGACATATCTGGTTGTAAAGCAGATAATCTGTCTTTTTGTTTGAAGAACCAAGTAAGTGGTTTGTCTCTTTCTGAGTTAAAAATGGCACTTTCAAAAGCATTTTCCATTTTAAACCTGCAAGAATTGTTGGCCCATTTGGTGATCACTTCAGATTTCCACCAAGACCAATCATGTTTACCATGATCAATCCTCATTTTGTAATACCATTTCTTTGCAGTTCTGGTAAACAGACAATGTAATTTTCCCACTATGATTTCATCAGGTATATTAAAGTCTTCTTGCAACATATCAATAGTCCTGATGAATTCAATATGGTTGTATTCTCCTTCACCAGAGAATGTTGGCCATTCTTCTATTTTGGGAATATCTCTTGCAGAGTAGGCATTTTCTCCTAAGAATGGGGTGAGACTTTCTTTAACAGAGAGTTTTTCTTCAGTTAAAGGTGTAGAACGTCTTGGCATATGTGGTTCATGATTCTTATGAATTTTTTCCACACTTGCAATTATTTCATTCTTTAATTTCTGCCTCTCACTGTCACTTTTTGCTAAATGTATAGCAAATTGATTGGTGTTCTTAACTATTTGTAAGACATGGTCTTCAAGAGTTTTAAGTCTATCATTTAATTTAAAAATGGAAGGATCCTCTGTGTCATTATTTTGACATTGGTTCTCAATTCTATCACAAGCATTGCTAATTGACTCAAGGGTTACAGTTGTCAATTGATGCCAATCAGAATGTTGCTTGTCACTTTTCTTTAAATCATTGATGTCTAATGTAATTTGCTTTAACTTTGACTCAAGTTTGCCAATTTCTACACTAATAATTCTATGTACATCATTTATTTGCGTGGAAATGTCCTGTTCATCCTTTCCTGCTCCTTGGCTGTGAATTCCATAAGAGTTCTGGCCATATTGAAGACACTGTCCACTGCTGAAGGCTCCAATCTGGGGATCCTGTACCCTTGTGGGTAAGGTCTGTGCCAATTGGCTTTGCCTTTGCCCTTGCCTTGATGGTTCTTGGGACCTCTCTGTTTCTTTTGAGGTCCTTTGGGCTTGTCCTTGGATGCTTCTGGAGCTGGTGTGGAGCTGGTAGATGCCACTGGTGCCTCTGTCTCCAAAGTTGGAGTCATTTCCAACTCTTTCTTCTGGTCTATGGATAAAAGACTCTGGTTCTTCAACCAATTCTTTATCTTTTTGACCTTGTCTTTGCAAGACAGGGGGCTCCAACCTCCTAAGAGTTCTATGGTCTTCTCCTGACCCAGAAAGCTCTTGATGTGTAAGTAGGAGTTCATGGCCCCCTGCCAAAGGCTTGGGCAGATTTCCCACTCCTCTTCTTTGGGTGCTCTGAACCAATTTTTATATTGGCTCTGATATATTTCTATTGCTGCCACTTGAAAATGGTTCAGCCCTGGAAATATTATCATAAATCAGTTCATGCTCAGAATTTACGTCAAAATCTGTTGGTACAGACCTTCGGGAATGGGGGGCAACTCTGGCATCCTCCAGATGTGTCTTTCTTGTGGAAGATTTGGCACTTCTGGATTTGGTCTTGCCTCTTCCTTGTCCACATCCATCTGGCTGGACTGAATAATTGCTTCCATTTCTGGTATGCACCATTTTCACGTCAATTCAAAGATAAAAGGTGAAAATATAAGATAAAATACACACCTTTTGGTGGTAATTTAGCTTTTTCTGAGTTGAATAAGGTGCCTCTTTTAGCGATCTGCACCTCAATACTGTCTTCAGATTCTGCTTCTGAAGATTCTGGACTAGTGATATATCTTTTACTGAGTCTGTTGCCAGCTGCACAGTATTTGATTAAAGACACTAGAAAAATTATAAAAGAGAAAAAATTATTTTTTATACTATTTAAAATATTTTTAAAGATTTTTTATAAGTTTTATATTTTTTAATATTAAAAAATTATTATTTTTCAAAAAAAAAATTAAAATTTAAGATTTTGAATGAAAATTAATTCAAAGTAACTCAAAGAATAATTTTATAAGTTTTTGGATGTGAAAAAGCCATGTGTAAAACAGTATAAAATTAAACCAAATTCCTCAATGAAAAGGATTTCCAAAACAATTTCAAAAATAAGAATTATTTTAACTTTAAAATGAAAGAAAAAAATATTAAATTAATATATTTTAGAGCTTAAAAATATATTAATTAAGGGTACAAGGTTCAAAAAACACGGCCAGGCCCCCAAATGTAAGATGTGACTATGAAACTGATGATAATATTACTATTAATCAACAGTACTATGTCTGTTCTTATGAAATATAATAATAAAAATTATTATAACCACAATTAAATAATTATAAAATTATTTCTTTCATGTGTTATACACTACTAGTAATTATAACAGTGAGCAGTAATTGTCTACAAGAATCAATTACAAGAAGAATTTAATAATAAAAACTTCTTTTACTAAAATAATAAAATTATTTTAATATATAATTATCTTTTACAAGAATAATTATAAAGATAATTCTTGAAGAAAACTATTACTAGAGAAAAACTTTAAGAATTAAAGATAAATGACTCACTAATACTCCAAAGAACTTATTGATAGATAAAAGTAGAGAAATTTGACGAGGAATTGTGGATTTAAGGGATGAAAAGGATTTATAACAGTATTACAACAACATATAGTTGTATTCTATAATTTCACGTCTTTCTGGTTGATTCTGAAAGATTTAAAACACTTAAGAATAGCTGTAACTAATACTTACTTGTTGGTAATAATGATTTAATAAATTGATAAGATGATTCTTGGAAAAAACAGCAAGAGGAGGCCTCTTTTAAGTCAACAACAGCTCACAGAGGCGTGCCATGGAGCAAACTGAAAAACCAGTGAGTGAGAAAACAATAAACCTTTTTGGATTATTGATTGCATCATCAGTTGTCACGTAAGATTATCATAATTACTTAATTGATGCTTTTACGTGACTACCAACCCCAATATGGTTAAAAATAAAAGGATTAACATCTGTAAATCTTCTTTTATTCTAAAATAATCATTGATTCCTCAAAGGTATCAATGTTATTGCCAATTTCATCACAGGTTGTAATTACTGTAAATTTTTGAAGATTCAGTGTTTCATGTAGAATGGTCAAAAATGGACTGTAAGTAAGACTTTTAATTTTGCTAGTAAAGTCATAATTCTTTTTGGTTGTACCATAGATAATACAGTTCCCTATTAGTCCTGAAAGTTTCAGAAAGATTCATTAAGAATTGTATTTTTAATGAATTTTTGAAGTTTTTACCTCATTTCTACGTAGAATTGCAAATAGCATTATTTTGCTGGTTGCTATGAGGTAAATCAATGAATATATGTCCCAAAAGGGTTTTAATTACTCTTTTAGGGTCTAGTCATGGAAATTCATCAAGAATTGACGTGGTTACAGGAGTCTAAGTAGCTCATTACCTCCTTGGCACGTCAAAATAGCAGGTTATTTGCTATTTTCTTATGATTACATTAGGTGTAACTTGGTAACCAAGTTCCCAAAGAGTTTTAGTTTACCAATTGGGCCAAGATGAGCCATGGATTCATTCTCTGGAGCTATCCACGCCTCTGAGGCCTCAGAAGTTGGGTACCCTGGCTCTCTTTGATGTCTTTTGTCCCCCTTACTTATTTTTCATGTAAAAATAGAAAATTAAGCTTAAAGTGAGATATCCACTATGGGTGTACCAAAGGTCCATGTAAGAATACCATGATATTAAGTGCTCAAAACATGCATAACACTATTCTTAGTGTATATGTAACATGGGATTTCTCACTTTCCCATTATTTTGGCTTAAAATCAAGAAAAACAAAAATTTTCACGGATCTTTTATGTGGTAGTAATGATGTGGTATTGAAGTATTTTCCATTTTACCACCTCAAATACTTAAATTGAGCTTATTCACTCTATGGGGCTACCCTAGGTGAATTTTTGTGTAGAATCCAAATCTGGTCTTAAATCCATGGATTTACTTACTCAATAAAACGTTACTCATCTTTTCTGAAATTGAAAATGATGAATTTTGGATATATGCATGACTTATGAGTTGTGCATAATTCAAAATTTCTTTTTAAGATAATTGTGGCCTATTTGGGTATGTAAAATATACCTCAAGGCTCACAGTTATACTCTTGGAAAATAATCAGGTATACTCTTAATTTATAAGTATTGTAGTCTTTATTATTTTAATCCAACAGGTAAAGCTGCACCCAGGGCTTTCAACAGCGCTCACCACCACTATATTTAATATAGTAAAGCTCTTGTATTCTCAAATTAAACCATCTTTAAACCTCATAAATCTATTTCAAATCCTTTTTACCGTGTCACAGTCATAGTTAAAAGTTGTAAATACAATTATATTACTTTTCTCATAGACTCAACCTGACATTTTGGGGGCCTGGCCGTGTTTTTTGACCATTTTGGACCTTATAAGTCAGTTTTTTACTTATTTTCTTTATTTTCTGAAACTTTTTTTATCTTTTTAGGTGTAATTATTCCTTAAAGATATATATTTCTTATATATTTATCATTATACTCATATTAAAAAGAGTACTTGTCACATGGCTAATAACCACAAGACCCTTATTTTTGCTGTGTTTTGTATATAAAAACACTTTTAGCCATTAATACAGTCTTAATTTTTAATTAAATTAACACACCTCATACTGCTAAGCCAACAGTTGAGGCGTGGTTGGGTAGATTGTTGACTCAATTACCCTCTTACATACCACTTTGGACAGTTTATACTTGCTAATTTCAAGTTATTCTGTGAGATATTGGTATACAAACAGTATACCAAATACCAGTAAGCTGTATTTCTGACGTGGAATTGTTTATTTAATGACACTGTCATTGTACAAGGGCATATTGTAGTAATATACCAGCCCAGAGGCCATTCTTAGACGTGCAAACAGCATTTTAAGAAGTCTTAACTGACATTAAGCCTCCTTTTTCCTGTTTTATTTCAGTGGAAGATAACTTCATACCACTAGAAAGCCAGTCACAGGCCAACACACCAGTGACACCCTCAAAACCAGAGGACAGCAAAGGAAAAGGCAAGAGGCACAGTGAAGGCCTGATAACAGAAAAGAAGTGGACACCCATTGACACACAGAAGAGTAGAAAACCACAAAATTCTGCTTCAATACAAGGTAAACCAACCTTGATAACTTGTACAGGGAAAATTACTATAATTAATCCAGTTGTGAAAGGTAAATACCCAAAGAACATAAAGTTTTTGACTGCTTGCAAGCACTAATATGTCACCTGTGCACCTCAGAGATCTTGGCTTCCAAAGGAACCAGCCAGAGGACAGAGATGGTTTATCCAGAACCAGAAGACCTGAAAGAGGACACTTTGGACACAATAGTGGATGGAAAAACAATGAGGGAGACAATATCAACCCTGCCATTCACACTCCAATTCAATGGAGACCTCAAAACAGAGGACTGGAAAGACATGGATCAAGTTCTTCAGCTCCACCAACTCCTCAAGGACCTATTCCAATGGAGCATGGATAACAAGAAGTTCAACCTGGCATCTCACTGGGCAGAAGCTGGATCAAGTTGCCAGAAGATCTGTCTCAAAGGGATGGACTTCAAAGACCTTATGGTAATCACCAAAGGTTGGAATCCTACCAGGCAGTTCAGACTCCTGAAGGCAAGGGCACAGAGGATAAGGGAGAATCAAGCCACTTTCCAAGCTATAGAAGAACAGTTAACCCAGACAGGGCCTACTCAGATTCCTTCAGGCTCACAAGGAGCAGGCCAAATCAGCTGTCCAGTGGCTTCACACCATTCAGACACCGACAGATCAATGACCAAGAGTCACCATTCTTCACAATTCCAGGAGGTTTCCAGGAGAAGAAAAGGATACAAGGGGAAAAACAAGACCTCTTTCAGCCAAAGGTAGAAAGAATCAGACCCCATGATCCAGAAGTTGTTGGATTTGGTGGAAGAAGTGCACAAGAACCAGAAGTAGTTGTAAACCACTCTAGAATCAGTAGTCCTAGTAATAGAAACATTACCCCTACTCAGACTGAACATAACATTGTCACCTCTTAGAGTAACATCCACAGTGATACACTGTGGTTACAAATGTCCTAATATGCTGGGAAATCTGCAAAGCAGTTTGCAGAACTTGAAGCAAGCCATCAGAGGATTAAGAAATCAACAGCCTCCATGGATAAAATAATTAAAAATCTTCAAGAAGGACATTCTCAATTGAGCAAAGCCTCTGAAGAAATCAACAAAAGACTGAATCTAGTCTTTGAAGAACAACACCACAGCAGAAGGGACGGAGATTGTCTGGACCAAGACATAAACAAATTGTTTAATTTATACCATAACTTGAAGCCCCAACCACAAGGCCAAGTTATTGAGAATCCATATCAACCACATGACATAAAACCAGATGCCATGTTGATGAATAAGGCAAGATCTGCATCTCAATACCAGGATGGAGATGGCATGTCTTATTCAGAGAAGGAAGCCTTGTAACAGCTTCCTGAGGCCTGAAGCGGGCCCGAATTTCTCTGGAACAGGAGAATATGATCAGATGGAGCTCATAGATTATATTGATGGACTCTTCATTGATGTACCAAGCATACCAGATTACTGGATTACTGCTAGATTAAATAAAGCACTTAAAGGTCATACTAGTATATGGTACACAGAAATGAAAGAAATCCATGGCACAAGAAACTGGCCATGGTGGAAGAGTCAAATCATCCAAAAGTACAGTAATGGAACTTGGATATGGCAAAAGACCATGTCATTTGACATTGACAAATACTCTGTGGACAAAGATACATAAGAGTGGTGTCTTAGGAAGTCTAAAAGACTTAAATTCATTGACCCTCAGATGAACATCCAAATGAGGAATCACAAACTTCTGACACAACTGCCAGGAGAACTAGAGCATGCAGTAAAATGCAGATGCAACCAAAATTGCACTCTAGATTACATTGCCAATACCTTACAAGACATAAGGAAGAGAACTAATATAGGGAAATTCACCCCATATAAGCGCAGTGGTTTCAGAGAGAAACAACCTTTCAGGGTAGAGTTTAAAGACAAACCCAAAGAAAGAGTGGCAGAAGTGACAAAGAAGAAAAATTCTTGTCACAATCGTGGTTCAGCAGACCACTATGCCAAAAACTGCCCAAAGGCAAAGAAAAAAGTCTATGCCATTGAGAAAGTCCCAGAGGAGGAATCCCCAACAGAGGATTCTGAATCAGACTCTATGGGTGATGCCATCAGAGAAATATCTGATGATGACCAAGACCCAAAAGAAGAATTTCAAGTAGAATACCAAGAGGAAACGCCACTAGAAATTCAGGACATACAGTTGTAAGCAGGCATGCCACAGGATACTGCCAATAAAAACTTGTGCAAACACACACAATATTCACAAACATTCCTGGTTACACCAACCAAATGGATGGCATACATACATGGAACAGCAACTAAAATGACTGGCTGTATTGACAATGCTCAACACCCATTGATCATTGATAGTGGGGCTCACTGCTCCATAGTGGCCAGAAATTATCTGGTTAACATTTCCCAAATTGGAAAAAACAGCTCTTGCCCACCAAGGAAAAGAACTTTAAAAGTGCCTCAGGGAAGATGACCTCCATTGGTACAATTCTCAAAGAGATAATTATACCCCACAGGAAGGGTAATATCAGACTCAACCCAGAGTTTGTAGTGCTTGATGATTCCCAAATCCAAGGGTTCTTACTGGGAACAGACTACCAGAGGATGTATGGCATAGATATTTACAACAGTAAAGATAGGCACATTACCATTGGTACCAACAAGGAAATGAAATTTTCACTTGATATATACCATATGTCTTCTCAAGATCTACTAGAATAACTTCTGAATGAATTCAGAGAGGGACAGTTTAGCACTACCCTCACCAGTAAACAAAAACTAAGTCTACTGAAGATGCTAAGAAAGAACAGACCAGCATTTGCCATAAGTGAAGAACCATTAGGCAAGATCAAAGGCCATGATATAGAACTGAATCTGGATGTGGAAAGACCTTATCCACCAATGCTTAGGAGACCTCCTTATCCAGAAAGCCTGGAAACCAGGAAAGAAATTGAGAAACATATCAATGAACTCTTGGACATGGATGTCATCAGGAAGATTGGACATAATGAAATAGTGGAAATAACCACTCCTGTCCTAATCACCTGCATTATGGCAAGTCTAGACTGTGTGGAGACTTCAGAGCTCTGAATAACTACACTAAACCAGACAGGTACCCTATATACAGGATACCTCATGCCTTGGATAAACTGGCTAAAGCCAAATACATAAACAGAATGTGTAAGGTGTGTATATGAAACTTTGATTAAAAATCAAGTACTTTTCCTGTCCTCAAAATTTGTATAAGGTAAAATTCAGTTAAAAATAGTATGAAATATTATTTTTAAGAGAAAACACGCCAATTTTATTGTTTATAACTTTATTAGTATAAAACAATAATATAAAAATTTATTGTTTTACCAACAATAAAGATTTATCCAAAAAATACTCTACAAGAGATATTTTAAGGCTACAAAAGAAATTTCTTCAAGAGCAATTTCAATTGGAATTAATTGAGCAAAGAACTGCAAGCAATTAATTAAAGAACAAAGTCTTTAAAAAGAATATTAAAGAGAAAACACGCCCAAAAGTGACCAGAGTGAATTTGGAAACAAAGTGACAAAGTTAACAGTGATGAAAGATGCTTTAATTCACTTTTGGGGTGGTTCAGGGGTAAAAATGATTATAAGAGTTACAAACAATGATTATAATGATTTTTTCACGTGGTTAAAAGGATTAAAATGATTTAAAAGTGGTGGTTGGAATCTTTGATTGATTGGTTTAACAGTTTTAAACTAATTAATAAAAGGAAAAGATTCTAACATGAAGAGAAAAGTGGGGCAAAGAAGACATTCTTTTATAGCCATCAATTCTCTTACTCCAAAAGTAAAATTTACTCTTGTCAGTCGTGAAAAACAGTCTGACAACAGAAAAGCCAATTATGGCATCATTGAACCCTGGTTTAGACCAAAAAGGGCTGGTTTAAGCCATTTTTAGCCATTTTTAGCCATTTTAGACCCTTAAATGAGCCATTACTATAGCAATACCAGGCCTAGAGCCTTCAAAACACGTCAGAATGTGTGTCAGAGGCGTAGAAACCAGTTAAAACTGTTTTTATTATGATTGTTTTATCTTAAGGGTAGTTTTACCTTCTTGGCAACAGCTAAAACTACCCCAGTTGGTATCAAAACCTCATCATCAATTGAGTCCACAGACCCTGTAACTCAATTCCAGGCCAAAAGTGATGAACCTTTGCGTGAATTTTGACATCCCACGCCTGTCAGCAAGGATTTTGGGGGTCTAGCTCCCCCTTAGAGCTGGAGTTCCTTTTCCCCCCCAAATTTAATCTTTCCAATTTATTTTTCCTTTAATTCCTCATCATGTATTATACTTATAATTTACACATGTAATTCAATTCAATTGTACAGTACAATACAGTAATAATTGACACCTCATATGTAAATCAAAGTTCACTTATGTAATACACGCGCACATTTTGACATTTCAATTGAATTCAATTGAAAATACTTTAATTCCTCATAACTTCTAAACTAAACACAACACCTCAATTTTAACACAAAAATTGATGGTTAACACCACATGTGGTGTGAATTAAATTAAGGTTTTGAGGATTTTCAACTTTTGTATTGAAAATACTAAAAACTTAATTTAAGCTTATTTAGAGTTGAGTTACAAAAATTTCACTCAGAGGTGACCCCACCTGATTTTTTATGAGGAATCCAATGGTGAAATAAAATTTATATGTTTATTTATTGGATAAAAAGTTATAATAAATTTTATTTAACTTTTTTCCAAATTTATTTATTTTTTCACAATTTTGTTAAAATTTCATTTTTACTTAAATTTTTCAAGTATAAATGTAATTTTATATTTACAAAATTTAAAGTAATTTTATTTTTAAATTATAATTAATTTTTTATTTTTACTTTAATTTTATATTTATATTTTTTATTTTTATTTTAATAATGTAAATAAATTTATTTTATTTATATTAATATGTTATTTTTTATATTTGTGGTCTTTTGGGTATATGAAATTACCTCTAAGGCTCACAGAATGGATTGTATGAAAGGCTTCCACCAAAATGGAGATAAACCAAACTCCATGAAATTACTCAGAATAATATGCCATATGGGCATATATTAGTTCACCAGGATGCCATTTGGCATCAAAAATACAGCAGCCCACTTCCAAAGGATGATGGACACAAGATTTTGAGAAGAGATATTGGAAGGCTGAATGTTGGTATATATTGATGATATCATTATATACTCAGAGACATGGGAAGACCATGTATAATAAATAGACAGAGTGCCAAGTAAATGTACACCCATCAATCTGAAGATTTCACTAAAAAAGTGTAATTTTGGCCAACAAGAGCTACTAGCTCTAGGAAATAAAGTCTCAGGTCTTAGTCTGGAAATTGACCAGAACAAAGTAGCAGCAGTACTGAGGAAGCCAGTACCAAAGAGCATCAAAGAGATGCAATCTTTCCTTGCGTTTGCTAGCTACTATAGAAACCACTTCAAGATTTTTGCCCACATAACTAGTAGTTTATACAAGTTGTGTTCAAAAGATGTAGTTTTTGAAATTACCAAGGAAAGAAGGGATGCATATGAGAGGATCAAACATGAACTCACAAATGCACCTTTACTCATCTTGCCTGACTTTGAACTACCATTAAAGTTATGTATAGATGCAGCATGTAGCCAAGGTTTAGGAGCAGCCCTTCACCAAAGACAAATATTGGATGGTGAACCAAGAGAGGGAGTAATATGTTACATCTCTGGGAAAATGAAAGATTTATAAGGCAATTATGGGGCCACCCAGACTGAATGTCTATGTCTATTCTGGCCTCTAGAAAAACTCCATTATTATCTGGAGGGTGCAGTCTTTGAAGTCTACACAGACTGCACAGCCTTGAAGTCTTTACTGAACATGAAGACTACAAATAGACACATGCTGAGATGGCAAATAGCCATCCAGGAGTATAGAGGGAACATGACCATCATATACAAAGAAGGTAAAAGTCATAACAATGCAGATGGCATAAGAAGATGGCCACTGGATAATTTCAAGAGCAATCCAGCTTATGACCCTGAATTTGCAGCCAATATTCCTATCCATTTCATGGAAATAGATAGGGGAAAAACTTCAGATTTTTTGAATGGGCACCAGAAAGTGGTACCCCTGACAGTGGAAACACTGATTCAGAGGGAACAGAAACTCCCATATTGAGAATAAGTTCCTCAGAACTGCAAAATTAATTTTTTAGTGTAGTACTGAAGTTTTATGCCAAACACAAACATTATAGCATATTACCACAACTCCTTCAATAAAAGTACAGGAGTCCAGAACTGGAATCCCAGCTGGAAGAACCCTTGTTAAGTGCCAATAAGGATAGAAAGCTCTTCCTTATATATGGCCTGCTCTACCACAGAGAAAAACACACAAGTGCACTCACAGTGGTAGACAGGGACCACATCTCTCTGATCCTGCAGGAATGCCATGACTGCCCCTATATGGGACACATGAGTGAGGATAGGACCAAAGCGAGGGTAGCAAGCACAGCTTGGTGGCCCAAGTTGGAACAAGAGTTGAGTGAATACATCAACACTTGTGAAAGATGCCAAAAGGCAAATAGAAAACATGGGAAGAACTATGGGTTACTTCAACATATAGAAGAACCCAAACACCTATGGGAAACCATCAACATGGACTGGGTTACAGGACTTGTCCCAGGAGGCAAAGAAAACTACAATGCCTGCTTGATCATAGTTGATAGTTTCAGCAAGAGCATGAGGTGTCTACCATGCCACAAAGAGGACACAGCCATGGATACTGCTCTGTTATTTTGGAATAACATCATATCTACCTGTGGAGTCCCTAAGATCATCATTAGTGATAGGGACCCAAAATTCACATCTGAATTTTGGACCAACTTGTATGACCAGCTTGGAACCAAGCTTGCTTTTTCCACAGCTTACCATCCACAAACAGCTGGCCTAGCTGAGAGGATGATCCAAACAATGGAGGACATCCTTAGGAGGTTCTGTGCCTATGGCATGGAATATAAGGACCATGAGGGATATACCCATGACTGGGTTACCCCCCTACCAGCTTCCCAGCTGGCTTATAATACAAGTCAGCACTCTACAACAGGAAAAATGCCTGCACTGGTAGAGAAAGGGTGGTATCCCTTGTTGCCTGTGGATCACTTGAAGAAGAATCTTCTCACCATCCACCCCACAGCCAATGACTTCCATGATATTTGGAAGAGAGCTTGTGACACATCAGCTAAATGCATAGCTGAGGCAAAAGATTATAGTAAGCCGAGGTGGGACAAGACACACATAGAACCTGACTTTCAGGAAGGGGACCAGTTGACAGTGTCTACACTTACACTCAACAATCTTAAAGGACCCAAGAAGATGAGAGACTCATTTGTAGGGCCCTTCACTATCATTAAGTTGGAAGGCAAGAATGCAGTGGAAGTCAAGCTCACAGAGGATTTATCAAGGAAAAACCCAGTCTTTCCAGTGAGTTTGGTCAAGCCATACTTCCAAACAGAAGAGGGTAAATTCCCCTCCAGGAAGAAGAGCCTCACACAAGCAGGCATAGTGGTAATAGAGGACTCCCCAGGACCTGTGAGTAAGAACATCAGGGCCAGGAAGATCAGACTTAATGGGAAGGATCAAAGAGAATATTTAGTCATATTCAAGAACCAAACAACTGATAAAGACAAATGGTTGGCAGAAGATTCCATACCAGATGGGAACCTTCATTTAAGAAGATTCAGGGCCTCTAGGAGGACTGAACAGTCTCATAAATGATGAGCCTTTTTTAGAGGGAGGTTATGTCAGCCTGTGACTCAAAACCAGAGCACAAGCATGACAGCCAAAATAGCATAAACCAATGGTATAGCCAAGATACCACCAAAACATGGAACTGAGCCAAATCAGCTCAAAAAGGTATCAAAAGAAAGAGGAAACTCACCCCTTTCATAGCATGCTGTACAGAACCTGTATGGGACCCAACTATTGAGTGAACTATGAGGTATAGAAGTGTTTTCAGCCTGTGACTCAAAGCCAGAGCACAAGCATGATAGCCAAAATAGCATAAACCAATGGTATAGCCAAGATACCACCAAAACATGGAGCTGAGCCAAAGCAGCTCAAAAAGGTATCAAAAGAAAGAGGAAACTCACTCCTTTTTGAAAATATAAGTCCCATCACCATAGGAAAAAGAATAACAAAGTTACTCCTGCGCAAAGTTATTGCTGAGCATAAACCTTAATTTTCACCTCTCATCTCAAATTCAGAAGGAGAGGCTTAACCCCATCAAATGGGTATTCAAAATGGAGCTCTGAGCCAGGTCTATCTAATGGTGTTAGCCAAACTGAGCTAGAACCAGTATTACTTGAGCTGTGGCCAAATTCAGGCCAAATAAGGGTGAACAAAACATTCACCTCACATCTAACGTTTGCAGTTTTAGGGTGAGATATCTAAAGTGGGGTCTTTTTGGCAAGAGCACAATCAGGGATATCTTATGGTGTCATCCATTTCCCCATAGCTCAACTAGAACAAAAGGTATGGGGCAAATAAGCTCAATACAGCTTTTTGCCTAAACCACGCAAATGTACAAAATTCTTGTACATGGGATAACTGTGCCATATTTAATGATACCCATCTAAAATAAAGTACCATTAAGTAGAGCACAAACAGAGCTACACACTGAACCATCTTTGAGGTTTATATCTCAAGAATTGACAAAGTTATGGCTGTTTTAAGGTCAGATTCCCACCTGCTGTCATATACAGCCTTACCATGGGATAATGTCCCATAATCATGAATATGAGGTTTCAAATAGGCAAAGAAGCTTGTTTTTACTTCAATAACTCATATTTCAGTCAATACTGGGGTCCCATACAGCTTCTGTACAGCATTCTACGCATCATACACGTCAGAATCAGGCTGTGAGGTCCCCAGATGAAATCTTTCACCCTGTATTGGTGAAAACTGCCCAAATGTGGTTTCAAAACCACATCTCAGCCCAATACAGGTTAATACAGATCTTTTTAAACCACAAGCCTGTCTCAGAGAGTGAAAAATCGTCACTTCCTCTAGGTGGAAAGGTCTAGCACCCTTTCCACCCCATTTCAGTATAAAAAGGAGGCTTTTCACAGGCAGAATTGTTTTCCTCATCCTGCTCTTGAATTCATATGTAGTACAACTGTCAAAAACAGTTATACTCTTGGAGAATAATCAGGTATACTCTTAATTTATAAGTATTGTAGTCTTTATTATTGTAATCCAACAGGTAAAGCTGCACCCAGGGCTTTCAACAGCGCTCACCACCACTATATTTAATATAGTAAAGCCCTTTTATTCTTAAATTAAACCATCTTTAAGCCTCATAAATCTATTTTAAATCCTTTTTACCATGTCACAGTCATAGTTAAAAGTTGTAAATACAATTATATTACTTTTCTCATAGACTCAACCTGACACTGTTCAAACCATACTTCCAGGCAGAAGAGGACAAGTTCCCCTCCAGAGAGAAGACTACCACCACACAAGACATAGTGGATGTGGAAGAATCCCCTTGACCTATGAAGAAGATAATCAAGTCCAGGAATATTACACTGAATAGTAAAGACCAAGGGCAGTATTTGAGCAGATTTAAAAACCAGACAGCAGACAAAGACAGATGGTTGGCAGAGGATTCCATACCAGATGGGGGTCTTCATTGAAGGAGATTCACGGCCGCAAGAAGGACTGAAAAGTCTCATCAATGATGAGCCTTTTTTGGAGGGAGGGTATGTCTGCCTGTAACTCAAAAGAAGAGAACAAGCACAAAAGCCTAATACCATAAACTAATGGTAAAGCTAAGATACCACAAAGTCATGGAGCTGGGCCAAACCATCTCAAAAGGTATCAAAATAAATAGGAAACTCACCTTTTTCCAAATATACAAGTCCAATTATCATAGGAAAAAGAATAACAAAGTTATTCCTGCTCAAAGCTGTTGCTCAGCACAAACCTCAATTTTCAACTGTCATTTGAAATCCAGAGGAAGAGGCTTAACCCCAGAGAATTTGTATTCAAATTGAAGATCCAAGTCAGGGCTATCCAATGGTACTAGCCAAATTGAGAAAACACCAAAATTACAGGAGTTATGGCCAAAATCAGGTCAAATAAGCATGAATAAAATATTCACCTCAGATCTAACTTCTACAGTTTCAGTTTGAGATACTTAAAGTGGGGTATTTTTGGAAAGAGAAAAATCAGGGCTATCTGATGGTGTTTTTCATTTCCTCATATATCATCTAGACCAAAATTTATGGAGAAAACAAGCTCCATAGAGATATTGAGAAGATCATATATCTGAATAACAAAACTTGTACATAGCATAATCTTGCCATATTCAATGCTACCAACATGAAATCAGGTACCATTGTGCGTGGCCCTTCCACGGATACACAATGAACCACCTTTGAGCTCAATATCTCAAAAAACAACAAAAATATAGCAGATTTAAGGTGAAAATCCTACCTTTGGGCCAATACACCTTTTCTGTGGGATGATATCCCATACCCATTATTATGAGGTGTCAAACTGACAAGGAAGCATCTCCACACTTGTCAGATAGAGTCTATGTTGAAGTAGTAATAAGGCCATTTAAAACTAAAACTATGACTATGCTACTTAGAAATAATTTTAAAATAAGAGTTTTAATTTGATTCAATGTTCATAATATAATAAAATTGTTCTACTATTGAAGAATAGTGGTGGTGAGCGCTATTGAGAACCCTGGGTGCAGTCTTACCCACTGGATTACTATAATAAGAACTACAATAATTAAAATTATAATTATACCTGATTATTACCCAAGAGTAAAACTGCTTTTGACAGGTTACTACGTAAGGTATTCAAGAGCAGGATGAGGAAACAATTCTGGCTGTGAAAAGCCGCCTTTTTATCTTGAAATGGGGTGGAAAGAGTGCTAGACCTTTCCATGGAGAGGAAGTTAAGATCTTTCACTCTCTAGGACTGGCTTGTGGTTTGCAAACAGCCTGTATAGCCTGTATTGGGCTCAGATGTGGTTTTGAAACCACATCTGGGCAGTTTTTACCAATACGGGGTGGAGTTTTTCCATCTGGGGAACTCACAGCCTGATTCTGACGTGTATGATGCGTAGAATGCTGTACAGAAGCTGTATGGGACCCCAGTATGGACTGACATATGAGGTATTGAAGTAAAAACAAGCTCCTTCATCTATTTAACACCTCATATTCATGGTCATGGGATATTATCCCATGGTAAAGCTTTATTGGTCAAAATGTTGGATTTCGACCTTAAAACAGCCATAACATTGTTGGTTTTTGAGATATTATCATTAAATATGGCAAAGCTATCCCATGTACAAGATTTTTGTACATATGTGTGGTTTAGGCAAAAAGCTGTATTGAGCTTGCTTGCCCCATAGCTTGTGCTATAGTTGAGATATGAGGAAATGGATAACACCATCAGATAGCCATGATTGTGCTCTTTCCAAAAAGACCCCACTTTAAATATTTCACACTAACACTGTAGAAGTTAGATGAGAGGTGAATGTTTTGTTCACCCTTATTTGGCCTGAAGTTGACCATCACTCCGGTAATATTGGTGCTAGCTCAGTTTCGCTGGTACCATTTGATAGCCCTGGCTTAGAGCTTCATTTTGAATACCCATTTGATAGGGTTAAGCCTCTCGTTCTGGATTTTAGATGGGATGTGAAAATTAAGGTTTATGCTCAGCAATAACTTTGAGAAGGAATAAACTTGTTATTCTTTGTTGTATGGTGATGGGACTTATATTTTCAGAAAGAGGTGAGCTTCCTCTTTCCTTCGATACATTCTGAGCTGTTTTGGCTCAGCTCCATGTTTTGGTGGTATCTTGGCTATACCACTGGTTTATGTTATTTTGGCTGTCATGCTTGTGCTCTGGTTTTGAGTCACAGGCTGAAAACTCTTCTTTACCTCATAGTTCATTCAATACTGGGGTCCCATACAAGTTCTGTACAGCATTCTATGCATCATACACGTCAGAATAAGGCTGTGTGGTCCCCAGATGAACATTTTCACCCTGTACTGGTGAAAACTGCCCAGATGTGGTTTCAAAACCACATATGAGCCCAATACAGGGAATACAGGCTTTTTGGAAACCACAAGCCAGTACTCTGAAGTGAAAACCTCTTCACTTCCTCTTTGTGGATAGTCTAGAGGCCCATTCCACCCCATTTTTTGATAAAAGGTGGCCTTTTCTCCACCAGAAAAGGTTTACACATCCTGCTCTTGAATTACTACATAGTAAAACTGTTCAAAACAGTAATAATCTTGGAAAATGATCCGGTATACTTCTAATCTTACTTATTGTATTACTTATTATTGCAACCCAACAGATACTTATTGCACCCAGGGCTTTCAACAGTGCTCACCACCAGTAAAGGCCTTTAGTAAAGCCCTGAAATACTCTTTGAAACCCTTTTTAATCAATTTTTATCTGTCTCACAGTCACAGTTAGCGTTTTATATACCACGCTTATTACTATATCATAGACTCAGACTCACAAATCAATGGGTAATCCTTTTGGAGGCCCTCCCAAAGTTGTAGGGAGTGCATCTTTCCTCATGATGTGTTGCTGCTTCTGAGACTTCCCTTTTTGCTTTATTGAAGCTTTTTAAATTTCTTTATACACCCTATACATGAATGGGGTTTCATTTTGAGAGAAAAATGGTAAGAGTTTTATTATTTTACCATTTTCTTTTTCATCAAACTCATCATTGCTATGGGAATCAATCCCAGCCAAAACCTTGAAGTACCTCTTAGAAAAATTCTCAGCAATGCTGTGGGAACTTCTTGTTGTGGGATAAATAATAGGCAGTACCTCAAGGGCAAAATTAGCCAATAACCATGGGTGATAAGGTTTATTAACTGCCCCTCTAAGTGTACTGAAAAAGATACCCTTTTTGATGAGACCACTAATCAATTATTTATTTTTGTGGGGTTTTCAATGAGATAATTTTCTTCAGGAGTCTCTATCAGTCTGTCAATAAAATATCACTACAATGATTATGGTAATATTTAATATCTTCTTAATAATTGAGGTTTGCTTAACTTCTTTTTATTGACCAAAATTATTTTAAATCAATTCTTCTAGTATTCCTTCTTTCAATACCTGAGATATTCAAAGAATATTGCTTAATATCACTATTAATATTAATAATAATCTTGATAACTAATCAAAACTTTTAAAGGTGATTTAATAATACTATTGATATAGATATAATAGTTTAAAGGTAAGATAATTTTATATGGGTGGTTCTGGTTAATATAAGGGTAAGATATAAATAATATAATAGTAATATAATATTATTAGGATAAATATAAATATAATCCAATATACCTAAAAGGTTTATAAAATAAGGTATAAGGATAAGATGATATCCCTTCTATAAATAAGGGTTATTTATAAAGTAGATAAGATCACAAATTATGATATCTTAAAACACTACTTCAACACTACTATAATGGTAAGACTATTAAATAATATTAAACTCTTTCACTAATATTATAAATAACTTTCATTAATGAATCATAAATAATTCTATAAGATACTGAGCCTTTCTACTTATCTTTTTCAATATAAATACTAGATTATCCTACTAGAGAAGGGATGGATTGAGCCTCAAGATCATTGTCTGAATCAGAAGCATGGGGGGAACAGGGAGATATTCCCTTTATTTATACCTTTTGGGCCCTCCATAGAGCCTTCCCAAAACAAGGGACTTAGAAAAAATTCCACCTTGAGACATTATTGCTGGTGGGTAATTTAAAAATGCTGTCATTTGATCAAGATATTGCACCATTCTGAACCTTATTATTTTCAGTGCACAGCCTTGAGACATTTTTGCTAGTTGTTACATCTAGAACAGTGTAATTTGATACAGATATTGCACCACATGTTTGGTTGATTTCACCATAGTTTTTGAATTATACTGATATTTTAACTAAACTTTCTTCTTATTATTCACAGCCTTGAGACATTTTTTCTAGTGGTTTAATTTGGAATGGTGTCATTTGATACAGATATTGCACCATATGTTTGGTTGATTGTAACACTTTTTGAAACTGTATTCTTATCTCTACTAACCTTATTTTTCTTCTTCACAGCCTTGAGACATTTTTTCTGGTGGTTAAATTTGGAATGGTGTCATTTCATACAGATATTGCACCATATGTTTGCTTGATTGCTCCATTTTTTAAAACTGTATTCTTTTCTCTACTAACCTTATTTTCTTCTTCACAGCCTTGATCTGCATTTAGTTGAGTATTTTTCTATGTAGAATTCAATTTGTAAATAATAGCTGTAATGTTTGGTTATGGGAGTTTGAGTGGGGACTGAGTAATGTAACACTATTTTAACTTATATGTAAGTGGGCTTTTATGTCAAGACATGTAACACATGATTTTGTAAGGGTAATGGTATCACTTATTTAATACTACACATTTTTTTTCATATTGAATATCTAGACAAGTCACATTATTTTTAAGCATATTCTTGTACCTGGTATAGAGTGTATAGTATCATTTCTCTTCTTTCAGCCATGATATCTAGAGAATTATTGATATTATGGGGTTGAGGCAATATGTGACTATAGGTCAGATTTGATGTAGATTCCGGTGGGAAATCCATTTTTGTTATTTTAATATGAGTATGTTCCTTTTTCTTGCAACTTTTTACTTTTATCTGTCACCTTTTATCTTTAGTTTCTTATATATATTATTGTTATTATTATTATTGATTGAAGGTTTAGCTTTGACATTGTGGATTTGAACCTTGGGAGATCTGGTATGAAATACCACAATGCAAAACTTGTAATGGTTCTTACAAAGCTGAAGATTCACATTGCTATTAGTGAATAAGAAATACTAAGAAAGTCTTAATCACTAACTCTTTGTGTGTTTTTTGGAAATATCACCTTTCTCTAAGTCTTTTTGATAGCTGCCACTTTTGTTCATTCCTCTCTTGTAAATTTCAGCTTTCAAATAATGTACAAAGTGGTTTTACATTGCTTCAAGTAGCATGATGCTATTTAGAAAGAATAGATGGATGTTCAACAATTGATAAGCACCAGAAACGTCAACCTGTCAAAAGTTCTTGATTGCACTTATTTGACAAGCTTCACTGTAAAGGGTATCAAATGATTCATCAACAGAAGGGTCCCATTTATGGATTCTAAGCTTGGGAAGGTGGGATTTAGTATATAAAATCAAGAACTCCTTAAAATTGAAAATCACCCGTCCAACCTTCTTCCTGCCTTGCTTAGTGCCTCTAACGGTAATTGTGTCTTTTTCGTGGATTAAAGCAACAGCATTTCTGCTATTGATAACTTGTTGTATCTCAACAATTTGATTTAAGTGATTATTGAATTCCTCAAGAAGAGAAGGTTCAGGTGCAGTTGGGACCAACATTTCATAGATAAGGCCCCATATAACCCTTATGTGTATATAGAAAGCATGCTGTATGAGGAAGAAAACAGCAAACTTTTCTCTCATTGTCAGGGTGACTCTATCATATGACTGTAAAATGATAATAAATAGCTAGAACTGTGAGTGTACACAAAAAGAATGATGATGATCAAATGAGTATGTGGTTAAAAATCCTATACTAAAAGAATTTAGTGATGTTGAGTGCTAATGATAGCCCTGGGTGCAGTGTTGCACTGTTGGTTTACAATAATGAAGCCTCCAATAATTCAAATTATGATTATACTTGTTTAACTCAAGGGTACCATTTTTAGGAAGTTATACCACTTGATAATATTGCAAACAGGATGATGTATTGGCCTTTTTCTGAGGAAAGGTCTCCTTTTATCTTGTTTTGGGGGGTGGAAGGTTGTTTACCTCTGCAGACAACCACAGAGTGAAATTTCTCACTACTTAGGGCTGGATTGTGTTTCTACACACTCAAAAAAGACTGGTCTTGGTTGGAATTGTGGTTTTATAACCACAATTTTTCATTTTTACCCTACACAGGGTGAATAATTTCACCAATGGAGTTTACAGGTGTGTTCTAGTGCTTCTGATGCATCAGAAGCTGTACAGAGCCTGTATAGACCCCTGTATTTGACTGCACTATGAGCTATTGAAGTATAAAGAGGCTTCTTTGTATATTTGACACCTCATAGTAATACTTATGGGATAGTAGCTGTGAGGTGTGTATATGAAACTTTGATTAAAAATCAAGTACTTTTCCTTTATTCAGAATTTTTATAAGGTCAAATATAACTAAAAAATAGTATTAAATAGTATTTTTAAGAGAAAACACACCAATTTCATTGTTTATACCTTTATAAGTCTAAAACAATAATATTATAAAGACTTATTGTTTTATCAACAATAAAAACCTATCCCAAAATACTCTACAAGAGATATTTAAGGCTACAAAAGAAATTTCTTCAAGAGAAATTTCAATTGGAATTAACTGAGCAAACAACTCCAAGAAATTAATTAAAGAAGAAAGTCTTTAAAAAGATACTTATAGATAAAGCACCCCCAAAAGTGACCAGAGTGAATTTGAAAACAAAGCAACAAAGTTAACATTGATGAAAGATGCTTTAATTCACTTATGGGGTGGTTCAAGGGGTAAAAGGTATTATAAGAGTTACAAACAGTTATTATAATAATTTTTTCAAGTGGCTAAAAGGTTCAAAATTACATAACAAAGGTGGTTTGAATCTTTTATTGATTGGCTTAACAGTGTTTAAACCAATTATAAAAGGAAAGGATTCTAACATGAAGACAAAAGTGGGGCAAAGAAGACATTCTCTTATAGCCATCAATTTTCTTACTCAAAAGGCAGATTTACTCTTGTAAGTCGTGGAGAACACTCTGACAACAGAAAAGCTAATTATGGCATCATTGAACCCTGGTTTAGACCAAAAAAGGGCTGGCTTTAGCCATTGTTGGCTATTTTTAGCCATTTTAGACCCTTAAATCAGCCATTACTATAGTAATACCTGGTCTAAAGTCTTCAAAACACTTCAGAATGTATGTAATAGACGTAGAAACCAGTTAAAACTGTATTTACTAATATTTTTTTAACTTGAGGGTAGTTTTACCCTCTTGGAAACAGTTAAAACTGCCCTGGTTGGTATCAAAACCTCATCATCAATTGAGTCACAGACCTTGTGACTCAATTCCAGGCCAAAAAAGATGAAACTTTGCATGTATTTTGAAATCTCACACCTTTAAGAAAGGATTTTGGGGGTCTGGCTCTGTGAGCCTTGGAGATATGACCACATATCCAAAAAGATCACAAGAAAATTTCCGTAATAATTATACTTATAATAATTGTCTCAAGGCTAGTGAAAATACCAAAAATAAGTACAAAATCTGAATTAACTCAGAATCTGATGAGTAAGCATGTGAATTAAATTACATCATTATATTCCTCATCATAAAATTCACATATGTCATCATGGCATATCGGAAAACTCAATAATTACTGAAGAATAAGTAATAACTCAGAAACCAATTAAACAACATGTGAAGGAAACTGTACCATTGGATTATCCATAAATTAACACACATAAAACAATTATAAAGCTATTCTCTAAAGTAAATACTCAAGGAATTAAGCTGAATATATGCACTTTTTTGGTCAATGCATATATTCATGGTTTTTAGTTAATATCTCTTCAAACATAAAAGATAGAGAGATAAACCAAAAATAAATTTGCCATTTAATTACTGTTATTTTCCATGTTATAAACAAGGTTAAAACATGTAATGGATTATTCACTAAAATCAATGGAGCTGTTAACCACTTTGTTGTGAAAGTGGTCAAAACTTAACAAAAACTGAACAGTCGGATTCTACTTGCTCATACGTGAAGAATGATGTAATTTGTATTATAGTATTAAAGGTATACCCCCCTGAAATCATGGTTTGAAGTTTAAAATATTAAATTCCAACAGAAAAGATGAGTAACAAGAAAAATAATCAGAAATAGATTTTCAATGATGTAATGAAATGCTCTTTGCAGTTTAATAAGGGAATTCCATGCTATCAGAATATTCTCTCAGAATGGCTGTAGCCTGTATAACTCACAAGTTATTAATGAGCAAGGTTGAAGCTCAAATTTGATCATTCAAGATCACTCACTGTAATCTTATTTTAAGTTGAACAGTCAAAGAAGTGATACAACTGGTGAATACTATTATATTATGATTAATACTAATAAAATTCACAAAATTTAGGCTTATGGCAAGCCTATGATGTCATTAAATCTAGAGTTATAGTGATAACTCTAAATAATGGCATAATAATGAGGTAACATGGTTTGATCATTATGTAATCATCACTAAACCATAAAATACTGATACTTTCTAGTAGATTCCATCAGTACACGTCAACTAGAAACCTACTAGGCTCTAGAAGGGAGGTATTTACTATAAATAGAGCTCTTTTTACTCTATTTTCCCCCCAGATGCATCAAAACATTAAAAAAATTAAATCAAAAGGTAAAATCTTTATTCTTTATATATAAGGCATTTTTATTATCAAATACCAAAGATAATCTTTATTATAATCATAATTGTGATGTGATTAGTTCAATTGTTTTGCTGCTTTGCTATAATTCTCTCAAAAATCTCATTTCCACGTAAAAATCAGGAAAATTTGTGATCTCTCTTATTTTTATTTGTAAATACAGTTTAAATAAGTTGTATTTACATTATTTTGTGGGAATTCATCCAAAATTATTATATTAAGCATCAAAAGTAGGTTATTTTCTCTTATTATAATAATCTCTCTTTATTATTACTATTAATAATTCTTCAATTAATAGAAATAGTATGTATATTAATGTATAACTTTAATATCGGTAATATTATTGTTATTAATCGTTTTTATTAATAAGAAACAATTTTTTATGCCTTTATCATTTTTTGGTAACAATAATAAAGTGCTTTTAAATATATTAATATATTTATTTATTATATTATTTTTTGATAATATAAGCTCTATTGTTATCTTCATTTAATAATATGATGATTTTTATGCCATGATTATAATAATTCTTTATTATTATAATTCTTTTTTTATCTTATTTATTTTATTTATAAGGAAATTCATAGTACGATAAGTAAAATATTAGTAATTTTGACTTATTTTTTCATAGTCAAACCTTATAGGCTCCCCCTTGGAGCTAGAGTACCTTTTTCCCCCCCAGAATTAATCTTTCCAATTTATTTTTTTCTTAAATTCCTCATCATGTAATACACTTGTAACTTACAAATACAGTTCAATTGAGTTTTAAAGTACACAACTTGAATAATTGATACCTCATATGTCAATTACAGTTCACTTATGTAATACACACACACATTTTGACATTTCAATTGAAAATACTTCAATTCCTCATAGGTTCTAAGCTACACACAACACCTCAATTCTAACACAGAAATTGATGGTTAACACCACATGTGGTGTGAATGAAATTAAGGTTTTGAGGATTTTCAACTTTTGTACAGAAAATACTAAAACCTTAATTTAAGCTTATTTAGAGTGGAGTTACAGAAATTTTACCCATAGGTGACCCCACCCTATTTTTTATGAGGAATCCAATGGTGAAGTAATTTTATTAAGTTAAAAGTCTATAATATGATTCATGCAGCTTTTTACCAAAAATATTTTAATTTCATTAATTTTATTAAAAATTCATTTTTACTTAATTTTTTCAAGTAAAAATGTATTTTCATAATTTTAAAATTTAATGTAATTTTTATTTTAAATTATAATTAAAATTTTATTTTTGTATATAAATTTGTATTTGTATTTATATTTCAAGTTTCATTTTAATAATATAAATAAATTCATTTTTATTTATATTTGTATCTTATTTTGTTATTTGTGGTCTTTTGGGTATATGAAAATACCTCCAAGGCTCACATTCCCTCCCCCTGAAAATATTACTTTGTAATATTGTTATTTCTAGTGTTCCTGAACCTTCTGAGAAGTTTAGTAGCTTCAGGTATTTCTTTTTCTGCTAACCATCCATTTTCACAAGTTAGGTCACTGTACCTAACAAGGTATTCCCTTCCTTTATTTGTTCTCAACTTTCTTTCTTTCTTTAAGAAATTTGGTAATCTTCTTAATACCAGATGATTCAATAGGAGGTATAGCTTGGGGAACTTTATTCCTCAAAGTAAAATTTTTCAGCATCACTAGATTTATATGGATTTATCAAGCTCCCTGGAAATGTAGGATGCTTATTGCTAAGTTCTTCAGATAATTTTACTTAAACAGCATTTTCTCCATGGAGGGTCTTGATAGAAAAAGGTCCTGCAAAGGAATCTTTGAGCTTTTTACATCCTTTGATGTTATTGCGGTTAGTGGTGCATAAAAGTACTAAATTGCCCAATTTGAAATCTGGAGTGGCATGTTACTTGTCCCATTGGTCCTTAGCATATGCAAAAGAGTCTTCCATGCACCTCACTGCATGATTTCTATCTTTGTATAGAATTCCTTTGAAGCTAGCAGCTGTAGGATGTATTTCAACCAATTCTTTCCTCAAAGAATCTTGAGGTAGTTTGGGATTCCATCCTTTTTTTAGAATAGCAGAAGTTTGATTGGTACTTGAATGGATGAATGTCTGATATTCCAATTCTAGTTCTCGTAAAAGAGTACAACCATCATGGGTAAGTCTACTACAATCTTTGAATTCAAGGGCATATGCACAAAGGCTTCTTACCATATCTTCCAATGTTTGGATCATCCTTTCAGCCAGCTCATCAGTTTGTGGGTGGTAGGCTGTAGAGAAGGATAATTTTCTCCCAAATAGTTGGTGAAGATTTGTCCATAGTGCTGAGGGGAAACTGGGATCTATGTCACTAATGATGGTTGTGAATATGCCAGTCCATTATATTACTCTTTTTCATATCAGAAGAGCTGTATCCATGGCTATATTATCCTTTTGACATGATAGAAAGATTGGAGTCTTAATAAATCTGTCAACAATCACTAGGCAAGCATTATAACTTCTGTCACCCCCTGGTGGCAGGCCAGTTACCCAATCCATATGAGCAATTTCCCAAGGTCTGCTGGGTTCTTGGATCTTGATCATATTTCCAAGTCTTTTTCCAGTGGATTTATTTGCTTTTTGACATCTGTCACAGGCTTTTCAATACTCTACAACATCTTTATGCCACATTGGCCACCATATGCAGGTCTTCAATTTTTCTCTTGTTCTGTCTTCAGACAGATGTCCTGAAAAGGGGCTGTCATGGCATTCTTTTAGTACAAGATTGATTAATGACCTGTCCACAACTGTCACGACACATGTGTGCGTGGTCCTGTGGTAAATTATCCCATCAAGTAAGTAGAATCCTCCTTCATCATATGATTTTTTCCATATATCATCTAAGGCATGTATCAGAGAATTTTCTTTACAGTCCTTAGTAATTATTTGGCATAAAATGCTACAGCTTTTATCCTGAGTATAACTGTTTCTTACCTCCTCAAAGAAGGTGGGGTTCAGGTCTGTAACACTGATTCCTTTTATGGGGATTTGTGGGGAAGCTTCATCTGGAACATAAGAAGGATTATCAATCTTATTTGGTAATGGCCATCTCCTCAGTCCATCTGAACTGTTGTGAATATTCCCATCTTTATAAACAATGGTCATATTGCCCATATACTCTTGTATGGCTATTTGCAATATGTGCATATGCCTATTAGGAGTATTCATGTTTAAAAGTTACTTAACAGAAGTACAATATTTTATTACTTCAAAAAGACATCCTTCCAGAAAGTAATCTAGCTTCTCCGAGGCCCATACAAATTATAAGCACTCCATTTGACTGGCTCCATATCTGGCTTCAGTTGATTTCATTTGCCTGGATATGAAGCATATGGGTCCTTCCACAGGTTTATCATTGATAATCTGGACTTGATGAAGTTCAGAACCAAGCCCATCTCCTGATGAATCAATATATCTTAAAAGGAAGCTTAAAGTCTGGCATCAGTAAGAGTGGAGCAGTGGTCAAGGCTTGTCTCAAAGATTCAAAGGCCTTCAATCTGTCAACCGTCATTTCAAATAATGTGCCTTTGTCACATAATCTATAAAGAGGCCTTGCTATGGATGCAAAATCTTTAATATGTTGCCTGTAATATCATGGAAACCCCAAAAATGACTGAATTTCTTTCTTGTTCTGAGGCATGGGTTTCAGAAAACCTGCTGCAACCTTGTTCTTTTCAATTTCAAGGGATAAACCAGATACTAAATGTCCCATTGCTTTCAGTTCTTTCAATACAAAATGGAATTTTTTAAAGAAATTTCATGTTTACAGATTGGATTTTTGTCAAAACTCTGGATAATCTTTACATATGCTCTTCCCAAGTTCTGGAACAGACAATAATGTAATCAATGAAAATGATTGACCATCCTTCTGAAAGTTCTTCAGGAAATATTTCATTAATCATTCTCTGGAAGTGTGAAGGTGCATTCTTGATACCAAAAGGAATCCCCCAATATCCATATACTCCACAATGAGAAATAATTCTCAAGTATTTTCTTGCCCTTGGTATCACTAAATTTTTATGAAATCCTTTAAGGGCATCCATAGTGGTTATATACACTTCTTGAGATATCTTGGTAAGGGCAATTTGGATTTTTGGCTTTGGGTACCTGTGTGGAACAGTGTAATTTTTCAGAGCTCTACAGTCCACAACCATTCTAGAATTTCCATTATGCCATGCCACTATGACTGGTGTAGTTATTTCTACTTCCTCATTGTGGAAAACCTTTTGTATTACATAAAGGTCTACAAGCTCTTCAATATGAATTTCCAGAGCTTCTCTTGATTTAGGACTTGCTAGATATGCAGGTCTTCTTAAGAGTGGTTGATAAGGTCTCTCAATATTAAGGATGATGTCAACTTCATGACCAATAATTTCCCCCAAAGGTTCTTTTTCTGATGCAAATGCTTCCCTGTGGTCATATAAAAGGGCAAAAAGTTCATTTTCCTGACTATCAGTCAGATGAAGGCTTATTTAAGCTTCATTTAACTGTTCAGATTTGAATCTTTCCAATTCTCAGCTGACTGGTTCTACTTTACTTACTGTAATTTGTCTCTTAAATAGTAAAAAGGAAGTTTTTTGAGGCTTATTGTCTCCAATAGTAAAGTATCTTTCCTTGTTGTTATGTAAGTCTATTCCATACATCATCAAATAGTCATTTCCCAATATAAAATGGGTACTAGAGCAATTTTCTGTAACAAAAAATTCAGCAGTGATTCTCAAATTTTCATTAATATGTGGAAATATGACATTGGTCTCAAATAATTCTAATGCTTTCATTGGATTACTTGCACTATTGAGTTTTATGCCATCAATTGGTAACAATTGTTCTTAAATATTTGGTACACAAGTCATAAAAAAAGATTTTTCAACATAGGAGCAGAAGACTCCTGGTTCAAGTAAAGGGTTAGTTGGTTTGTTGTCAATTACCAGCTCTGTTATACAGGAGTTCCCAGCTGTATAACCTTTCCCCCTGTTTGGTTTGGTTTTCATAAGTTGTGCATCTTGAATTTTTGACAAATCAAGTTGACCATTGCTTAATTGTAGCAAGTGGGAATAAGATTCCATTATTTCAAAAGTGGAATTTATATTTTCTATATCTTTTTACGATTCAGACAATATTGATGACTTATCATCTGAATTTTCTTCAATTATATTATCATCTTTTTCAACATCAGGTTCTTTTTCAATGTCAATTTGATTGATTTTCCCCCTCTTTGGACATGTATTAGCTAAGTCGGTGGTGCTTTGGAAAATATGGCACTTTCTGATTATATCTGCAGATTTATACTTAACATTATTAGAAGCTTCTTTGGGATTTTTGTCCACAGAATCTTTCCAAGGAGTATTAAACTGTGTTTTGAGATTCACCCTACTAGAACCAACTCTGGTTCTGGTGGCTACTTCTTATATTATATTGATAATATCTTCTGCTGAAGATTGTTTAGTATTCCTGCTTTTGACAGCATGCTCTAAGTCACCTCCACATTGTCTCAGAATCTTTCTGTGGATCATAAATTCTGACATGTTGGGATACAATTCTGTTAATCTGCCTTTGTGTTGGCAAAACCATGTTAAAGCTTTGTCTTTATCAGCATTAAATTTGGCATATTCAAAGGCTGTTTCCACTTTAAACCTCCAAGCATCATTGGCGCATTTGTTGATAATTTGGGTTTTCCACCAAGTCCAACTTTGGTGTCCATGTGCTTTTCTTAATTTGATATACCATCTGTGGGCTGATCTGGTAAAAAAGGTGTTAAATCTTGCTGTTACCAATCTTTCTGGTAATTCAAAATCTTCTTTGATAATTTTAATACCTCTGATGAACTCCATATGGTCATATTCTCCTTCACCACTTAAGTGAGGCCATTCTTTAAGTTTTGGTACTTCTTTCAGGAGTGCTTGGCCCATTAATGGTTCCAAGCTATGAAAAGAAGTGGAAAATTCATTTTTTAACTGTGAGTTTTCAACCTTCAATACTTGTGTATTTGGAATTCTTGTGCCCTCATTATGATTCAAAGGTGTAGACATTCTTGGTAAGGTGTGAAGTGATTGTTCAATATCATTCATTTTACTATTGTTACACCTTTGAGAATTTCTGAATTCATGTTTTAAACTTTTCATTTTATTTATTACATTGGTTTTATGATTATATTCTGTTTGTGTTGATTCTTGCCATAGTTCTGTTTGTCTAGTCTTATCAGGAGTGATCTAATTCAACTTCATTGTTAATTTTGATATTTCTTCTTGTGAGGTGTCAAAAGACTATTCCAAGGCAATTATATATGTCTTTACTTCAGGAAATGATTTTGAAATATTCTCAAGAACACTTTTATTCTCCTCTTTGATAGTACTTATGGCCTCCTTTATTCTTCTTTCAATTATGTCATCAATATTGAATCTAGAATATTTGTCTGTTAATTCTTTAATAATGGCAGATTGTTCATTTAATTTATTCCCAAATTAATTGTCAATATTGAAAGTTTTAATTGCTCTTAAAGCTTTTTCAAAACACATAAGTGTCTCATTTATTTGTCTCAGACTTAAGTTGTTTGTTTTAAGATTGTTACACATGGATGAATTTTTATCACAAACATGAGTTTTTACATCATTTATAGCTTCCTACAGCTCTGGGATAGAATCAAAAATGTCAGAAATCATTTATAATATTTCAATATGGCTTCCCCCTTTCTCTGTAATTTCATCATTGTTCTGGCCATCTGAAATACATTTTCCATGGAATCCTGCTGAATCTTTGGGATTCTGTAACCCTGGCTGAAAGGTTTTGTGGCTGGTGCCTTGCCTTTGCCCTTTTTCTGAGCTTTTGGCTGCTTTTTCATGTTTGAATTGCTGCTTCTGGAAACTGCGGCTGTTTTTGGCACTTGCTTGGGTGGTGGAGGGTTGTTTTTCCTCCATTCTGCTGTTAAAAGCATCACAAATTGATGAATTTGTATCAGAAATATGACTTTTTATCTCATTTATAGCTCTGTACAGGTTTGGAATGCCATCCAGAATATCAGAAAGAATCTCTGATACTTTACTCTGGCTTCCTCCTTTTTCTGTAATTCCATCATTGTTCTGGCCATCTGAAATACATTCTCCATGGCATCCTGCTGAATTTTTGGGATTCTGTAGCCCTGGATGCAAGGTTTTGTGGCTGATGCCTTGCCTTTTCCCTTGTTTGGAGCTTGTGGCTGCTTTTTCACGTTGGAATTTCTGCTGCTGGCTACTGGGGCTGTTTTTGGCACCTGCTTGGGTGGTGGAGGGTTGTTTTTCCTCAATTATGCTGTTAAAAGCATCATATCTCCTTTTCTATACATGCATTCCATCCTTGAGTAACTTACAAGTGCTGGGATGGCCAAGGAATTTTCTAACAGTCAGGTAAGAATTCATGCAGTTTTTCCACAGATCTGCAAGGATCTGGTACAATTTGTGCTGCAATGCATTGTTGTAAGCCTTCTGGCTGGCTTTGTATATGTCCACTGAGGCTTCTTGTGGCAGTGTCAGCTCTGTTTGAAGGTAAAATAGTATTATCAGCTTCAGAATGACATAATTTATTAATTTGGAGGTCAACAACTGACCCTTTTCATTCTGTAACTGATTGGCTTCTTTCATAATCACTTCCATGACCTTTTTGGGAGCTGCTTGAGGGGTTATAGCTGGCTCTTGATCTGGTTCAAGGCATATTCTATCATTGAAAGGCTTAAAAATAGTATTTTTATGTCAAAAAAAACTTACTATTGGCCAAATTCTTTGCCTTCTCAAGATTATCACTTATATCCAAGCTAATTAGTTCAGAAAAAATGGGTTCAGGTTGATCATTCTGAGTTATAATAGCTGTGCTATTATGGTCAGAATTCACAGTACTTGCAGGAACAATGCTTGATACTGTTGAGGCTGTTTCAATATTTTCTTGCCTTACCATGTTTTCAGACACTAAAATTAATGAAAGAGCCAATTGATTAAGTAAAAAAGACTTTTTCAAGGGAAAAATGAGAAAAAAATAAAGCCTTACTTATAATATGAAAAAGTTATTTTTTATGGATTTTTTGAATTATAAGTATTTTTTAAATGTGGTCAAATTTCTCAATATAAGAAGAAAAAATTGAAACAAGTGAAAAAACTATGTCACAGGTAAAATATCATAGCTGGGCCCCCAAATTTAAGGTGTGGCTATGAGACTTCGATTAAAAATTAAGTACTTTTCCTGTCTTCAAAATTTGTATAAGGTAAAATAAAATTAAAGAATAGTACGAAATAGTATTTTTCAGAGAAAACACACCACTTTTGTTTCCTTTAACTTTATAAGTATAAAAGAATAATATTATAAAGATTTATTGTTTTACCAACAATAAAGATTTATCCAAAAATAATCTACAAGAGATATTTAAGGCTACAAAAGAAATTTCTTCAAGAGCAATTTCAATTGGAATTAATTGAGCAAAGACCTCCAAGCAATTGATTAAAGAAAGAAGTCATTAAAAAGATATTTAAAGAGAAAACATGCCCAAAAGTGACCAGAGTGAATTTGGAAACAAAGTGACAAAGTTTACAGTGATGAAAGATGCTCTAATTCACTTATGGGGTGGTTCAGGGGTAACAATGATTATAATGATTTTTTCACGTGGATAAAATTGTTAAAATTATATAAAAAGGTGGTTTGAATCTTTTATTGATTGGTTTAACAGTGTTTAAACTAATTATAAAAGGAAAATATTCTAACATGAAGAGAAAAGTGGGGCAAAGAAGACATTCTTTTATAGCCTTCACTTTTCTTACTCCACAAGTAACGTTTACTCTTGTCAGTTGTGGAAAACACTCTGATACCAGAAAAGCCAATTATGGCATCATTGAACCATGGTTTAGGCCAAAAAAGGGCTGCCTTTAGCCATTTTGGACCCTTAAATCAGCCATTAATATAGTAATACCTGGTCTAGAGCCTTCAAAACACGTCAGAATGTGTTTAAGAGACATAGATACCAGTTAAAACTGTTTTTACCAAGATTTCTTTAGCCTAAGGTTAGCTTTACCCTTTTGGAAACAGTTAAAACTGCCCTGGTTGGTATCAAAACCTCATCATCAATTGAGTCACAGACCCTGTGACTCAATTCCAGGACAAACGTGATAAGCTTTTGGGTGTATTTTGACCTTCCATGCCTTTCAGCAAGGATTTTGGGGCTCTGGCTCCCCCTTAGAGCTAGAGTTCCTTCCCCCCCAGAATTAATCGTCCCATTTATTTTTTCTTTCATTCCTCATCATGTAATACACTTGTAATTTACACATGAAATTCAATTGAGTTCTTACAGTACACACCTGTAATAATTGATACCTCATATGTAAATTACAGTTCACTTATGTAATACATGCGCACATTTTGACATTTCAAATGAAAATACTTCAATTCCTCATAGCTTCCAAATTACGCACAACACCTCAATTTTAACACAAAAACTGATGGTTAACACCACAGGTGGTGTGAATTAAATTAAGTTTTTCAAGATTTTCAACTTTTGTACAGAAAATACTTAAACCTCAATTTAAGCTTATTTAGAGTTGAGTTACAGAAATTTTACCCAGAGGTGACTCCACCATATTTTTTTGAGGAATCTAATGGTGAAGTAACTTTATCAAGTTTATTTATTGGGTAAAAACTTATAATATATTTCATGTAACTCTTTACCAAAAATATTTTAATTTCATTAATTTTATTGAAAATTCATTTTTACTTTATCTTTTCAAGTAAAAATGCATTTTCATAAATTTCAAATTTAATAAAAATTTTCATTTTAAATTATAATTAAATTTTAACTTTTGTATATAAATTTTTATTGATATTTTCACTTTTATTTTGTTAGTATAAATCAATTCATGTTATTCAAATTTGTATCTTATTTTGTTCTTTGTGGTCTTTTGGGTATATGAAAATACCTCTAAGGCTCACAGTATCCCACAGGAAAGCTGTATTGGTATAAATGTGGGATTTCTAACTTAAAACTGTTATAGATACTTCAGTTTTATCAATATTGAGCTCAAATTTGGATCATTGTGTAGCTGTGGATGGGATCTACACAATGGTACCTCATTTCATATGGTTAACATTCAATATAGCAAAGTTATGCCATGTTTAATTTTACTTATCCAGATATATGATTATCTCAAAATCTGTATGGGACTTGTTTGCCCCATAACTTTTGTACTAGATGGGATATGGTGAAATGGATGTCGCCATCAGATAGCCTTGATTGTGCTCTTTCCAAAGAGACACCACTCTGGTTATCTCACGCTAAAACTGTAGAAGTTGGATGAGAGGTCAATACTTTATTCCACCTTATTTGGCCTTATTTTGGCCACAACTTCTATATTTTTGGTGCTAGCTCAATTTGGCTAGCACCATTGGATATCCCTGGTTGAGTTCTTCAATTTTAATTTCTATTTAATAGGGTTAAGCCTCTTTGTCTGGATTTTAGATGAGAGATGAAAATTAAGGTTTATGCTCAGAAATAGCTTTGAGCTTGAATAATTTTGCTCTTATTTCCACTATGATTATGGGACTTGCATATTTGGGAAGAGGTGATTTTCCTCTTTTTCTTAATACCCTTTGCACGCTTTTGGCCAATCTCCATGTTTTGTGGTATTTTGCTCCACCATTGATTTATTGTATTCTGGCAGTCATGCTTGTGCTCTGGTTTTGAGTCACAGGCTGACACCCATGTAATAGGAATAAGATTCAATTTTAGAAAAGCTAACTTTAGTCAGCTTGAAACCTTCAGGTGTATCTTTCATATTCAGCTGGTTTGGGATTCTTTTACACTTCCTGAGCACAACTTTGGAGGTGATTTTGAAAGTCAATTATGAATTTATTGTGTGTTTGAATAATTTGAGAAATATATTGGGCTGAGTATTTTGATTAATTAAATGACTGTGGGTTGAGTGAGCTTGACAGCAGATATTGAATTTGTATGATACCCAGTGATTTTGAAGGTAATGAATAAAATAGTTAGAATGAGAAATTACAAAGGAAGAGTTTAAAAGAGGACCTCTTTTTCTATATTAATCAGGTAAAAAGACAAAAAATTCATTTTGACAAAGGTGAAATATATGACCATGGGGCAAAATTGAAATTGAGAATAAAAAGAATTATAACTCCAATTTCCAAAAGGGAAATAGACTTACCATGCAGCATTCATCAGGACAGGCTCAGGAAAGGGTGTCCTGACACCCGTCAGGTCATCCATCTACTGGTGGTGTAATGGAGAGGGCCTTTCTTGCCAGATCCAGATTTTCTGCTCCATGAAGACAACTCCTCTGTCCACTAATTCTTCTCATACTCTTCCAAACTACTGTTACTGTAGAGTTGGTTTAGACCAAGACATAGTGTTATTCTTGATTTACAGTTCATTTCCAAAACCAAAAAAAGGTGGTTTAATTGATAGTTTTTCTGATAATATGATAAGCTATTCTAAAAACCTTCATTTGATGTTATTTGCTGAAGGGCATTTGTGGTTATGGCATTATATCACTTGGGCTAAATTGAGATGTAAGTTTTCTTTTTTTATTATTGATTTTTTTAGTATATGGGCCTTTTGCATTATTTTGTACTCTGAGGTAAAGTATCAGGTTGATTCTGGCCAAAAATGGTATTGAATATCACACTACCCTAATTTAATTTTACATCAAAAATAACTTAGGAAAGACTTGAAGTCATCAATTTTGGACCACCAGAATGACTTTCAAAACAAGAAAAAAGCTTACTGAGGAGTGTTATAGTTCTAAGAGAAAAGTGAATTGCATTCTTTGTTGAGGAAACAGGTTTACTTTAACATGCATATGAGAATCCTTACAAGATACTCGTTATACCACACACATCATTCCAAAGTAAGCCAATACCAATACCAAAACCAATTTTACCTGATTTCATACAGCAAATGAGAGAAAGGATAAGGGCAGGGCTTTATGAAAAATTTACGTCAAGGTGCACAAGTCTAGTTTTTTGTGTAACAAAGTCAATGTCACAGTGGCACAGGCACTCTTCTAAGTGAAGAGGGCCTGGAACTCAGTGAACAGACTTACTTATGGAGGGCTCAAAGACAAATACTCAATGGATAAGAGAAATCAATAAGACAGTAGAATGTGTGATGAATATAATAAATGTACTTAAGGAAAATGAATGTAACAAAAGGAATAACAAAGAGCCAACCATAAATAATCCCAAATCACTGTCTCCACATGTTTAGAAAAGAGAAAAGGATTGATAAGGATATTACCACCAGGACTCTAATGAACAGGTGAGGGAAGGCTAAGAGTGAATTAAGAATTGATAATAAAATACCTCCTGCATGAGAAGTAGAAAACCCCCAACTGGGTAAAAGAGGGCTGTTGTATAGTAAAAATACCAGCCCGGATTTGGAGTTCTGGGATACCATGTCATCCTGTGACTCAAACCCCAAGCACAAGCATGTCAGCCAAATACCATAAGCCAATTGTAAAGCCAAGATACCACCAAAACATGGAGCTGAGCCATAAACACTCAAAAGGGAATAAAAGAAAGAGGAAACCCACCACTTTCAAAATACACAAGCCCCGCCATCATAGGACAAGGAATAATAAATGGTATTTTTAACCTCTCATCTGGAATCCAGAGAAAGAGATTTAACACAATCAAATGGGTATTCAAATTGAAGCTCCAAGTCAGGCCTCTCCAATTTTATCAGCCAAACTGAGCTAGCATCAAAATTACAGGAGTTATTGCCAACGTAAGTTCAAATAAGAGTGAATAAAATATTCACCTCCCATCTAACTTCTACAGCTTTATGGTGAGATACCTAAGGTGAGTCCTTTTGGAAATAGCACAATCAGGACCATCTGATGGTGTGTTTCATTTCTCCATATCTCATATAGAACAAAAGTTATGGAGCAATTAAGCTCCATATAGATATTGAGAAAATCATAAGTATGAATAACAAAACTTGTACATGGCATACCTTTGCACTATCTAATGTTAACCATACAAAATGAGGTACCATTGTGTAGATCCCATCCAGGAATACACAATAAACCAACTTTTAGCTCAATATCTCAAGAACTGACAATAATATAGCAGTTTTAAGGTTAAAATACCACAATTGGGCCAATACACCTTTACTGTGGGATACTATACCACAACTATGATTATGAGGTGTCAAATAGACAAAGAAGCATGCTTATACTTCAATACCTCATAGTTCATGCAATACTGGGGTTCCATACAGGTTCTGTATAGCATGCTATGCATCGTACACATCAGAAGAGGGCTGTGTGGTCCCCAGATGAAACTTTTCACCCTGCATTGGTGAAAACTGCCAGATGTGGATTCAAAGCCACATATAAGCCCAATACAGGCAATACAGGCATTGTAGAAACCACAAGCCAATATCCTGAAGTGAAAGACTCTTCACTTCCTTTATGTGGATGGTCTAGAGGTCCATTCCACCCCATTTTAGCATAAAAGGAGGCCTTTTCTCCACCAGAAAAGGTTTCCTCATCCTGTTCTTAAAAAAACTGTACAAAACAGCTATACTCTTGGAAAGTAAGTCAGGTATGCTTTAAAATTAAATATTGTAGTCTTTAGTATTGTAACCCAACAGGTAAAACTTCATCCAGGGCTTTTGGTAGCACTCACAACTACTAATTTTATTAGTAAAACCCTTGATATCTTTGAAACCTAAGCCTTTTGAATACTTTCATATGTGTCACAGTTGTAGATAAAGTGTACATACCTTTATTACCACTTTATCATAGACTCAGCCTGACATTTTGGGGGCCTGGCTTTGTTTGTTTTTAATTTTCGGACCTGATTTCACACAAAAGTGAGTTTTTTTCTCATATTCTCATTTTTCTGAAATTATTGCTTATATTTTTAGGTGTTAAAATTAATAAGATAATAATAATATATCATATAATATTATTATTATTATTTGAGTGTTATACAATCATATACCACTGTGTTTTTTTTACTTTTCATGTGGTTGATTAAACTATAATGACCCCAATGAATATTTTTCAGCTTTTTTTCATATTGAAACACTTGAAGCCATTAATATTGTTCTTTTTTAATGAACAAGAACACCTCTCTTACTGCAACCAACAGTATTAGAGGAGTGGTTGGACATATTGTTAGTTCCAATTGCCCATTATATAACCACTTCTGACATTACACTTGTTAGTTACAAATTAATATATGAGATACTGGTACACAAACAGTGCACCAGAGATCCACAAGCTGTATTTATGTCAGCCTGTGACTCAAAACCAAAGCACAAGCATGACAGACAAATACCAAAAACCAATGGTAGAGCCAAGATACCACCAAAACATGGAGTTCAGCAAAATAAGCTCAAAAGGTATCAAACAAAAGAGGAAACTAACCTATTTTTGAAATATTCAAGTCCCATCATCATAGGACACAGAATAACAGAGTTATTCCTGCTCAAAGTTGCTGCTGAGCATAAACCCTATTTTTCACCTCCCATCTGAAATCCAGAGGAAAGGGCTTAAAACAATCAAATGGGTATTTAAGCCAAAGCTCTAAGTCAGGGCTATCCAATGGTACTAACCAAATAGAGCTAGCACCAGAGCTGCAGCTGATATGATGAAATTAAGTTCAAAGAAGGGTGAATAGAATATTAACCTCTCATCTAACTCCTTCAATTTTAGTGTGGGATACCTAAAGTGGGGTCTTTTCAAGAAGAGCACAATCAGGGCTATCTGATGGTGTCATTCATTTCCCCATATCCCATCTAGAACAAAAGTTATGGGGTAAACAAGCTCCATGCAGATTTTAAGCAAATCCTACATATGTACAAAAAGACATGTGAATGGCATAACTTTGCCGTACTTAATGATAACCATATCAAATGAGGTACCATTGTGTAGAACAGATCCAGGAATACACAATGAATCAGATTTGAGCTTGATGTCTCAAAAACTGAAAGAGTTATGGAAGCTTCAAGCTCAAATTCCACAGTTAGACCAATACAGCCTTACTGTGGGATATGCTCCCATAAGTATGGTTATGAGGTGTCAAAGAAACAAATAAGAACTTTTATATTTTAATACCTCATAATTCATTAAATACTTGGGTCCCATACAGGTTCTGTACAGCATTTCATGCGTCATACATGTCAGAAGAGGGCTATGTGGTCCCCAGGTGAATATTTTCACCCTTTATTGGTGAAGGCTTCCCAGATGTGGTTTCAAAAACACATATGAGCCCAATACAGGCTATAATGGCCTTTTAAAAACCACAAGTCACTACTTGGAAGTGAAAAATAATCACTTCCTCTATGTGGAAAGCACTAAAAGCCTTTTAACCCAATTTTAGGATAAGAAGGGACCTTTTCTCCACTAGAAAAGGTTTCCTCATCCTGCTCATGAATTCTTACGTAGTACAACTGTCGAAAACAGTTATACTCTGCAAAAATAAACAGGTATAATTTTAATTTGAATTATTGTAATCCAACAGGTAAGTCTGCACCCAGGGCTTTCAACAGCACTCACCACCACTATTACTCAATAGTAAATCTCTTGCTACTCTTTATTAAACCTTTTATTACTTTTATCACCGTGTCACTGTCACAGTTGAAGCTTGTAAATATTTAATAATAAGCTTCATCATAGACTCAGCATGACAATTTTTGACAGGTAATTAATAATTTCAATCAGCCATCAGAATACAAGGGTAGAATATAGAGATATATTTCCCAGGGGCCATTCTTAGACGTTAAAACAGCATTTTAAAGATTTTTAACTGAAATAAGCCCTCTTTTTATTTGATTCAGTGGAAGAAAACTGCATACCAATTTAAACCCAGTCACAGGCCAACACACCAGTGACACCCTCAGAGCCAGAGGGAAGTAAGCGCAAAGGAAAGAGGCAAAGTGAAGGCCTCATTACAGCAAAGAAGTGGACACCAATTGCCACCCAGAGGAGTAGGAAACCGTGAAACCCTTAATCAATACTAGGTAAGCAAACCTTAATCACTTGTACAGGGAATATTACAATAATTAACCCAGTTTTAACCTCTAAAGGCAAATTGCCAAAAGCAGTAGACAATAAATTTTTACAAGGCACAGTCAAAGGTAAATACCCTAAAAACATTAAGTTGTTCATTTCTTTCAAACACTGATATGTCACCTATACACCTGAGGCAGCTTGTAATCCAAAGGAACCAGCCAGAGGAAAGAGAAGGCTTGTCTAGAACAAGAAGACCTGGAGGAGGACACCTTGGACATAGTCATGGATGGCAACACATTGAGGGAAATCATACCCACTCTGTCATTTGATTTTCAATTCAACAGAAACCTCAAACCAGAGGACTGGAAGGATATAGATCAAGTTCTTTAGCTCCACCGACTCCTCAAAGATCTTTTCCAATGGATCATGGACAACAAGAGGTTCAACCTAGCATCCCATTGGGCAGAACTTGGAGAAAATTGCCTGAAGATGTGTATCAAAGAAATAGAGCTCAAAGATCTTATGGAAATCACCAAAGGTTGGAATCCCACCAGGCAGTTCAGACTCCTGGAGGAGAGCGCAACCAGGATCTGGAAGAATCAAGCCACTATTCAAGCTATAGAAGAAGAGCTGAACCAGACAACACCAACTCTGATTCCTTCAGGTTTACAAGGAGTATACCAGACCAGCTCTCCAGTGGCCTCACACCATGCATGAACCAACATACCAGTGGCCAAGAGTCACCATTCTTCACAATCCCAGGTAGCTTCCAGGAGAAGACAAGGATACAAGGGCAGAAACAAGACCTCTTTCAACCAAAGGCACAGAGAGTCAGACCCAATGATCCAGAAACTGTTGGAATTGGTGAAATAAGTACACAAGAGGAAGAAATAGTTGTAAATACTTCTACAATGAATAGCCGCACTAATAGAAATATTACCCCCACTCAGACAGAACATAATGTTTTTACACCTGAGAGTAACCTAAACAGTGATAAACTGTGGTTACAAATGTCCCAATTTGCAGTGCAAACTAAAAAAAACTTGATGATTTCAAGAGACTGAATGAAAGAGTGCATAAATATGCAATCTTACAAGAGGCTACAATTAAAGCCATCCAAGAGAGCTGTGAACAATTGCGCAAAGCCTCTTAAGAAACAAACAAAAGACTGAATCAAGTCTTTGCAGAGCAAAACCACTGCAAAAGGGACAGGGATTGTCTGGATCAGGACATAAAAAAATTATTTAATGTCTACCAAAAAATGAAGCCCCAAGCATAAGGCCATGCTTTGGAGGATCCTTACCACCAAGAAGACATCAAACCAGATGTCTTATTGTGGAAGAGGGCATGATCTCCATCTCAATACCAAGATGGAGATAATATGTCCTATTCTGAGGAATAAGCCTTAAACCAGCTTCCAGAGGCCTCCAGCTGGCCCAAGCTCTCTTGAACAGAAGAATATGATCATATGGAGCTCATTGATTATATTTATGGACTCTTCATTGATGTATGAAGCATACCAGATTACTGGATTACGGCTAGACTCAATAAATCATTCAAAGGTCATGCTAGTATATGGTACACAGAGATGAAAGAAATCCATGGCAGAACAAACTGGCCATGGTGGAAGAGTAAGATTATCCAAAAGTATAGCAATGGTACTTGGATATGGCAAAATACCATGTCATTTGAAAATTACCAGTACTCTTTGGACAAATATATATATTAGTAGTGCCTTAGACAGTCCAAAAGGCTTAAAGACATTGATCCTCAAATGGATCTTCAGATGAGAAATGACAAACTACTGACACAAATTCCAGGGGACTAGAGCATGCAGTGAAATTCCAATGCAACCAAATTTGCACTCTAGATGACATTGCAAACACCTTACAAGATGTAAGGAAAAGAACAAATATAGGGAAATATCCCCAATTTAGAAGCAGTAGATTGAAAGAGAAACAACCTTTCAGAGTGGACTTCAAAGACAAACCCAAAGAAAAAATGGCATAAGTGACCAAAAAGAAAAACACTGGTCACAACTGTGGTTCAACAGACCACTATGCCAATAACTTTCCAAAGGACAAGAAGAAATTCTATTCCATTGAGCAAGTCCCAGAGGAGGAATCCCCAACATAGGATTCTGAATCAGGCTTTATGGTTCATGCTACTAGAGAACAATCTTATGAGTACCAAGACCTAAGAGAAAAATTTCTAGTGGAGTACCAAGAGGAAACACAGACAGAAATTCAGGACATATAGTTGGAGGCAACCCTTCCACAAGATACTGCAAATAAAAGCTTGTGTAAGCACACGAAAGATGTACAAACATTCCTATTCATACCAAATAAAGAAATGTCATATATAGATGAGACAGCCACAAAGATGAGTGTTTGTATTTCAACTGCTCAACACCCGTTGATCATTGAAAGTGGTGCACACTGCTCAATAGTGGCCAGAAGGTATCTGGATCACCACTTCCCAAAGTGGGAAAAGCAGCTCTTGCCAACCAAGACAAAGAACTTCAAAAGTGCATCAGGGAAGATGACTTCCATTAGGACAATTATCAAAGAGATAATTCTACCCCATAGGAAAGGTAATATCAGACTCAATCCATAGATTTTTGTGCTGGAAGATGCCCACATCCAAGGTTTTTACTGGGGAAAGACTACTAGAGCATGTATGGAATTGATATTTAAAATAGTAAAAACAGGAATATTAACTCGGAACAAACAAGAAAAAAAAAATTTAACTTGATATATTCCGAATATCTACAAATGACCCTCTGGAAGAACTACTGAATGAATTCAGAGAGGGCCAATTCAGCACTACCCTCACTAGTAAACAGAAACTTAGTTTAATGAAAATTCTGAGAAAAAAGAGACCAGAATATCCCATTGGAGAAGAACCCTTAGGAAAGGTTAGAAGCCATGATATAGAGCTATATCTAGATTTGGAAAGACCCTATCCACCCATGCTGAGAAGGCCTCCATACCCAGCAAGCCTGCAAACCAGGAAGAAAATTAAGAAACACATCAATGGCCTCCTAGACATGGATGTCATCAGGAAGATAGGACACAATGAAATAGTTCAAATCTCCACTCCTGTCCTTATAGCCTGGCATGATGGCAAATCTAGGTTTTGTGGGTATTTCAGAGCTTTTAATAAATACACAAAATCTGACAGGTACCCAATAAGAACAATACCTCATGCCCTAGTAAAGCTTGAAAAAGCCAAATATATAACCAAAATGGATTGTATGAAAGGCTTTCACAAGAATTTAGTTAAACCAAACTCCATGAAGTTACTCAGAATCATATACCATTTGAGTATATATGAGTACACCAGGACACCACTTGGAATCAAAGATGCACCAGCCCACTTCCAAAGGATTATGGACACAATATTTCGACAAGAAATATTGGAAGGCTGCATGGTAGTATATATTGATGACATCATTATATACTCAGAGACATGGGAAGAATATTTGCAGTACATAGACAGAGAACTAAGCAAATGCACACCCATCAACATGAAAATTTCACTTAAGAAGTGCAATTTTGGCCGACAAGAATTACTGACACTAGAAAAGAAATTCTCAGGTCTCAGTCTGGCCATAGACCAGAATAATGTAGCAGCAGTACTACCAAAACCAGTGCCAAAGATATCAAACAGATGCAATCTTTCCTTGGGCTTGCTAGATACCACAGACCCCACATAACTGGTAGTCTATACAAGCTTTTTTCAAAAGACGTATTTTTTGAAATTACCAAAGAAGGAAGGGATGCATATGAGAGGATCAAACTAGAACTCACTAATGCACCTGTGCGCATCTTACCTGGCTTTGAGCTTCTATTTAAGTTATATATAGATGCAGACTTTAGTGAAGGCTTAGGGGCAGCCCTTCACAAGAGACAAATTGTAGATGGTGAACCAAGAGAGGGAGTAATATGGTACATCTTGAGGCAACTGAAAGTGGCAGAAGCCAGGTATGAGGCCACCCAGACTGAATTCCTATGCTTAGTCTGGGCTCTAGAGAAACACCACTATTATTTGAAAGGTGCAGTCTTTGAAGTATACACAGAAAGCACAGCCTTTAAGTCTTTATTCAGTTTGAATACTACCAATAGACACATTTTGTGGTGGAAAATAGCCATCAAGGAGTATATACGCAATAGGACCATCATATAAAAGGAGGGCAAAAGCCACACCAATGCACATGGCCTCAGCAGATTGCCAATAGATAATGTCAAAAGCAACCCAGCTTATGACCCTGAAGTAGCATCCAAGATTCTTATCTGCTTCATGGAAATAGATAGGAGGAAGAAATTCATATTTTCTGAATGAGAACCCCAGAAAGTAGAGACACTGATTTAGAAGGAACCCAAACTCCCATATTGGAAATATGCTCCTCAGAACTGCATAATGAGTTTTCAGTTCAGCAATGAAGACCTATGCCAAACATAAACAGTGTGGAATATTGTTGCAACTCCTCCAGCAGAAGTACAGGAGCGCAGAATTGGAATTCCAGCTATAGGGACCCTGGTTGAGGAATTATAAGGACAAAAATCGTTTCCTTATAGATGGACTACTCTATCATAGAGAAAAGAACACAAGTGCACTGTTAGTGATAGACAGAGACCGTATATCCCTGATCCTTAAGGAATGTCATGACTGCCCCTATATTGGACACATGAGTGAATACAGGACCAAGGAAAGGGTAGCAAGCACAGCTTGGTGGCCCAAATGGGAACAAAAGTTGAGTGAATATATCAAAACTTGTGAAAGATGCCAGAAGGCACACAGAAAACATGGGAAGAATTATGGGCTGCTTCAAAAAATAGAAGAACTCAAACACCCATGGGAAACCATCAACATGGAATGGGTGACAGGAATTGTCACAGGAGGCAGAGAAAACTTCAATGCTTGCCTGATCATACTTGGTAGGTTCAGGAAAAGTGTGAGGTGCCTACCATGTCACAAGGAGGAAACAGAAATGGATACAGCCTTGTTATTTTGGAATAACATCATATTCACATGTGGAGTCCCAAAAATCATTATTAGTGACAGGGAACAAAAATTAACATCAGAATTTTGGACCAACTTGTATGACATTCTTGGTACTAAACTTGCATTCTCCACAGCTTACCAAACACAGACAGATGGTTTAGCTGTAAGGATGATCCAAACAATGGAGGACATCATCAGAAGCTTCTGTGCATATGGCATGGAATACAAAGACCATGAAGGATACACCCATGACTGGGTTGCCCTTCTACCAGCAGTTCAGCTGGCTTACAGCAAGCCATAACTCCATCACAAGGAATTCACCCTCCCTGGTAGAAAAAGGGTGGAACCCCCTATTTCCTGTGGATCACCTGAAGAAACAGCTTCTTACTATCCACTCAACAGCCAAAGACTTCCATGATATGTGGAAGAGGGTTTGCAATAAAGCTGCTAGATGCACAGCTGACACAAAAGAATATAACAAACAGAGGTGGGACCAATCTCACATGGAACCTTACTTTAAAGAAGGGGACCAGGTGTTGGTGTCCAAACTCAGCTTAAACAATCTTAAGGGACCTAAAAATATGAGAGACTCATTTGTAGGGATTTTCACTGTCATTAAGCTAATAGGGAAAATGCAGTGGAGGTCAAACTCAGAGGAATTTTCTAGGAAAAGCCCAGTATTCCCAGTGAGTTTGGTTAAGCCATACTTCCAAACAGAGGAGGATAACTTCCCCTCCAGCAAGAAAGATCCCACTCCACCAGAAACTGTGGAAATGAAAGCTTCCCCCGGCCCTGTGAAAAAATCATCAATTCCAGAAAGATTAGGTTGAATGGTAAAGACCAGAGACAATACTTGGTCAGATTTAAAAACCAGACAGCAGACAAAAACAAATGGTTGGCAAAAGAGGCCATACCAGATGAAAACCTTCATCTAAGAAGATTATGGGCGTCTCAGAGGACTGAAAAGTCTCATCAACCATGAGCCTTTTTTGGAGGGAGGGTATGTCATCCTGTGACTCAAAACCAAAGCACAAGCATGACAGTGGAATACCATAAACCAATGGTAAAGCCAAGACACCGCCAAAACATGGATCTGAGCCAAACAAGCTCAAAATATATCAAAATAAAGAGGAAAACCCTCAATTTCCAAATACACCAGTCCCACCATCATAGTACAAGGGATAATAAATTTATTCCTGCTCAAAGTTGTTGCTGAGCATAAACCCTATTTTTCACCTTGCATCTGAAATCCAGAGGAAGAGACTTAACCCCATCAAATGGTTATTTAAGCTGAATCTCTAAGTCAGGGCTATAAAGTGGTACTAGCCAAACTGAGCTAGCATCAAAATTACAGGAGTTATGGCCAAAATAAGGTCAAATAAGGGTGAATAAAGTATTGACCTCCCATCTAACTTCTACAGTTTTAGTTTGATATACCTAAGGTGAGGCCTTTTTAGGAAGAGAAAAATCAGGGAGATCTGATTGTGCCATTCCTTTCCCTATATTTCATCTAGAACAAATTTGATGGAGAAAACAAGCTCCATACAGATGTGAGAAAATCATATATCTGAATAACAAAAAATTGTACAGGGCATAGCTTTCCCATATTTAATTTAACCCATACCAAATGAGGTAAAATTGAGTAGATTAAATCCAGGGCTACACAATGAACCAACATTGAGCTCAATCTCTCAAAAATTGACAAAGGTATAGCATTTTCAAGGTCAAAATTTCACACTTGGGCCAATACACCTTTACTGTGCAATAATATCCCACAACCATGATTATGAGTTGTCAAACAGATGAAGAAGCATTTTTATACTTCAATACCTCATAGTTCATTAAATTCTGGGGTCCCATACAGCTTATGTACAGCATTCTATGCATCATACATGTCAGAGGAGGGCTGTGTGATCCCCAGATGAAAATATTCACCCTGGATTGGTGACAACTGCCCAGATGTGGTTTAAAAGCCACATCCAAGCCTGATACCGGGAATAAAGGCATTGTGGAAACCACAAGCCAGTACCCTGAAGTGAAAACTCTTCACTTCTTCTACATGGATGGTCTAGAGGGCCATTCCACCCCAATTTAGGATAAAAGGAGGCCTTTTCTCCACCAGAAAAGGTTTACTCATCCTGTTCTTAAATTCCTACATAGTATAACTGTCAAAAACAGTTGTACTCTTGGAAAGCAAGTTGGGTATACTTTAAACTTAAGTATTGTAGTCTTTATTATTTTAACCCAACTGTAAAAATGCATTGAGGGCTTTCAGTAGTGCTCACCACCACTAATTTCTTAGTAAATACTGTAATATCTTTAGACCAAAACCTTCTTCAATACTTTTATCTGTTTCACAGTCATAGTTCAAGTTGTACATACCTTTATTACCACTTTATCATAGACTCAGCCTGACATACCGTGGGCTGTATGCTTGAAGAAATTTTATTTGAGATTGAAAAATTTATTGGTGAATCCAATACAGCTATTTGGACCTGTATTTTTTGAATCCTGTATTTAACTTCATTGAGGCTTTAAACTGTACTTGGATGATATTCCATGAAAGCGCCTTGCTGATTGGGTTTTGCAATATCTTCAATAAATAATGATTGGTAATGCCTTGGCCTGTCTCCATGACTGTGACATTATCCCCCTCTTGAAGGTGGTGATCTCTGAGAACCATAATGTTAAGTGAATATTTATTAAATCAAAAAACAATAAAAAATTTCCTCCCCTCAATTTCGCAATTTTAATCCTGTCATATTTCCTCTTAATCAATCAAAAACTAAAACTTCCCCTTCATCTTCATATACCTTTAGATCTTTGTGCTTCACTTGACTTTGGTCCTTCTCCTCTTCTTTGATATTTATTATCTCTTTTATGTGATTAGCTTATTTTTCACTTTAATCTTCAGTGTTCTTCATAAAACTTATTTTGAGTTCTCATGGCTCAATTAAAGTTGGTGATTTCAGGTTAATGTCCTAAGAATTCACTCTAATTTGGATGAATTCCTTTAATCTTGATATTGGGCCATAATTGGCTTTTTTTCCTCTTGACTGTTGGCAAATTTCAGAAAGTCTCTAAGATTTTCCCCCTTTTGATGTTTTCTGGGGTTTTTGGCCAGCTTTGCCAAAATGTGCCAATATGTATGATTTGGCATATTTTTCATGATTTTTTTGAATAAAACAAAAATTTTGATAATTTTGAAGGTTTTGAAGAAAAATTAGGAAAAATTTGCAAAGTGTGCAAAGAAGCACAAATAAACCATATATGCTATTATTTGGACTTTGGAGGCTTGAAGAGTCTTGGGGATGGATTCAAAATGAAATGAAGTGATTTTGTGCAAAATGCGGAAAATTCACAAATGCATAAAAAGGCCCATTTCGCCAATGAAACAGTTTTTCCTGATATTTTCTTCTGATTTCTTCTGCTTCACCCCATTCTTGAGGGCCAATTGACATAAATGACTTTCTGACTTTGATTTGGCCATAATTTTCTTTTTCTTTGCTTTGAATTTTTACCTTCAAGATGAGCTCAAAGCTGACTTCCATATATGACTCCAATCACTCTGGCTTCCCACCTTCTGTACTTTATGGTACTGGTGTATTTAATAACTTATAGGGAGAATTCTGAAGAGAGTATGGCTCCTACAGAGATTTATGACATCAATGAAACCTATGATGGTTCAAATTTGCCAGAGTTATTGATCTCCCCTGAATCAATTTTCAGAAGAGGGAGGTTTCTTGTGTTCAATACACTACTTCTAGCTCCACCAGGTGGTAATTCTGCAACCTTGGAAAAAGAAATTACTCTCAGGAAAACCATAGGTTCCCAGAAGATCTCAGAAGATTACATAGCAGCATAAATAATGGTGGAAGATTTGGATTGGAAGCTCCTTTTGATGAACCCCCAACCTCTGATGCCACCTCTGGTCACTGCAATTGTGAGTTTATTAGTCAAGGGATTTCTGAGTTACTGAATTTTATGGTTTCCTTTTCTTCTGCTTTGGTGAATGGATCCAGGATGAGAGTTGTTCAACAATGGAAAAATACCACAACTTCCTGGGCCAACATTGGAGGACCAATTCACCCCTAAGGCAACCCAATTGGAGTGGCCCAAGAGGTCCCTATTTTGGCTACCAGAAAGGATGGAAGACTTGGAAAATTGGAGAGAAATCTAGTTATCCAAGATTATGTTGATAGCAATGCTGAAGGTAGTGATCAAATAGATGCAGAAGGACTTGAAATAACTTCCCCCATCCATAGAAGAAGAATTGAATACACTTCACCATCCCCAGTAGAAGCCAATATCACCACCCATGAAGTGATTAGGGCCCCCCAACCAGATCCCCAACCAAGCCATCCACATTTGCCTCTACCACCACCCATGGCCAGAATCTCTAGAGACCAAATGTCTCCAGAACCTGAATCAGTCCTTGACCTCATGACCTGTGGAATATTACTGTAAGTTTCATTTATCAAAAGAAAATGAATAAGAAGGTGGTCACAGGGTTGTTTAAAGAAGTGTATTCTTTGACTGAGGTTTTTGTTTATAAAACTATGAAGAGTGCTGTTCCAGGTGAAGCCACTAGGGCTTTGGACAAGGATTCAGTTGCTTGTTAAGATGCCTTGGTTTTTTAACTTTAGAGAAGCCTTGAAGAAATTTTAATGAAGATTATCTGTACTTTGTTGTTATTATTAAAAGTGTTTTCTATTTTATTATTGAATGGGCTGAGCTCCCAATACAAGATATGGAAGTGATTACTGCTTCCTTTGAAACAAGAAAGATAGAAAAACTTCTGACAGCTTTCCTTCTTGAGGTGAGTTGCTTGATTTTGGCCATAAATTTTGTGAAAGATAAAATCAGGAAATTGTGGCACACAGAGTGGCCAAGGTAATATTTTACAAGAAGTAGAAGCCATCAGATATTCATAACAGGATATGGAACTTACTTTCATAGCTTCCACACCCCACCAAGAACCATAAAAAAAAGCAAAACTTCTTTCATAAAATGAATTTATGTAAGGAATTTCTTGAATAATTATTAATGGCATAATTAACAAAAGAAAGAAATGGAAGAGGAATTTGGCCATATCTTGATTAAATGTTCAAATTTGAGGGTACTGATGTTTTAAGGCCTTCAAAATCTGTTCAAGGAATTGGAAACTGTTCACAACGTGGCCAAGGTGATGCTTAAAACAAACATTGGGTAGAATACCCCCTTAAAGGTGCATCCCAGGGGAGAAACTTACTTTCATACAATCCAATACCCACAAAGCACCATAAAACCAAACTCTTGATGTATGTGGGCCAGGCTTGTCAGGATACAAAGTGTGGAAATCCTTGACCAGGTCTGGTGAGTTGGTAAAATTGGAAGCTGCTTCCCAAGTTGTTCTTTCTGGGTCTTCACTGAATCCTTTCCACTCCACAAGATACCATAATTCACCTCCTTTGAGTTTTGAGTCTGGAAGCTGAGCCACTTCCAATTCCTCTTTCTCTTCCACTATAGCTACTGGTGGTGGGAATTTTTTTTGGTTTGGAATAGTTGATTGCTTAACTGGTTCTAATAAAGACACTTAAAGACAGGCTGAACTGAATACCATTTTTGATGCAACTTGAGGTGATATGCATGGCTGACAACCTACTTCAAAGCTTTAAAGGTTCCCAACCATCTTTCTGTGAGTTTCTTGGTTGGTCATGTTGTCTTCATGTTCTTGAAAGCTAGCCATACTTTGTCCCCAGGTTTCAATTTAGGTGTAATTGACTTATTTCTATCTGCATAACTCTTGAAATGCCTCATTTCTTACTCTAGTTCTTCTTTGAAAAATTGCTTTACTGATTAAATTTTTGTTGATAACTGTCCAGAAGGGGTATCTTGGGACATATGCATTCAATAAAAACTGAGATTTCTTCCATGAATCTAGAAAAAGGGTGATTGTTTTTATTTATGAATTTTCTGCATTATTATAGGAAAATTAAGCCAGAAGGAGCCAGATTTTCCAGTCATCTTTATGGTAAGTGAAATACATCTGAAGACACTGTTCCAGAATCTGATTTAACCTCTCTGTCTATCCATCTGCTTCAGTATGAAAGGCAGTTGAAAGGGCTTTTGATATCTTGAGCTGCTGACACAATTGGGTCCATAATTATGACACAAATAGAGAACCCCTATCGGTAAAAATACTTATTGGAAGGCCATGTTTGGAAAGGACATGACTGATGAAAGTTTGAGATAAGTCAAAGGCAGTGATTATTGAATAAGCTGGAATAAATAGTGCAATTTTTGAGAAACTTTCCCCAGCTGCTAAAATTGAATCCAAACAGTTTGACAGGGGCAATTTAGTGATAAAGTTCATTGATAATGAACTCCAAGGACCATATGGAATTTGAAGAGGTTTGAGTAATCCAAACTTTTTATGCTGAATGTTTTTTTTTCTTGAGCATTGCTGACATGAGGTCACATAGTCCTTGATGAATTGATTCATTCCAGCCCAATAAAAATCCCTTTTGATGAGCTTGAGGGTTTTCTCCTGGCCAGGCTGGCCAGCCAACAGTGAGTCATAATGATTTTGAGTAATATGCGATATAATTTCATGATTACTTAGAGTGAATACTATATATTTTGAAAAGAACGAGTTGGCTTGAGGTTCAAGAGAATTCTTTGACCCTTTTCCCTCTTTCTCATTTCTTGAGAATTTCCTTTTATTCTTGGCTTGCCATACTTCTTTCTGAATTTGGTCCACTATATCTGAGAAAATTTCAACTTTAATTGAGAAGAATCTTGACTCTTGAATTTCATTTTGGTTAGTAACTTAATGAAGATTCTGAGGATTCTTTCTAATGAAGTCCACCCCCCTCTGTGGGTACACATTGTCCCAACATGACAAGATATCTGAGAAAGTGACCAGTCTGTTTTTGCCGTAAGTCATAGAGAAATAGAACTCAGAGAGAAATTATGCCCAATGGGCTTAGCAAAAAGTAAGGACTTTGGAAGACATAAAATATTGGAGGGAAGAGTAGTGTTCCAAGACTTCAAAGTATTAGAAAGAGAATGAAGAAAAGCTTTTCAACACTTGAGAGCCTAAACTATGCCAAGGAGCTTCTTTTCATTAATTTCATAGCTGAGATCAGCTGGGAGAAGCTTGCAACTATCAAATTCAAAGAGTGCTTTCCTGAGTCATTCACCTGACTTAGTACAGCACCCAAGGAATAATCAAGAATCATTTTCTACAATGGTTGGTAGAGAAAGATTGCAATGAAAGAGGATGGATAAGTGGTGAAAGTTTTCTGAGTATTCAAAACTGTCCAAAAGCTTCCTCATTGAAGATAAAAGGCAAATTCTTTTTAAGAAGGGAAGTGAGATCAGAGAGCCTTTTTGGAATAATTTTGAATGAAGCAAAAATGAAGATTGGAAAAGCCAAGAAAGGTGTAAAGTGCCTTGATTCTCTTGGGCTGAGGCCCATTGAGGATTGGCTGAACTTTGGAAGAATACATCTTGAGACCATCACTTGAAAAAACATAGCCCAATTACTCCACATATGAGGCATGGAATACAAAATTTGAGGCTTTAGTAAACAGATTCTATTATCTCAATTTGGACAAAAGAGTCCACATGTTTGATATGTTCCTCCTCAGAACTAGAAAAGACCATAATATCATCTAAGTATACCAAAACAAAAATATCCAATAAATCATAACCAAATACTCACAGATACCAAATTTGGTTCTAAAGGAAGTTAAGTGCTCATGCCCTCTTTAATTTTCAGGATATCATAAGCACCATGCAAATATTTATTGGAAAAGATTGTGGAACTGTTAAAGACGGTAAGGAGCTAATTCATTTGAGGATAAGGATACCTGTTCATCCTAGTCAAAGAATTTAGTTTGCAGTAGTCAAAACACAAACAAAGGCCACCAACCTTTTTATTGACAAAAAGGACAGGTTCTCCTGTTGAAGAGGAACTTTTCTGGATGAAAACTTTCTCTAAATTCTCTGAAATTTAGGCCCACAGTGTTTCTGACTCATGATTTGATAAAGAGTAGATACCACAAACTGGAGGTAGAATAATCTCCAGTTCACTATGATGATCATAGGCATGGTGTGGAGGAAGTTTCTCTGCTTTCAACTTGGAGAATACATCCAAATATTGGTGATACATAGGAGGGACTACCTTCAGCACAGTTTTGATTTCTCTTGGCTCTTCTCAATCATCCCCCTGCTCCTCCAGGGAGGCCTTAAAGGATGAAGGAGGGAGGTCCATATCCCCTTGAAAGAGATGAAGTAAAGATATAGGAACATCTTCTCCATCATTTTTTATCTCTTTGAAGACTTCATTTCTTGGGGGAAGTAATGCCTGAGCAGGGGTGATGGGAGGGATATTGACAGAATAAGGAAGGGAAGGTGTCTTAAGCTCACCAACCAGAGAAACACTCATGACATCAGTGGCAACATCACTACTAGTAGAAGAAAAAATACCACTATAGGCCCTATGACTCCAGTCATAGGTGATAAATACATTTTTACAATAAATAATGTGATTAAAATAGTAAAGGCAACTATAGCCCAATATTAGGTCTTCTCCCTTGGGTGAATCTATGATGAAAATTCCCAATCAAAGCCTAGGAAAGAAGGAAATTCAACAACCCACTTGGTATAATGGGTGATGAACAAGGAAAGGCATTCATTGGAATCCAAAATGAAAAGAGGAATATTTTCAGGGAGCTCTGATATGGTCAATGTGTACTTGAGAACAAACCTCTTTGAAATACAGGATTTTTTAGCATCAGAATCAATGAGAATACTATAAAAGATATCAGAGGCAGAAGAAAAAATAAGAAACTTTAAAAATCTCTTGACAATAGTATTCAGGGTGCACAATTGTGCTCTTGAAGGAAATATGTGAGAACCATTGAACACCTCATAATTCCCACTCAGGCTTTCCCCTGCTTTATAGGTAATCCTCTTGATGACCCTGGCCTTTTTTGACGCCTCTTGAAGCATTTGTAAATTGGGTCCTTTCCACCACAATAAATGAATAAACCTTTCTTAATCCTCCTCTCATTTTCAGAACCATGAATTTGTTGTCCTTATTGAGGATAGCAGCATGAGGCTTGTCTTGGAACCTTAAAAATTGTTCCCACTCATGTTCTTCCTGTGATGAGGATTCTTGGAAGATAAATCTTGATTCAGCCTAGGAGAATTGGATACAATGATAGGCAGATTCTTTTCTTGACTAACATCCTTCTCCTTCTGCCTCTCATGGAACCTGGTGTCTAACTTCACAGTAATATCCATGAGTAATTGAAGGCTATGAATAATTTCAGGGTGAGAAGCCAAATGGTCCAATATTCTTGATTCCAAGTCTCTTTTATACCCATTTATATATTCCCTTTCCCCCCAATCTCCAATTTGTGACATCAAGCTTCTAAAATCTGCTATGTCCAAAGAGACTTGTCCATTTTCTTTATCTTGAGATTTTCCAACTCTTGTTCAGCTTTCCTGACTTCATTGGCATCACCAAGCAAAGTGAACAACTGGGTTTCAAATACCTGCCAGCTATTGAGGAGATAAGATGGTTCTTCATTGGGAATATTTGAGAGGTAAGTTTCAAGCCATTTCTCAGCCCTACCAGTGAGAAAAAAGGTAGAGTAAAGAACCTTATTCCTGTCAGAGACGGAGTTTGCTGGGTTAATATGGAAGAATAATTGACAGGATTGAATAAATCCTCTCAATTTATAAGCCCTAGTACCATAAAATGAATCAGGTGCCTTCATTGGTGTAGTCCTGAATGCTGGGGCCCTTGGATTTTGCCTTGCGCTAGCTGCTTGAGTGGGTGATCCAATAGATTTAGTCAGTTGCTCCATTATCTTGAGAAATGTTGGTTCAGCTTGAGAGACAAGAGGATGATTAGAAAGGGCTAGATTTTGAGCCTCAGGAGCTACAGGGGTACCTACCAAGGCAGCTTCCACTTCAGTCTCCTCAGATTCTTCATATTCCACTGACACCTCCCCCTCTTCATCTTCAGTTTCCCCCAATCTGCTCCTAGGCCCTTGAGAAATTCCAGGGTAGCCACCCAATAAATCAGGGAATTATCCTGATTTTCTAGACTTCATACCTCCTCTTCTCAAGGGTTCTGCTCCTTCCATTGGTGGTCCTCTGTCCAAATATGCACTCAGTTGATGAACTGATAGTGTGCGGCCAAGAGAAGCCCTTGATTCAGGCCTGAGAACAGCTTTATTTCTCTGGGATCTGGTATTCTTGGCTGGGGGCCTATGCTGAACATTCATTATTGAAAAATGAGAAAATAAATCTTGATAATACTTGGAGAATAAAACTAAGGCTTTTCCAAATCAAATAAAATGTTAATTCCTGAAGAAACCTGAGGAAACAGTCAGAAGTCTTGGAGTGAAATCAATGTGAAAATCTTGAGAAGTGAAAATGACAAAGCTCAAATCTTATCAGGGAATAAATCCTCTTGAAGAGTATCAAATCAATTTTGTCAATTGATCAATCAATTCAGTCAGTTTATCATACAAATTACAAATTAATGTCAATAAGTCATGAACAATTGAATAAATCAACCAATTTCTTCAAATCAGAAGCAGTGTCTTGAGGAATTCACTAAATCATTCAATATCTTCACTAATCAAGTTAATATCTTGGTGAGTATATATCAGTCAGTCAATCAAAATGAATTCTTGAAGATAAAATCGGTTTCCTTGAAGAACTAAAAATGAAGAAATCCACTCCAATAAAACAAATCCTGAATTTCTGAGGCAACTACCACAATTAATTTCAGCCAATAAACTAATCAAATTTAAAACCCTGATAAGACCTGAATTCCAAAAGAAAAATAAAATTGTGATTTCATTGAGAATTAATGATTCAGTAAAATGTTCATCAGAACTTTAGAAATGAGAAAGAGGATCATTTTTCATATGAATAAAATGAGTGAGATGAAAATTTTTAAGAAATCATATAGCCATAAAATCATTAAGAGATCATAATTGATAAGTGGGAGGAATTAATATAAATGAATGAATAGAAAGAAGAAATGTTTATCTATTTGAAATAATGTTAAAGCAGCTTCTCTAAGTGAAGAGGCACTGGAACTCAGGGAACAGACTTACTTATGGAGGGCTCAGAGACAAATACTCAATGGATAAGTGCAATCAAGAAAAGAATAGAGTTCCTAATGAATATGATAGGTGGATTTAAGGAACGAGAAAGAAACAAAAGCAATAACAAAGAGCCAAACATAAATAATTCTAAATCACTGTTTCAACGTCTTTGGAAAAGAGAAAAGAATTAATAAGGATATGACCACCAGGACTCTACTGGACAGGTGAGGGAAGGCAAAGACTGAATTAACAGTTAATAATAAAATACCTCCTGAATGATAAGTAAAATGATACTAATAAATAAATCTAATATTTTAATTAAATGGGGAAAACCCCCAGGTCAGTGAGAGGGGGCTGTTATATGTGAAAAAGAGCATCCTAGAGTTTGAGTGCTGAGATACCATGGGCTGTATTCTGGAATAAGCTTCATTTGAGATGGGAACCTGTCTTGTTGATTCCAATACAGGTATCTGCACCTGGATTGAGGACAGGCCTGTATTTTTATTTTACTTTTATTGAACTTTATTGAGGCTTGAAACTGTATTTGAAGGATATTCCCTGAAACCCCCTTGATGATTGGGTTTCAAAAGATCTTCAATTAATAATAATTGGCAATGCCCCTGCCTGTCTCCATGGCTGTGAAAGCGGCATGGAAGGCTTAGAACTGTTCATGAATTACCAGAATTTAGCAAGGTTACAATTTGTCAGCCTGTGACTCCAAACCAGAGCACAAGCGTGACAGCCAAATACCATAAACCAGTTGTAAAGCCAAGATACCACCCAAAAATGGAGCTGAGCCAAATCAGCACAAAAGGTATCAAAGGAAAGAGGAAATAGACCAATTTCCAAATACACAAGTCCCATCATCATAGGACGAGGAATAACAAAGTTATTCCTGCTCAGAGTTGTTGCTGAGCATAAAGCTTATTTTTCACCTCTCATCTGAAATCCAGAGGAAGATGCTTAACCTCATCAAATGGGTATTACAGTTGAAGCTCTAAGTCAGGGCTATCTAATGGTTTTAGCCAAATTGAGCTAGCACCAGAACTACAGGAGTCATGGCCAAAATAATGTCAAATAAGGGTGAATAAAATATTCACCTCTCATTGAACTTCTACAGCTTTAGTGTGAGATACCTAAAGTGGGGTCCTTTTGGGAAGAGAACAATTGGGATATCTGTGTCAGCCTGTGACGCAAAACCAGAGCACAAGCATGTAAGACAAAATACCATAAACCAATGGTATAGCCAAGATACCACCAAAAAATGGAGCTGAGCCAAATTAGCTCAAAAGGTATCAATAGAAAGCGGAAACTCACCCCTTTCCATATATAAAAGTCCCATCATCATAGAACAAAGAATAACAAAGTTACTCCTGCTGAAAGTTGTTGCTGAGCATAAACTTCAATTTTCCCCTCTCATCTGAAATACAGAGTAAGAGGCTTAACCCCATCCTATGAGTATGAAAAATCAAGCTCTCAGTCAGGGCTATCCAATGGTACCAGTCAAATTGAGCTAGCACCAGTATTACAGAAGCTATGTCCAAAATAAGCTCAAATAAGGGTGAATAAAATATTCACCTCTCATGTAACCTCTTCAGTTTTAGTGAGATACCTGCAGCAGGGTCTTTTTGGAAATAGCACAATCAGGGATATCTGATGGTTTCATTCATGCCCTCATATCTCAACTAGAACAAAAGTTATGAGGCAAACAAGCCCAATACAGCTTTTGCCTAAAAACATGCATATGTACAAAGCATCTTGTACATGGGATAGCTTTGTCATATTCAATGATAACCATATCAAACAAAGTACCATTGTGTAGAACACATACAGGGCTACACACAGAACCAATTTTGTGGTTGATATCTCAAGAACCAACAAAGTTATGGCTGTTTTAAGGTCAAACTCCCACATTCTGGCCAGTACAGCCTTACCATGGGATAATATCCCATAGCCGTGATTATGAGGTGTCAAACAGACGAAGAAGCATGCTTATACTTCAATACCTCATAACTCAGTCAATACTGGGGTCCCCTACAGTTTCTGTACAGCATTCTACACGTCATACACGTCAGATAAGAAGGCTATGTGGTCCCCAGATGAAATCTTTCACCCTGTATTGGTGAAAACTGCCCAGATGTGGTTTCAAAACCACATCTGAGCACAATACAGGCTATACAGGCCTTTTCAAACCACAATCCTGTCTCAGAGAGTGAAAAAATCTTCACTTCCTCTATGTGGAAAGGTCTAGGCGTCTTTCCACCCCATTTCATGATAAAAGGAGGGCTTTTCACAGCCAGAAAAGCTTTCCACATCCTTCTCTTAAATTCCTACATAGTACAACTGTCAAAAACAGTTATACCTTTGGAAAATAAACAGTTATAATTTTAATATTACTTATTTTATTCTTTATTATTGTCATCCAACAGGTAAAGCTGCACCCAGGGCTTTCAACAGCGCTCACCACCACTATTTTATAATAGTAAAACCCTTTAAATCTTATTATAAATCCTTATTATCAATCAATACCTTTATTTTTAATCTTTTATCACATTTCACAGTTACAGTTAAGGTTGTAAATAGCCTAATTACTACTTCTAAATAGACTCAATTGGACATTTTGGGGGCCTGGCCGTGTTTTAACCTTTTTGGACCTTAAAAGTGGGTTTTTTCACTTATTTTCTCTATTTCTGACATTTTGTTTTATGTTATTAGGCATGTTTCTTTCTTCAAATATATATATCTTATATATTTCTTTATACTCATATTAAGAAGAGTACCTGTCACATGGCTAACAACCACAGGACCTTTATTTTTGGCGTGTTTTTTCATATAAAAACACTTTAAGCCACTAATGCAGTCTTTTTTTTAATTAAATAAAGACACCGCTTAATGTAAAACCAACAGTTGAGGCATGTTTGGGCATATTGTTAATTCAATTACCCTCTTACATACCACTTTTATCAGTTTATACTTGCTAATTACAAGTTATTCTGTGAGATATTGGTACACAAACAGTATACCAAATATCTGTAAGCTGTATTTCTGATGTGATATTTTTAATTCAATTACACTGTCATTATACAAGGGCATATTGTAGTAATATACAAGCCCAGAGGCCATTCTTAGATGTGCAAACAGCAATTAAAAAGTCTTAACTGACATTAAGCCCTCTTTTCCTGTTTGATTCAGTGGAAGATAACTTCATACCACTTGAAACCCAGTCATAGGCCAAAATACCAGTGACACCCTCAGAACCAGAGCAAAGCAAGGGCAAAGGTAAGAGGCACAGTGAAAGCCTGATTACAGCAAAGAAGTGGACACCTGATGCCACTCAGAAGAGTAGAAAACCATAAAATTCTGCTTCAATACAAGGTAAACCAACCTTGACAACTTGTACAGGGAAAAGTATTATAATTAACCCAGCTGTAACCTCTAAACGTAAATTGCCCAAATCAGGATACAAAAAATTTGTACAAGGCACAGTCAAAGGTAAATACCCTAAGAACATGAAGCTTTCAAATGCTTGCAAACACTGGCATGTCACCTGTATACCTCAGAGACCTTGGCTTCCAAAGGAACCAACCAGAGGACAGAGAAGGATTTTCCAGAACCAGAAGACCTGGAAGAGGACACCTTAGACATAGTGGTGGATGGCAAAAAAATGAGGGAGGTAATATCAACCTTGTCATTCACAAGCCATTTCAACAGGAACATCAAACCAGAGGACTCAAAAGACATGGAGCAAGTTCTTCAGCTCCACCAACTCCTTAAAGATTTATCTCAATGGAGCATGGACAACAAGACATTCAACCTGGAAGCTCACTGGGAAGAGTTTGGAGCAAGTTTCCAGAAGATCTGTTTCAAAGAGATAGACATCAAGGGCCTTATGGTAATCACCAAAGGTCGGAATCCTACCAGGCAGTTCTGACTCCTGGAGGCAAGGGCAACCAGGATAAGGAAGAATCAAGCCACTGTCGAAGCTATAGAAGAACAGCTGACCGAGACAGGGCATACTCAGATTCCTTCAGGCTCACAAGGAGCAGGCCAAATCAGCTCTGCAGTGGCTTAACACCATTCAGAAACCAGCAGATCAGTGGCCAAGAGTCACTATTCTTCACAATTCCAGGAAGTTTCCAGGAGAAGACAAGGGAAAAAGGGAAAAAACAAGACCCACTTCAACCAGAGGAAGAGAGAGTCAGACCCCATGATCCAGAAGCTGTTGGATTTGGTGAATGAAGTGCACAAGAGCCAGAAATAGTTTTAAATAACTCTAGAATCAGTAGTCGCATTAATAGAGATATTACCCCCACTCAGATTGAACATGATGTTGTCACACCTGAGAGTAAGTTAAACAGTGATGCACTGTGGTTACAAATGTCCCAATATGCTGAGCAAACTCAAAAGAAGTTTGCTGAACTTGAAGCAAGCCATGAGAGGATGAAAAAATTAACAGCCTCCATGGATAAAATTGTTAAAACCCTTCAAGAGGGAAATTCTCAATTGAGCAAAGCCTCTGAGGAAACAAACAAAGGACTGAATCTAGTCTTTGAAGAACAACATCACATCAAAAGGGACAGGTATTGTCTGGATAAAGACATAAACAAACTGTTTAATGTCTACCATAGCATGAAGCCCCAACCACAAGGCCATGTTATAGATAATGCATATCACCAAGATGACATGAAACCAGATTCCATGTTGATGAATAAGGCAACATCTCCATAACAATACCAGGATGGAGATAATATGACTTATTCAGAAAAGGAAGCCTTGAAAGAACTTCCTGACACCTCAAGCTGGCCCAAATTCTCTGGAACAGGAGAATATGATCATATGAAACTCATAGATTATATTCATGGACTCTTCATTGATGTACCAAGCATACCAGATTACTGGATTACTGCTAGACTAAATACAGAATTTAAAGGTAATGCTAGTATTTGGTACACAGAAATGAAAGAAATCCATGGCAGAAGAAACTGGCCATGGTGGAAGAGTCAAATCATTCAAGGGTAAAGTAATGGTACTTGGATATGGCAAAAATCCATGTCATTTGACAATGACAAATACTCTGTGGATAAAGATCCATATGAGTGGTGTCTTAGAAAGTCTAAAAGACTTAAAGCCATTGATCCTCAGATGAACATGCAAATGAGGAATCACAAGCTTCTGACACAACTGCCAGGAGAGCTAGAGCATTCAGTAAGAGCAGTGGTTTCAAAGAGAAACAACCTTCCAGGGTAGAATTTAAATACAGACCCAAAGAAAGGTTGGCAGAAGTGGCAAAGAAGAAGAATTCTTGTCAAAATTGTGGTTCAACAGACCACTATGCCAAAAACCTTCCAAAGGCAAAGAAAAAAGTCTATGCCATGGAGAAATTCCCAGAGGAGGAATCCCCAACAGAGGATTATGACAGGACACTGCCAACAAAAAGTTGTGCAAACATACACAAGATGCACAAACATTTCTGAACACACAAACCAGAGGAATGGCATATATACATGGAACAGCCATAAAAATGACTATCTGTATTGACAATGCGCAACATCCACTGATCATTGATAGTGGGGCACACTGCTCCATAGTGGCCAGAAATTATCTGGATAACCACTTCCCAAATTGGGAAAAAAAGCTCTTGCACACCAAGGCTAGGAACTTTAAAAGTGCTTCAGGGAAGATGACTTCTATTGGGACAATTATCAAAGAGATAATTATACCCGACGGGAAGGGTAATATCAGACTCAACCCAGAGTTTGTAGTGCTTGATGATGCCCACAATCAAGGCTTCTTACTGGGAACAGATTATCAAAGGATGTATGGCATAGATATTTACAATAGTAAAAACAGGCACATTACCATAGGCACCAACAAGAAGAAAGTTTCACTTGATATATACCAAATCTCCACTCATGATCCACTGGAGGAGTTACTGAATGAATTCAGAGAGGGCAATTTTAGCACTACCCTCACCAGTAAACAAAAACCAAGTTTACTGAAGATGCTGAGGAAGAAGAGACCAGCATTTGCCATTGGTAAAGAACCACTAGGCAAGATCAAAGGTCATGATATAGAACTATATCTGGATGTGGAAAGACCTTATCCACCCATGCTCAGGAGACCTCTTTATCCAGCAAGTCTGGAGACCAGGAAAGGAATTGAAAAACATGTCAATGAACTCCTGGACATGGATGTCATGAGAAAGATTGGACATAATGAGATAGTGAAAGTAACCACTTGTTTCCTAATCACCTGGCATGATGGCAAGTATAGACTGTGTGGGGACTTCAGAGCTCTGAACAACTACACAAACGCAGACAGGTAGCCTATACCTAGGATACCTCATGCCTTGGATAAACTGGCAAAATCCAAATAAATATCCAAAACGGATTGTATGAAAGGTTTCCGCCAGAATGGAGGTAAACCAAACTCCATGAAATTGCTCAGAATAATATGCCATATGGACATATATGAGTATGCCAGGATGCCATTTGGCATCCATAATACACCAGGCCACTTCCAAAAGATGATGGACACAATATTTCAAGAAGAAATATTGGAAGGCTGGATGGTGGCATATATTGATGATATCATTATATACTCAGAGACACGGGAAGACCATGTTCAATATATAGACAGAGTGCTGAGTAAATGTACACCCATCAATCTGAAAATTTTACTGAAAAAGTGTAATTTTGTCCAACAAGAGCTACTATCTCTAGGACATAAAGTCTCAGGTCTTAGTCTGGCAGTTGACCAGAATAAAGTAGCAGCAGTAGTGCAAAAGCCAGTACCGAAGAGAATCAAAGAGATGCAATCTTTTCTTGGGTTTGCTAGCTACTATAGAAGCGACACCAAGAATTTTGCCCACATAACTATTAGTTTTTACAAGCTATTTTCGAAAGATGTAGTTTTTGAAATTACCAAGGAAAGGAGGGATGCATATGAGAGGATCAAATATGAACTCACAAATGCACCTGTGCTAATCTTGCCTGACTTTGGACTACCATTCAAGTTATACATAGATGCAGCCTGTAGCCAAGGCTTAGGAGCAGCCCTTCACCAAAGACAAATTGTAGATGATGAACCAAGACAGGGAGTAATATGTTACATCTCTAGGAAACTGAAAGATTCAGAAGGCAGGTATGGGGCCCACCAGACTGAATTTCTATTCCTAGTCTGGGCTCTGGAAAAACTCCATTATTATCTGGAGGGTGCAGTCTTTGAAGTCTACACAGACTGCACAGCCTTGAAGTCTTTACTGAACATGAATACTACAAATAGACACATGGTGAGATGGCAAATAGCCATGCAGGAGTATAGAGGGAATATGACCATCATATACAAAGAAGGTAAAAGTCATACCCATGCAGATGGCCTTAGCAGATGGCCACTGGATAATGTCAGGAGCAATCCAGCTTATTACCCTGAAGTTGTAGCGCAGATCCCTATCTATTTCATAGAAATAGATAGGAGGAAGAACTTCAGATTCTCTGAATGGGCACCAGGAAGTGGTACCCTTGACAGTGGAAACACTGATTCAGAATGAACAGAAACTCCCATACTGTGAATAGGTTCCTCAGAACTGGATAATGAATTTTTTGGTGCAGTACTGAAGTCTTATGCCAAATACAAACAGTGTGGCACATTACTAAAACTCCTTCAACAAAAGTGCAGGAGCCCAGAATTGGAATCCCAGCTGGAAGAACCCTGGTTGAGGGCGTGTAAGGATAAAAGGTTCTTCCTTGTAGATGGCCTGCTTTACCACAGAGAGAAGCACACAGGTGCACTCACAGTGGTAGACAGAGACCACATCTCCCTGATCCTGAAGGAATGCCATGACTGCCCCTATATGGGACACATGAGTGAGGACAGGACCAAACAGAGGGTAGCAAGCACAGCTGGGTGGCCCAAGTGAGAACAAGAGTTTAGTAAATACATTAACACTTCTGAAAGATGCCAAAAGGCAAATGGGAAACATGGGAAGAAGTATGGGTTACTTTAACATATAGAGGAACCCAAACACCCATGGGAATTCATCAATATTTACTGGGTCACAGGACTTGTCCCAGGAGGCAAATAAAGCTACAATGCCTTCTCAATCATAGTTGATAGGTTCAGCAAGAGTATGAGGTTTCTACCATTCCATAAGGAGGACACAGCCATGGACACTGCTCTTTTATCCTGAAATAACATCATATCTACCTGTGGAGTCCCTGAAATCATCATTAGTGATATGGACCCAAAATTCACATCTGAATTTTGTACCAACTTGTATGACATGCTTGGCACCAAGACTGAATTTTCCACAGCTTATCATCCACAGGAAGATGGCCTAGCTAAGAGGATGATCCAGACAATGGAGGACATCCTTAGAAGGTTCTGTGCCTATTGCATGGAATACAAGGACCATGAGGGATACACCCATGACTGGGTACCCTTCTGCCAGCTGTCCAACTGGCTTATAACACAAGTCAGCACTCTACCACAGGAAAAGCACCTGCACTGGTTGAGAAAGGGTGGAATCCCCTGTTGCCTGTGGACCACTTGAAGAGGAATCTTCTGACCATCTACCCCACAGCCAAGGACTTCCATGACATGTGGAAGAAGGCTTGTGACACAGCTGCCAAATGCATAGCTGAGGCAAAAGAATATAATAAGCAGAGGTGGGACAAGACACACATGGAACCTGACTTTAAGGAAGGGGACCAGGTGCTAGTGTCTACACTAAACTTTAATAATCTTAAAGGACCCAAGAAGATGAGAGACTCCTTTTTATGGCCCTTCACTATCATCAAGTTGGTAGGAAAGAATGAAGTAGAAGTCAAACGTACAGACAAATCTTCCAGCAAGCACCCAGTCTTTCTGGAGGAGGAACTCCACACCACCAGAGATAGTGGAGGTGGAGGATTCCCCTGGACCTGTGAGTAAAATCATCAGGGCCAGGAAGATCAAACTTAATGGGAAGGATCAAAGACAATACTTAGTCATATTAAAGAACCAAACAGCTGATAAGGCCAATTGGTTGGCAGAAGATGCCATACCAGATGGGAACATTCATTCAGGAGGATTCAGAGCCTCTAGGAGAACTCACCAGTCTCATAAATGATGAGCATTTTTTAGAGGGAGGTAATGTCAGCCTGTGACTCAAAACCAGAGCACAAGCATGAAAGCCGAAATACCATAAACCAATGGCATAGCCAAGATACCACCATAACATGGAGCTCAGCCAAATTAGCTCAAAAGGTATAAAAACAAAGGGGAAGCTCACACCTTTCCAAATATACAAGTCCCATCATCATAAGACGAAGAATAACAAAGTTATTCCTGCTAAAAGTTGTTGCTCAGCATAAACCTTAATTTTATCCTGTCATCTGAAATACAGAGTAAGAGGCTTAACCCCATCAAATGGGTATGAAAAATGAAGCTCTACGTCAGGGCTATTAAATGGTACCAGCGAAACTGAGCTAGTACCAGTACTACAGAAGTTATGGTTAAATTCAGGCTAAACAAGGGTGAACAAAACATTCACCTCTCATGTAACTTCTTCAGTTTTAGTGAGATACCTAAAGTGGTTTCTTTTTGTAAATAGCACAATAAGTGATATCTGATGGTGTCATCCATTCCCTCATATCTCAACTAGAACAAAAGTTATGAGGCAAACAAGCCCAATACAGCTTTTGCCTAAAAACATGCATATGTGCAAAATATCTTGTACATGGGATAGCTTTGTCATATTTAATGATAACCATATCAAACAAAGTACCATTGTGTAGAACACATACAGGGCTACACACAGAACCAATTTTGAGGTTGATATCTCAAGAACCAACAAAGTTATTGCTGTTTTAATGTCAAACTCCCACATTCTGGCAAGTACAGCCTTACCATGGGATAATATCCCATAGCCATGATTATGAGGTGTCAAACAGACAAAGAAGCATGTTTAGACTTCAATACCTCATAATTCAGTCAATACTGGGGTCCCCTACAGTTTCTGTACAGCATTCTATGTGTCATACACGTCAGATAAGAAGGCTATGTGGTCCCCAGATGAAAGCTTTAACCCTTTATTGGTGAAACCTGCCCAGATGTGGTTTCAAAGCCACATCTGAGCCCAATACAATCTATATAAGCCTTTGCAAACCACAAGCCTGTCTCAGAGAGTGTAAAATCTTCACTTCCTCTACGTGGAAAGGTCTAGCAGTCTTTCCACCCCATTTCACAGTAAAAGGAGGGCTTTTCGCAGCCAGAAAAGCTTTCCACATCCTGCTCTTAAGTTCCTATGTAGTACAACTGTCAAAAACAGTTATACACTTGGAAAATAAACAGGTATAATTATAATATTAACTATTGTAGTCTTTATTATTGTCATCCAACAGGTAAAGCTGCACCCAAGGCTTTCAACAGCGCTCCGCACCACTATTTTATAATAGTAAAGCCCTTCAAATCTTATGATAAATCCTTATTATCAATCAATACCTTTTTTTTTGATCTTTTATCACGTGTCACAGTCACAGTTAAAGCTGTAAATAGCCTAATTACTAATTCTACAAAGACTCAACCTTACAATCCAATGGTGCCATCAATTTACCCATATCTCATCTAGAAGAAAGGTTATTGGCCAAACAAGCCCCATACAGATTTTAAGCAAATAATACATATATACTAAAACTCTTGTACATAGCATAACTCGGCCATATTAAATGATAGCCATATCAAATGAGGTACCATTGTGTATAACACATCCAGGGCTACACAATGAACCAAATCTGAGCTTTATATCCCAAAGACTGACAAAGATATGGCAATTTTAAGGTCAAAATCTTAGAGTTAGACCAATACAGCCTTACCATTGGATAATATCCCATAATTATGATCATGAGGTGTCAAACAGATAAAGAGTTTTCATACTTCAATAACTCATAGTTCATTTAATACTGGGGTTCCATACAGGCTCTGTATAGCATTCTATGTGTCATAGACATCAGAAGAGGGCTGTGTGGTCCCCAGACAAAAGATTTCACCCTGTATTGTTGAAAACTGCCCATATGTGGTTTAAAAACCACATCTGAGGCCAATACAGGCTATACAGGAGTTGTTAAAACCCCAAGAAAGTCTGTGGAAGTGAAAAAATTTGACTTCATCTACATGGAAAGGTCTAGAAGATTTGTTCACCCAAGTTGAGGATAAAATGGGGCCTTTTCTCCACCAGAAAAGGTTTCTCATCCTGCTCTTGAATTCCTAAATAGTACAACTGTCAAAAACAGTTATACTCTTGAAAAACAAACAGGCTATAACTATAATATTAATTATTGTAGTAGTTGTTATAGTAAACCAACTGATAATTATTGAACCCAGGGCTTTCAATAGGGCTCACACCACTATTCCTCAAAAGTAAATCCCTGTATACCTCATCATCAACCTTTATTATCATCAAACAATCTTTTTTAAATCATTTTCAGCATGTAACAGTCAAAGTTAAAGCTTGTAATTAGTCTTATTTAGCTTCATCATAGACTCAGCCTGATAATTTGGGGGCCTGGCCATGTTTTTTTGGATTTTTTGGACCTTTTCATGCCAAAAGTAAGTATTTTCTTGACTCTGACGCTATTTTTTCTTATTTTCCTGCATAAAAATTCCTTAAAAAATAATATAACATATATCTTATGATTGTTTTTGAGTGGTATATGACCATATACCAGTGTGTGTTTCTACTTTAATTACCTTGTTGAAGGGTTGAGTATAATTTAATCACCACAAACCCCTTATTTTTGGGGTTTCTTACTAATTAAAACACCTTAAGCCATTAATAATGTCCTTTTTCAATTAAAAAGTACACCTCTCTTACTGTAAACCAACAGTATTAGAGGTGTGGTTTGCTATATTGATAATTTCAATTGCCCTTTACATAACCGCTTTTAGATTACACTTGTTAATTACAAGTTAATTTGTGAGATACTGGCATACAAACAGTGTACCAGAAATCCACCAGCTGTATTTTTTGATGTGTAATTGATAATTTCAATTTCACTGTCATAATACAAGGTTTTAATTTAGAAATATATTTCCCAGAGGCCATTCTTAGACCTGCAAAAAACATTTTAAGAAGTCTTAACTGAGAATAAGCCATCTTTTTCCTGTTTGATTCAGCGGAAGAAATTTTTATACCACTTCAAACCCAGTCACAGGGAAACACACCAGTGACACCCTCAGAACCAGAGAAAAAAAAGGGGAAAGGAAATAGGCACAGTGAAGGCCTTATCACAGCAAAAAGGTGGACACCAATTTCCACACAGAGGAGAAAAAAACCTCAAAACTCTACATCAATACAAGGTAAACAAACCTTAAACCCTTGTACAGGGAGGATTACAATCATTAACCCAGTTGTAACCTCTAAAGACAAATTGCCAAAAGCATTAGACAACAAATTTGTACAAGGAACAGTCAAAGGTAAATACGCTATGAACATTAACTTGTTGACTTCTTGCAAACACTGATATGTCACCTGTACACCTCAGACACCTTGGCATCCCCAACAAAAGCCAGAGAACAGAGAAAGCTTGTCAAGAACCAGAAGGCCTGGGAGAGGACACCTTGGACACAGTGGTGGATGGCAAGAAATTGATGGAAATCATACCCACTCTGCCATTCACTTTCCAATTTAACAGAAACCTCAAACCAGAGGACTGGAAGGATATGGGTCAAGTTCTTCTGCTCCACCAACTCCTCAAAGACCTTTTTCAATAGAGCCTGGACCCCAAGAGGTGCACCCTGGCATCCAACTGGGCAGAACCTGGAGCAAGTTTCCAGAAGATCTGTCTCAAAGAGATAGACTTCAGAGACCTTATGGTAATCACCAAAGGTTGGAATACCACCAGAGAGTTCAGACTCCTGGAGGTGAGGGCAAACAGGATAAGGGAGAATCAAGCCACTAACCAAGCTATAGAAGAACAACTGACCCAGACAGGGCATACTCAGATTCTGTCAGGCTCACAAGGAGAAGACCAAACCAGCTCTGCAGTGGCTTCAAACCATTCAGAAAGCAACAGATCAGTGGCCAAGAGTCACCATTCTTCACAATCCCAGGAAGTTTCCAGGAGAAGACAAAGATATAAGGGCAAAAGCAAGACCACCTTCAACCAAAGGAAGAGAGAGTCAGACCCAATGATCCAGAAGCTGTTGGATTTCGTGAAAGAAGTGCACAAGAGCCAGAAGTAGTTGTACATAACTCTAGAATTAGTAGTTCTATTAATAGAAATATTAGTCCCAACTCAGATTGAACATAATGTTGTCACACTTTAGAGTAACTTGAACAGTGATGCACTGTGGTTACAAATGTCCCAAGTTGCTTAGCAAACTCAAAAGAAGTTTTCAGAACTTGAAGCAAGCCATGAGAGGATGAAAAATTAACAGCTTCTATGGAAAAAAACTGTTAAACCTTTTCAAGAAGGACATTCTCAATTGAGCAAGGCCTCTGAAGAAGCCAACAAAAGACTGAATATAGTCTTTGAAGAACAAACCCACAGCAAAAGGGACAGGGATTGTCTGGTTCAAGACCTCAACAAACTGTTTAATTTCTACCATAACATGAAGCCCCAACCACAAGGTCATGTTAAGCATAATCCATATCACCAAGAGGACATCAAACCAGATGCCATATTGGTCAATAGAGCAAGATCGCCATTGCAATACCAGGATGGAGACAATATGTCTTATTCTGAGAATGAAGCCTTAAACCAGCTTCCAGAGGCCTCAAGCTGGCCCAAGTTCTCTGTAACAGGAGAATATGATCATATGGAACTCATTTATTATATTGATGAACTCTCTATTGATGTACCAAGCATACCAGACTACTTGATTACTGCTAGACCTAATACAGCATTTAAAGGACATGCTAGTACCTGATACACATAAATGAAAGAAATACATGGCAGGAGAAACTAGCCATGGTGGAAGAGTCAAATCATCCAGAAGTACAGCAATGGTAGTTGGATATGGCAAGAGACCATTTCATTTTAAAATGACAAGTATTCAGTGAACAAGGATCAATATTAATGGTTTCTTAGACATTCTCAAAGACTCAAAGCCATTGATACTCAAATGAAAATTCAGATGAGGGATCATAAACTCCTGACACAAATTCCAGGAGAACTAGAGCATGCATTGAAATTCAGATGCAACCATCATTGCACTCTATATGACATTGTAAAGACCTTACAAGACATACGGAAAAGAACAAATATAGGGAAATATTCATCATGTAAAAGCAGTGGTCTCAAAGAGAAAAAACCTTTCAGGGTGTAGTTCAAGGAAAAGCCCAGAGAAAGAGTGGCAGAAGTGACTAAGAAGAACAATTCTTGTCACAATTGTGGTTTAACAGACCATTATTCCAACAATTTTCCAAAGGAAAAGAAAAAGGTCTATGCCATTGAGAAAGTCCCAGAGGAGGAATCCCCCACAGAGGATTCTGAATCAGACTTTATGAGAGATGCCATCAGAGAACAATTGGATGAAGAGGAATACCCAAGAGAAGAATTTCTAGTGGAATACCAAGAGGAGCCCCCACTAGAAATCCAGGACATACAGTTGGAAGAAGGGATGCGAAAAGACACTGCCAATAAAAACTTGTGCAAACATACACTGGATGCACAGACATTCCTGGTCACACCAACTAAAGGAATGGCATAAATACATGGGACAGCCACAAAAATTACTGTTTGCATTGACAATGCTCAACCACCATTGATCATTTACAGTGGGGCACACTGCTCCATGGTGGCCAGAGATTATCTGCAAAAACACTTCCCAAATTGGGAACAACAGCTCTTGCCAACCAAGGCAAAGAGCTTCAAAAGTGCTTCAGGGAAGATGACTTCCATTGAGAAAATTATCAAAGAGGTAATTATACCCAACAGGAAGGGTAATATCAGACTCACCCCAGAGTCTGTAGTGCTTGATGATGCCCACATCCAAGGGTTCTTACTGGGAACAGATTACCAGAGGATGTATGGCATTTATATTTACAATAGTAAAAACAGGCACATTACCATTGGTACCAACAAGGAAAAGAAATTTGCACTTGATATATACCAAATATCAGCCCAGGATCCACTCAAAGAGCTACTGAATGAATTCACAGAGGGCCAGTTCAGCACTACCCTCACTAGTAAACAGAAACTAAGTTTGTGGAAGATGCTGAGAAAGAATAGACGAGAATTGTCAATTGGTGAGGAACTATTAGGCAAAATTAGAGGCCATGATATAGAACTATATGCGGATGTGGAAAGACCTTATCCACCCATGCTCAGGAGACCTCCATACCCAGAAAGTCTGGACACTAGGAAAGAAATTTAAAAACACATCAATGAACTCCTACAAATGGATTCCATTAGAATTATTGGACACAATGAAATATTGGAAATCACTACTCCTGTCCTTATCACCTGGAATGATGGCAAATCTAGGCTGTGTGGAGATTTCAGAGCTCTGGACAACTACACAAAATCTGAAAGGTACCCTATACCTAGGATACCTCATGCTTTGAAAAGACTTGCAAAAGCCAAATACATAACCAAAATTGATTTTATGAAAGGTTTTAACCAGGATGGAGTTAAAACAAACTCCATGAAACTACTCAGAATCATATGCCATATGGGCATATATGAGTACACCAGGATCCCATTTGGTATCAAGAATGCACCAGCCCACATCCACAGGATGATGTATACAATATTTCAAGATGAAATATTGGAATTATGGATGGTAGTATATATTGATGACATCATTATATACCTGGAGACATGGGAAGACCATGTGCAGTACATAGACAGAGTCCTGAGTAAATGCACACCCATCAATCTAAATATTTTGCTTAAAAAGTGTGATTTTGGCCAACAAGAGCTACTAGCTCTAGGAAATAAAGTCTCAGATCTCAGTCTGGCAATAGACCAGAACAAAGTAGCAGCAGTACTTCAAAAGCCGGTACCAAAAAACCCCAAAGAGATGCAATCTTTCCTTGGGTTTGCTAGCTACTATAGAAACCACATCAAAACCTTTTCCCACATAACTATTATTGTATACAAGTTATGTTCACAAGATGTAGTTTTTGAAATTACCAAGGAAAGAAGGGATGCATATGAGAGGATCAAACATGAACTCACAAATGCGCCTGTACTCATCTTGCCTTCCTTTGAGCTACCATTCAAGCTATATATAGATACAGCATGTAGCCAAGGCTTAGGAGCAGCCCTTCACCAGAGACAAATTGTAGATGGTAAACCAAGAGAGGGAGTAACATTTTACAGCGCTAGGCAGCTGAAAGATTCAGAAGCCAGGTATTGGGCCACCCAGACTGAATGTCTATGCTTAGTCTGAGCTCTAGAGAAACTCCATTGCTAGTTGGAGGGTGCAGTCTTTGAAGTCTACACAGACTTCACAGCCTTGAAGTCTTCACTAAACATGAAGACTACCAATAGACACATTCTGAGGTGGAAAATAGCCATCCAGGAGTATAGAGGGAATATGACCATCATATACAAAGAGGTTAAAATTCATACCAATGCAGATGACCTCAGCATATGGCCACTGGATAATGTCAAAAGCAACCCAGCTTATGACCCTGAAGTAGCAGCCCAGATCCCTATCCATTTCATGGAAATAGATAGGAGGAAAACCTTCAGATTTTCTGAATGGGCACCAGAAAGTGGTACCTCAAACAGTGGAGACACTGATTCAGAAGGAACAGAAACCCCCATATTTGGAATAAGTTCCTCACAACTTCATAATGAATTTTTCAGTGCAGTAATGAAGATATATGCCAAACACAAACAGTGTGGCATACTGTTGCAACTCCTTCAACAGAAGCACAGGGGCCCAGAACTGGAATCTCAGTTAGAGGAACCCTGGTTGAGGGACTATAAGAAAAAGAGGTTTTTCCTTATAGATGTCCTGCTCTACCATAGAGATAAACACACAAATGCACTCACAGGAGTAGACAGAGACCATATATCCCTGATCCTGCAGGAATGCCATGACTGCCCCTATATGGGACACATGAGTGAAGACAGGACCAAGGAAAGGGTAGCAAGCACAGCTTGGTGGCCCAAATATGAACAAGAGCTTAGTGAATATATCAACACTTGTTAAAGATTCCAGAAGGAAAATAGAAAACATGGGAAGAATTATGGGCTACTTCAACAAATAGAAGAACCCAAACACCCATGGGAAACCATCAACATGGACTGGGTTACAGGACCTGGCCCAGGAGGCAAAGAAAACTTCAATGCTTTCCTGATCATAGTTTATAGGTTCAGCAAGAGTGTTAGGTGCCTACCATGTCACAAGGAAGATACAGCAATGGATATTGCCCCGCTATTTGGGAATAACATCATATCCACCTGTGGAGTCCCTATAATCATCATTAGTGATAGTGACCCAAAATTCACATCAGAATTTTGGACCAACATGTATGATATTCTTGCTACTAAACTTGCATTCTCCACACCTTACCACCCACAGACAGATGGGTTAGCTGAAAGGATGATCCAAACCATTGGGGATATTCTTAGGAGGTTCTGTGCATATGGCATGGAATATAAGGACCATGAAGAATAAACCCATTACTGGGTTACCCTTCTACCAGAAGTATAACTGGCTTATAATACTAGCCAGCATTCTACCACAAGGAAAGATGCCTTCACTAGTAGAAAAAGGGTGGAACCTCCTATTGCCTGTGGATCATTTTAAGAAGAATCTTCTAACTATCCTTCCCACAGCCAAGGACCTCAATGATATGTTGGAGAGGGCTTGTGACCCAGCTTTCAAATGCATAGCTGATGCAAAAGCATACAAAAAACAGAGGTGAAAAAAATCACACATGGACCCTGACTTTAAAGAGGGGGCCAAGTATTAGTGTCTACACTAAACTTCAACAATCTTAAGGGACCAAAGAAGATGAGAGACTTGCTTTTAGGGCCATTCACTATCATTAAGATGATAGGGGAAAATGCAGTGGAAGTCAGACTGACACAGGAATTTTCTAGGAAACACCCAGTATTCCCAGTGAGTCTGGTTAAGCCATACTTCCAGAGGAGGATAAGCTCCCCTCTAGGAAGAAGAATCCCACTCCACCAGAAATAGTGGAAGTGGAGGACTCCCCTGGCTCTGTGAAGAAAATAATCAATTCCAGGAAGATTATACTGAATGGTAAAGACCAGAGGCAGCAATTGGTCAGATTTAAAAACCAGGAAGCAGATAAATACAAATGGTTGGCTGAAGATGCCATACCAGATGGGAAGCTTCATCTAAGGAGATTCAGGGACTCTAGGAGGACTGAACAGTCACATAAATGATGAGCCTTTTTTTAGAGGGTGGGTATGTCAGCCTGTGACTGAAAACCAGTGCACAAGCATGACAGCTAAATACCATAAATCAATGGTATAGCCAAGATACCACCAAAACATGGAGCTGAGCCAAATAAGCTCAAAAAGATATAAAAGGAAAGAGGAAACTCACCTCCTTCCAAATATTCAAGTCCCATCAACATAGGACAAGGGATAATAAATTTATTCCTGCTCAAAGTTGTTGCTGAGAATGAACCTCAGTTTTCACTTCTCATCTGAAATCAAGAGGAATAGGCTTAACCCCATCAAATGGGTATTCAAATTGAAGCTCCGAGTCAGGGATATCCAACGGTACCAGCCAAATTTAGCTAACACCAGGATTACAGAAGTTATGACCAAAATAAGTTCAAATAAGGGTGAATAAAATATTCACCTCTCATGTAACTTACTCAATTTTAGTGAGATACCCAAAGCGGGGTCTTTTTGGAAATATCACAATCAGGGCTATCTGATGGTGCCCTCTATTTCCCCATATCTCATCTAGAACAAAAGTTATGGGGCAAAAAAGCTCCATACAGGTTTTTAAGCAAATCATACATATGTACAAAAAGCTTGTACATGGCATACCTTTGCCATATTTAATAATAACCATAGCAAATGAGGTACCATTTTGTAGAACACCTCCAGGGCTACACAAAGAACCACCTTTGATATTGATACCTCTAAAACTGACAAAGCTATGGCATTTTTAAGCTCAAAATCCAACAGTTAAACTAATACAGCCTGACTGTGGGATATTCTCCCATAAGTATGATTATGAGGTGTTAAATAGACAAAAAAGAAATTTTATACTTCAATACCTCATAATTCATTCAATACTGGGCCCCATACAGGTTCTGTACAGCATTCTATGTGTCATACATGTCAGAAGAGGATTATGTGGTCCCCAGATGAAAACAATCACCCTGCATTGGTAAAAACTTCCCAGATGTGGTTTCAAAACCCCATCTGAGCCCAATAAAGGATATACAGGTGCTATGAAAGCCTCAAGCCAGTACTCTGAAGTGAAAGACTCTTCACTTCCTCTAAGTGGATGGTCTAGAGGGCCATTCCACCCCATTATAGGATAAAAGGAGGCCTTTTCTCCACAAGAAAAGGTTTCCTCATCCTGCTCTTGAATTACTACATATTAAAACTGCTCAAAACAGTCAAAATCTTGGGAAATGATCTGGTATACTTCTAATCTTAATTATTGTAGTATTTATTATTGAAACCCAACAGATAATTATTGCACCCAGGGCTTTCAACAGTGCTCACCATCACTAATAATCATTAGTAAAGCCTTTTTTATTTTTATTGAAACCTATTGTTAACATTATTATCTCAGTCACCATCATATTTTAGGTTGAAAATACTCTCTATTATCACCTCTTCATAGACTCAGCCTGACATTTGGTAATGCTTTTTTTCAAAAAAGGGAATATTGCTTGGCGGGATAATGTGGATTATTTGGGTTTTTGGTCTTTTTCTGGGGGGATGTTCAAAAAAACAAAAAAATTGGGTTAGAGGGGTTTTGTGGGGAAACAACCTCTTTTGGGCAGGTTTTGGCGCAACAAAGGGTGTTTTCTATTTCATTTTTAATTAAAAATGGGCCCAGGCAACCCCTTACAGTTTTTTACCAACACCCTTAATAATTAATTCAAAACTACTAATTCATTAAATCATCAAACTTGATCCAATTCATCTACTTCCATCTCAACTAATCAGCTCTGAACTCCTCTTTTACCTCTATCTCAACATCTCTCTCAACCCTTCATGCAAATCTGCTTAGATGAAGACTCAGATCCCACCTTAGGATTTGATATTGCTTCAGGTCTTAATGCTATTTCAAAGAGAGAAATTTGCACTGCTTCAATTGAGGGTCATCTTTTAATTGAACCTACTTGGTCAGATAATATATTGGATTTTGAAAAAATTACCTTCTGTAGTTTCCCTTTAAATCCTTGGTTACCCATCAAACTTAATAATACACCTAACCTTACTTCAACTCAAACTTTGGCCTCAACCCATAATCTTGATCAATGAAATCTCACTCCTTCATCAAATAATTTCAATTTAAACTCAATCAATCCAACCACTGCGTCATCATTAATCACTCTTTCTACAACCACTTCAACTACTACAACTACCTAAATGCCAGCTACTGCAACTACATCCACTAGAACTTCTTTGGGTAGAGAAATTTTCAAATCTTGTTGGAGCTTTGGAAATATTACTAAATCAAGAATATCATCCACTCAAAATCTTATTTTAAATCATCCATCAAATCAAAAACCTTCACCCACTTGTCCAATCACTTCAACTCATCATCAAATTAATCCTACCAATCATGGCCATTCAACTGATTAAAAAATTTATGTTCATACATTTCATGCTAATGATAGTTCTTCAACTAGATATCCTATTTGTCCAGCTTATTTATTACCTTTTTGAAGATCAGCGTGCAATCTTTGGGATGAGGAAACCAAATATTTTAAAGGCACGCCAAATCCAGAAGTAGTTAATATTGCAGCAGTTCAATTAGCAGTATGTTTCTTTTAAATTCCCTTCTGGTTCTATTTTTTTACAAAAAAGGCCAGAAAACTTTTCCTTTTGTAATTTAAAGCAAGATTCAATCCCAATTGAGAGCATCTCCAGAGCCTTGTTAGAAGCCCTTAGTGGACTTGATTAAGGCTTTTCCACTCTATGTGGGTGTGCATGCATAGGGATGGCTTGAGGCTGTAACACCTTGTGAAAACTCATAAATTGAGGGCTTGGGTCAACAGATCCAAAAAAAAGTATTTGTCCAGGCCAATAGGGCCAGTTCCTTCTTTGAAAGTCTCTTGCACAATAAGGAGTGAAACACCACTATAACATTAGATGAATCAAACATCTTCAAAAAAGAAATTCCTTTTTTATCAATTTAATTATATTACACTATTCTCTTGTCATGGTGGGGGCCCACACCCTGAAATGTCTTTGTGTTACTTTAAACCTAGTATATATTGGGTAATTTATGCCCAAATTTTGTAAAAGCATGAAATATATGAAATTGAGAACTGTTATGAGATTAGGGGATAATGATAAATAATAAGATGTTTGAAAAAAAATTATTTATTGAGTATGATATAAAATGAAGAAATCACAATTACACAATATTTATACTAAATAAAGTGCATAAAATGTTATTTGTGGCCTTATAGGTATGTCATACATACCTCACAAGCTCACATTCACAATAACCAAAAATTAAATAGTACTAGGATTTTTCATTTAATAGTATAACCCCAATTACAGATGGAGGTATAATCCACTTTCCAACCTCTCTACTGACTCTTTTAAAGTATGTAAAGCCCACAATCCCAGATTTATTAAGGAATAGGTCTCCTCTGATGTCTGAATTTTTGGAATACATTATCTTGTTTTCTGAGAGCCCCTAATCTTCATGTTGTGGGCTCCTGTACCTGAATAATTATTCTCTTTCATTTTCTCCCATAAATCCGTTTTTCTTTGAGATCTTTAGTTCCTATTCCTCTTCACTATTATCACGTTTTGGTACTTCCAGGGGTATTTCTTTCCTCAAAGGAATTTATTTTTTATCACTTGCGGTATTATTCTTTACTAGAATAACATGGAAGGTTAGTTGTTTCTTTTCCAATTCTCCATTTAGCTCTACTTGTACTGAATTTTTCCCATAAAGGGCCTTAATAATAGAAGGTCCCAAAAAGAAATCTTTCAATTTCTTTTAACCTTTAATATTCTTAAAGGTTAAGGTTTAAGCTAATATCAAGTTCCCTAATTTGAATGCTGATTTCTTATGAATTTTGTCCTATTTTTCTTAGCATATTGAAAAGCATTGGTTATGCTCTGATTTTCATTATTCCTCAATGTATCAGGAAATGCTTTATAGCTTAAACAAGTTTGCAGGTTTAGTCTATGTTAAATGTATTCTAAATTTAGTTAAAAAATTAAATATGAATTTGCAATGGTTAGATAAGATCAAAATAGTTGAAGGGTATTGTTGTGACTTTACTATGAGAAAATAGTGGTGGTGAGTGCTTCTGAAAGCCCTGTGTGCACTAATCATAATAAGGAAAACAAGACTTGATCCCCAAATAATACATTATTATTGTCAATAGTTTATCTGTCTTTGATGGTTGTACTATTTAGGAATTCAATATCTGGATGGGGATTTTCTTTTTGGTAGAGAAAAGGCCCTTTTTTATCCTAAACTTGGGTTGAAAGGGTCTCTGGACCTGTTCATGTAGGAAGAGTAAGAAACTTACTCTTGAAAGGGCAGGCTTGTGGCTAATAAACATCCTTTATATCCTGTATTTGGATAAGAGGTAGTTTTGAAGCCACATTTGGGCAGCTTTCACCAATACAGGGTGAAAAGGTTCATTTGGGGACCACACAGCCCTCTTCTGACATGTATGGCACCTAGAGTGCTGTACAGATCCTGTATGAGAACACCATGAAGTACCAACTAAGAGTTATTAAATAATAAGAAATCTCTTTTTTAGAATTGACACCTCATAATCAAGAATATGGGATATTATCCCACAGTATTTAAAATTTGACCACATTGTGTGATTTTGACCTTGAAGCTTTCATAATTTCTTGTTTTGAAGATAATTAGCTTGACATTTTCTCATTTTGTATCCCTGGATCAGCTCTACACAATGGTATCTCATTTGTAATGGGTATCATCAAGTATGGCAAAGTCATGCCAGCTTTAAATTTCATTATTCAGATATGGATTTTTCATAAATCCTGTATAGAGATTGTTTTCCCCATAGCTTTTTTTCTAGATGGGTATGAGGAAATTGATGGCACCATCAGATATTCCTAATTTTTCTCTTTCCATAAAAATCCCACTCTAGGTATCTCATAGTAATATTCGGAAGTTAGATATAAGGTGAATGTATTGTGTTCACCCATATTTGGCTTATTTTGGGCCATAACCTCTGTAGTTTCAATGCTAGCTTTGTTTGACTATGTCAAAACCACAGGAAAACCCCCTCTCAATTGGTCTTTACAGCAAGTCAATCCTCCACCAATTCATGGCCAACTGACCATCTTATCAATCCTAGGCCATTTTAACACTCATGGAGTGGAATTCTCTTTGGCCATATCCATGAAGAATAGTCATCCATGGCCCCAAAACTCAAATATTGCGCTCAGGTCATATCCTCCCTCATTGTCCCTTTTGGTCAATCTCCAACCTCACCAGCCCCCAGGCCAATACCACTAAAGTTGGGCCTGGGGGTCATCCACTCTCCAGGGGCCTCTGGCCCTTCTGTCCCACTTCCTTTTATTAGGGGGTTTAGGGACTAAAGGGCATATTTGGGCTATTTAGGCCCCCTATGCCCTCTACAGCCTGCGGTCCATGGGATTCTTTAGGCCCCTTTTAGACTAATTCCAACAATGTCAAAAGAGGCCAAGGGGGAAAACCAGTAGCCCCCAATGCAAGGTGTTTCCCAAACCACAAGTGGGCCCACCTGAGCCTATTCTGGCCAAAAGACCCAAAAAACCCAAATTTGGCCCAAGGACCCGACACACCCAGAATGGCCATATCTCACAAGACTCAACCCATGGCCTCTGGCTATCACCAGAGGCCACCAGCCACCTGTAATAAGTGGTTACCCCTCAAGATCAGGGAGACTTCTGGCCCAAGTCTGGGGGAACCAGGAGTGGTGCATATATGGTATTATATACAATTATTCACCATTTATCCTCAGCAATTCAATGGTGACGTTTTCAGGACTTTATCATGCCATTCCAAATCAAGTCCCCAGGCCAATCGCCCATTTCAAAGGAAGGCTTCAGCCCCTCAGTCTTATAATACATGGTGGCTACCAGAAGACCATTCAATGACCCCAACTCCCTGGCTTTCCAGATGTTGGGTATTTAATTCTAACAGTATTCCCCCAAGGGAATACTGGCCCATGATTCTTCAAGGGAAATTTCAAGAGGTTATAATCATTCAAAACAGTTTTCAAGGCATCAAGCACTCCAGAACTTCTTTGACAACTCAATTGGTCCATAAAGGAAGTATTCAGACAGCCTGTATGGCATTGGCCCATTCGGGCCAATTTATATTCCACTGTGGGTATTCAAGAACCACAGTTCCTTCTCAAGATGGCCATATATGTATTGACCCAAAATAGTCAATACAGCTGGGTTACCAACCCTCCAGCATCAGTCTTCAACTTTTCACATATACCGGCCACCTTTCCTTCCCTGGGGACTTTTTCCCCAGTTAATTAATCAATTGTATTTCTTTTCATTATTAAGGAAATACTAATAATTCTAATTCAGTCATTTGCACTTTATTCTTTGCCTGTCAGTGGATATTGGTGGTCATATCCCTTACTAATTCTATTGTTCCTTCTGGCAGGTTGGAACAGTGAATTGAGGATTCATTTGGATTACTTTTTGGCCTTTGGCTTTCTCTTAATATCCTTTGGCCTTTGGATTTATTCTCATCCTTGGAATATCTTGTACTGCTCTCATTTTTCTTAAAAAAGTATATTCTTCTTTATTCTATTTATCTTTGGAGACCTCCAAGTGAGCCCCTGATTACTGAGTGCCAGGCCACTCCTGTTTTTCCCAAGAGACCCTGTGACAGACTGAGACCATTGGATATCCCTGACTGATGTATTCAAATTGATCACTAACTTAATGAGTATATACTTCCTTCTCTGAATCCTACATTGGATGTGAAGACTAATTTTTATGCTCAATTCTGGATTTTAGAAGGAATAACGTTTGTATTCTTTGTCTTATGGTTATGGGATTTATATAGTTCAAAAGAGGTTGATTTATTTTTCATTTTGATACCACCTATGAGCTATTTTTCTCAGCTAATTTCTGGGTTGTATTTTTCTTGACCATTTGTTTATGGTATTTTGTCTGTTATGCTTATGCTCTGGGTTTGAGTCACAACCTGACATAACCTCCCTCCAAAAAATGTTCATCAGTTATTAGACTCTTCAGTCCTCCTAGAGGCTCTGAAACCTCTCAGGTGAAGTTCACCATCTGCTATGGAATCTTCTTCTAAACAATTATCTTCATCAGCTGTCTGTTTCTTGAATATTACCAATTACTGTCCATTGTCTTTAACATTGCGTCTGATCTTCCTGGTCTTTATGATTTTCTCCACTGGGCCAGGGGATTTCTCTACCTCCACTATGTCTTGTGGACTATGGGTCTTATTCCTGAAGGGGAACTTGTCCTCTCCAGCTTTGTGGTATTTGTTTATCAAACCCACTGAAAATACTGGGTGTTTCCTGGAAAATTCCTCTGAGTTTGACTTTCACTGCATTCTCCCCTATCATTTGGGTGATAGTGAATGATTCCACAAATGAGTTGCTCATTTTCTTGTGGCATTTAATCTTATTGAAACTAAACGTAGAAACTAATACTTGGCCTCCTTCCCTGAAGTCAGGTTCCTTATTAGTTTTGTCATGCCTCAGAAATGCATCTTGCTGCTGTTTCACAAGGCTTCTTCCACATATAATGGAAGTCCTTGGCTATTGAGTGGGTTTCTAGACTATTTTTCTGCAGGTGATCCCCTGAAAATAGGGGTTCCATCCTTTCTCTATTAAATATGGAGTCTTCCCTGTGGTAGAGCTCTGGATATTGTTATGAGCCAGTTGAATAGCAGGTAGAACTATAAACCATTCATGGGTATATCCTTCATGGTTTTTGTATTCCATGCCATAGTCACAGAATCTCCTGATGATTTCCTCTATAGGATAGATCATTCTTTCAGCCAGTCCATCAGTTTTTGAATGGTAAGCTGTGGAGAATACAAGTTTGGTTCCAATAATATCATAGATGTCTTTCCAAATTTCTAATATGAATTTGGGTCTTTGTCACTGATGATTATTTTTGGTACTGCATAGGTTGCTATGATTTTATTCCAGGATAGTAATGCTGTGTCCATGGCTTTATCCTCCATATGACATGAAGGGCTTTAACACTCTTTCAATTATTCACTATGCGTGCTTTGGCTCCTCTATATGTTGGATCAGTCCATACTTTCTTTTTTCCTTCTGGAATCTTTCACAATTTTTGATGTATCTACTCAGCCCATACTCCACTGGGGCTACCAATATGTGCTTTCTATCCTCTCCTTGGTCCTGCTTTCACTCATTTCTCCCATATCAGGGCAGTCATGGAATTCTTGAAGTATAAGTGAGAAATGGGCTCTGTCTATCAATGTGAGGGAACTATTGTTCCTCTCTCTGTGATAGAGGATTTCATCTATAAGAAAAAATCTGTTGACTTTATAATCTCTCAACCAAGGTTCCTCTAACTGGAATTCCAGTTTTGGGCTCCTATACCTATTTTTCAGGAGTGACATTAATATGCTACACTGTTTGTGCCTTTCATAAAATTTATTGTATGAATTAGAGAATTAATTGTGGAGTTCAGAGGAGCTTATCCCCAATATGGGTGTTTCTGTCTCTTCTGGTCCAATATGGTCAGTATCTAAGGTACCACTTCCTGGTTCCCATTCTTATAATTTAAAGTATCTCTTCCTATCTATTTCCATGAAATGGATAGGGACTTTGGCAGCTAATTCTGGGTCATAAGCTGGATTTCTCTTGACATTATCCAGTGGCCATCTACTAAGTTCATCTGCATTTGTGTGGCTTTGACCTTCCTTGTATATAATATTCACATTGCCTCTATACTCCTGGATGCCTATTTTCCACCTCAACATGTGCCTATTGAAAGTCTTAATTTTGAGAAAAGACTTGATTTCAGAGCATTTTGTCTATACTTCAAATACTGAACCCTCCAAGTTATAATGTAGTTCTTCTAGAGCCCATACCAGACATAAATATTAGGTCTGAATCACTCCATACCCAACCTTTAAATCATACAGATTCCTGGAGATATTCCAGAATACCCCTTCCTTAAGTTCACCATCTACAATTTGTCTCTTTTGAAGGTACTCTCCAAATTCTTGACTTCAAGCTGTATCTATGTACACCTTGGATGGCAGTTAAACGTTGGGTGACATAAGGATAGGTGCATTAGTGAGTTCATGTGTGATCCTCTCATATTATCCCTCCTCTCCTCAATAGTCTAAAAAACTACATCTTTTCACCATACCTCTTATAGGCTTCTAATTATGTGTGAAAAATATTTCATGTGGCTTCTGTAGTAGCCGGTAAAACCTAAGAAAGATTTCATTTCTTTGATTTTTTTGATACCGGCTTCTGCAGTACTTCTGTTACTTTGTTTTTTTTAAATAGCCAAGCAAAGGCCTGAGAGCTTATGTCCTATTTCCAATACTTCTTTTTGGCCAAAATTACACTTTTTAAGTGACATTTTCAGATGATTGAGTGTGCACTCACTCAAGAATGTTTATTTATTGCACATGATCTTCCCATTTCTTTGAATATATGATGATATCATCAATGAATGCCACCATCCAGCCTTCCAATATTTCCTCTTGAAATATATTTTCCATCCTTGTTTGGAAGTGGTCTTGTTCATCTTTGATTCCAAATGGCATACTGGCATACTCACATATACCCATGTGTCATATGATTCTGAGTAACTTAATGGAGTTTGTTTTAGCTCCATTTTGGTGAAAGCCTTTGGTAAAATCCATCTTGGTTATTTATTTGGCTTTTGAAAGCTTATCCAGAGCTTGGGGTATCCTTGGTGTAGGGTTCCTGTCAACCTTAGGGTAGTTTTTCAGCTCTCTTAAGTCTCAACAAAATCAAAATTAACCATCATTCCAGGTGATTTAGACTGGTTTGGTTACTTCCACAATCTCATTATGTCCAATCTTCCTGATCACAGCCATATCTAGGATTTCATTGACATTTTTTCAATTTCTTTCCTATTTTCCAAACTTTCTGGGTATGGAGGACTTCCCTGCAGAGGATAAGGTCTTTCCACATCCAGATATAACTCTATATCTTTCCCCCTAATCTTTCCCAAGGGTTCTTCTCCTGTTTCAAAGGCTTGTCTATTCCTTTGAAGAATTTTTATTAGACTAAATTTTTGTTTCCTGGCTATTTTTGAGCCAAATTTCCCCTCTTTGAATTCATTCAACATTTATTCCAAGTGTTCTTGATTGGAAAATTAGTATATATCAAGGGGGGATTTCTTTTCCTTTTGGGTAGCTATTATAATATGCGTTTTTTGCTGTTTTGAATATCAATTCCATGAATCCTTTGCTAGTCTGTTACTAATAGCAATTTTTGGATGTGGGAATCCTCAAGCACCAAAAGTTCTTTGTTGAGTCTTATATGACCTTTTCTATGGGTTATTATTTTCTTTTTGATAACAGTCACTGCAGAGGGCATCTTTCCTTATGCACTCTTGGAATTCTTTTCCTTGGTTGGCAAGAGTTGAATCTCCCAAGTTCATAAATTAATTCCCAATAAATATTTGGCCACTATTGAAAAGTGTGCCACACTGTCAATTATCAATGGGTGTTTAGAATTATCAATACAAACAGTAATCTGAGTGGCTGTAACATGAATATATGTCATTCCTTTGTTTGGTTTAACAAGGAAGGTTTGTGCATCTTGTGTATTTTTTCAACAAATTTTGTAGGTAGTTAGAATCATGTGGTAATCCTCATTTAAGCTGTATTTCTTGTATTTTCAACTATCTTTACTCTTAGTATTCCACCAGGTATTCTTCCATTAGATCTTGGTCATTTTCATAGTTCCCTCTAATGGAATAACCCATAAAGTCAAATTCATCTTCTTCTTTCTTAATTTCTTCCTCTTGGATACATTCAATGTAATATATTTTCTTCTTTTCCTTTGGCCAATTCTTAGCATAGTTTTCTATGGATCCATAATTACTACAGGAGCTCCCTTTATTGAGGAGTTATGCTACCTTGTCTCTTATTTTTCCTTCTTTTTCAATACTGAAAGACTTTTTTTCTCTAAAACTGTTGCCTTTGTAAAGGGAATAATTTCCAATTGTTTTCCTCTTCCTTACTTCTTTTAAGTTATTGGCAATGTCATATAGAGTTTAGTCTTTCTTGCACCCGCAATTCCCCTGGAAGTTTTTTCAGGAGTTTGTGGCTCTTAATCTTAATGTTCATATATAAATTAATGGCTTTTCATATTGTAGACTTCTTAAGACACCTCTCATAAGGATACTTATCTTCTGAGTATTTTTAATTTTCAAATTAAATGCTCTGTTGACATACCTTAGTACATTTACTGCCCTTTTGAATGATTTGACTCTTCCACCATGGCCAGTTTCTTCTTCCATGTATTTCTTCCATTTCTGTGTACCATATACTAGCATTTCATTTGAATCCTGTATTCAGTTTTGCTATTATATAGTACTCTGGTATACTTGTAACATCAATGAAGATTCTATCAACATGATCTGTGAGTCCTGTATAAGCCTATTCTCCCACACTAAAGAATTTTGTCCAACATTTGGCTTCTGTGACTGGCTTCATTCCTTCCTTCTCTGAATAAGTCATATTATCTCCATCTTTCTATTTTGATGGGGATATTTGCTTATTCTCAATGGGTAAATCTGATATTCTTTCCTCTTGGTGTTGTGGAGTGTTTCAAAAACCATGTCCCTGTCTTTGTGGCTTTATTTTTTGGAATATATTGCACAATCTGTTCATTTCTTGATCCAGGTATTCCCGGTCCCCCTTGCAGTGATATTTCTCCTCTAATAATTGATTTAGTCTTTGGTTTGTATATTCTGAGACTTTACTTAGTTCTTGTGTAGTGCTATTGAAGAGTATAAATAGTTTTTTTGTAAGTTATTTACTTCTTGTAGCCTTGAAATATCTTCATGAAGTTCTTCAAACTCTTTCAAAGTTTGTTCTGAAAGTTGGGACATTTGAAACCACAGTTAATTACTGTTTATGTTACTCTCTGGTGTAAGAGCATTATGTTCATCCTTAGTGGGGATATCATTTCTAATAGTGGTTATACAAATTCTATCATATTTATTTACAATTATTTCTTGCCTTTTTGAACTTCCTTCACTAATTCCAACAGCTTCTGGATCTTTGGTTCTGATTCTTTCTTCCTATGGTTGATAGAAGTCTTTTTTTCCCCTTGGTCCTTGTCTTCTCCTGGACCTCCCTGGAGTTGTGAATAATGGTTACTCTTGGCCACTGTATTTCTGGATTATGAGTGGTGTGAAGCCATTGGGGATTTTGGTTGGTTTACTCGTTGTGAGACTGAAGAAGTCATGATATTTTCTTTATGGCTCCATTTCTCCTCTATAGCCTAGATGGTGGCTTGACTCTCCCTTATTTTGGCTGCCCACTCTGCCAAGAGCTTAAACTAATTTTTGGGTTTCCAACCTTTAGTGATTTCCATAATCTCCTTGAAAGCTCTCTCTCTCTGAGACATATCTTCTGGAAGCGTTACCCAAGTTTTGTCAAGTTTGAAGTATAGTTGAACCTCCTTTTTCCATGCTCCACTGAAATAGTTATTTGAGGAGTTGGTGGAGCTGAAGTACTTCATCCATATCTGTCCAGTCCTCTGTTTTGAGGTGTCTGTTGAATTGGAAGGTGAAGGGGATTTTTTGGGTGATCTCCCTGAGTCTCCTTCTATTCACTATTCTGTCCAAACCCTGGACTTCTGGATCTGAACAGTCCTATACTGTCTTCCCACTGGTTCCTTGGGACTCTAAGGTCTCTGAGGGGTACAGGGGACATGGCATCAGTGTCTTTGATCAGTCAACAAGTTTGTGCTCTTAGGTTATTTAGCTTTGACTGTTCTTTGTACAGATTTTTGTTCTACAGCTTTGGGAAATTTTCCTTTAAACATTTTAACTGGGCTCATGATTTTTATCTGCCCTGTACAAGTTATCAAGGTAGGTTTACCTTGTATTTAGGCAGAACTTTGTGGTTTTCTGGCCCTCTGAGTGGAAATGGGTGTCCACCTTTTTCTATTAATGAGGACTTCACTGTTCCTCTTTCCTTTTCCCTTATTCATGTGGTATATGTCTGCGGTTTCACTGGTGGGCTGCCTATAACTGTGTCTCAAGCTTTATGAAGTTTTCTTCCAATATTAGAAAAAAAATGAGAGCTTAATGTCAGTATTTACTCTTAACAAAGCTTTTCATGTCACAGAATGTTCTGTGGTGTAATATATGGCTGTATTATTCCTCTGTAAATTGACTATGGGCTGTTAATACCCTTTGCCAGATGTTTGGTGACCGCTGTAACTTGATTATCTCCAGGTTTTACTCTGTAATTCACAGAAATAACTCAATAATGTGGCTTAACATGAGCAATTGAAACCATAAATATGTTCAACCATTCCCTGTTAGGCTGTTATTTACATGTCAGGGTTTTTTGAAGTACTTAAAAGCCAAATATATGGGATTTTCATTTTTTATATTGGAAACACACCCTAATTAGACAGTGGTAATTTAATTATAGCACAAGATGTCAAAAATTCAAAAAAAAATAACACCAGTGGTATATGACTATATACCACTGAGAAAAATTAAATATTATATTTCTTATTAAGATGATTTTTATGCTAAAAAGTATTGATAATAATAATTTAAATAAAAAAGAAGAAGAAGAACTCACCTTTATGGGAAAAGAGTCCAAACACACAGCCAAGCCTTCAAAGGCTCATGCTGGTTCTACAATAGATCTATAAAAAATCTATTTACAACTTTGAATATGACTTTAATACAGTTATATAAGATAAAAATATATTTAAGGGCGTTTTTGGGGCTTCACTATGGGAGAATATTGGTGGTGAGGGCTGCTGCAAGTTCTGGGTGTACTGATTATCAATGGGTTAATTCTAATAAGCAAAACAATATTTGAGACCTGAAGTATAGCTGAATATTGTCAAGAGTATAACTGTTTTTGACAGTTATACTATGTAGAAATCTAAGAGAAGGATAGGGATTCTCTTTTTGGTAGAGAAAAGGCCCCTTTTTATCCTGAAATTGGGTTGTGAGGGCCTCTGAAAATTTTCATGTAGGAAGAGTGAAGGAATTTCTCTTCCAAGGGTAGGCTTGTGGTTAATACACATCCTTGATAGCCTGTATTGGGCCCAGATATGGCTTAGAAGCCACATCTGGACAGTTTTCACCAATACAGTGTGAAAAGTTTAATTTGGGGGACACACAGCCCTTTTCTGACATGTATGACATGTAGAATGTGGTACCAAGCCTTTATGAGTACCCCATACGGGGACAAACATGAGTTATAGTAGGATAAATCAGCTCCTTTGTATGCTTTAGACCTCATGTTCAAGATTATGGGATAGTATACCACAGTATTGATTTTTGACCTTCAAACTACCATCTTTTGTCAGTTTTGAATATAATGAGCTCAAAATTGTCTCATTGTGTAGTTCTAGATGAGTTCTATACAATGGTATCTCATTTGGTATGGGTGGCATTAAATATGGCTGAGTTATGCCACTTTTCAATTCCATTATTCAGATATGAATTTTTCTGAAATCCTGTATAGATTTTTATTGCTCCATAACATCTGCTATAGATGGTTTATGAGGAAATGAACGGCACAATCATAAATCCCTATTTTCTCTCTTTACAAGATGACCCTGCCTTAGGCATCCCACACTAAAACTGTAGAAGTCATATGAATGGTGAATATTTTGTTCACACTTATTTGTCTTGCTTTTGGCCATAAACTCTTTAGTTTTGATTATAGCTTGATTTGGCTAGTATTATTGGATAGCACTAACTTAGGACTTCAATTTGACTACCCACTTAATGGCATTCTTTCCCTTTCTCTGAGGTTTAGATGAGAGGTGAAAATTGAGGTTTACAAGCAGTTCTTGCTTTGAGCATTAATAACTTTTTCACTACTTGTCTTATGGCTATGTGAGTTATATATTTGTAAGTAGGTGACTTTCCTCTTTCTCTTAATACCATTCATGAGCAATTTTGCTCATTTCAAAGTTTTGTGGTCTTGTGCTCTACGATTGGTTTATGATATTTTGGCTCTAATGCTTGTGCTCTGGATTTTAGTCACAGGATGACAGCAGTTAAGTGATTATCCACTAATCTTTTCAAAATATCAACTGGAATTCTGGTATTCAATCCTTTTCCCTGCATTGCCAGATTTTTCCCTGTTGAAGCATGGACGGAGGTGCTATACACTAACTCCAGTTCTGGTATTAGTGTACACCAATAATGAATAAAGCCATCATAATCCTCAAGCTCTGGGCCATAAAAACATAATCTTTTTATTATTTTCTCGAGAATCTGAATCATATTTTCAGCTCATCCATCAGTTTGTGGATTATAACCTGTTTCAAGTGATATTTTAGTGTCCAAAAGCATATTTAAATCTTTCCATAAGGCTCAAGTGAATTTTGGGTCTCTATCACTAATCTTCCTTGCAAAGAGGCCAGTATTTTATATTACCCTTTTTTGAAAAAACAGAGCTGTATCTATACCTTTGCCATCTGAATTAAGTAGTAAGAACAGTGGGGTTCTTATATCTTTCTTCAATGACAAGGCATGAATTAGACCTCTTCTCACTACCAGGTGGTAAGGCAGTCACCCAGTCCATATGAGACACTTCCCTTGGGCTACTTGGCTCTTGGATATGAATATTTAAGAAAAATTCTTTACCAATAGCTTTATGAGCTTTTTGACACCCATCACAACTTTGATAATACTCAATGTCATCTTTCCTCCAAGATTGCCACCAAGCAAATTTCTTAACTCTTTGCATTGTTTTGTCTTCAGACAGATTTCCATAATATATGTTGACAGGGAACTCTATTAATATGGTGTCAATTAACCTTATACTAAATGAGACCATTACACATGTGTGCTGAGACCTATGATAAAGTTGACCATTAAATAGAGATAATATTTTGCTATCATAAGTTTTTTTCCATAAAGAAGCCAAATAATTAGATAAAGCTGTATCTTTTCAATCTCTTTCAAGTAGAGAAATAGGAATGTGACAATATGTATCCAGCTTATAGATTTCTGTAGCTTCATCAGAAAATTCTGTTTCTACATCCATGAGGTTAATCCTATCATTTGGAATATGGATTTTGGCATTTGGAGGAACACAGGCAGGATTATCAGTTGTTCTGGGTAATTCCCATTTACTCAAGTCATCATAATTCTTGTTAATATTTCCAGATTGGAGTACTGTCGCCATATTCCCCCTATACTCCTGTATTGCAATCTTCCATCTTAACATTTTTCTGTTAATGATTTTCATGTTAGGAAGGAATTTTATTTAATTTCAATTGGTAATTACCTCAAAAAAACTACCACCAAGATAATAATGAGCTTTTTCCAAATCCCACGAAAGAAAAAGGCACTCCATTTGGCTTGCTTCATATCTGACCTCAGTACATCTTATTTTCCTTGAGATAAAACAAATTCAATCTGCATAAGGCTTATCATGGACAATTTGGACTTGATAAAGAGCTGCACCTCTACCTTCTCCAGATGTATCAATATAAATCTTGAAAGGATTGTTCTGATCTGTCATCAATAATAATTGTTCATGGGTTAAGCCATTCTTGATTTTTTTCATATTCCTGAATCCTCTCTTGTTTCATTTTGAAGACATTTGGGTTAAAACAAATTCTGTACAATTATTCAGCATATATTTCAAAATATTTCAAGTTCTTCCTTTAATAACTAGCAAGACCCAAGAAAGACATCATTTCCTTTTTTTTCTGGGGAATTTTGTTCAATAAAACTGCAGAAACTATGTTTTTGTCAACACTAGGGCTCAATCCTGAAGCTATATGTCTCAGTGCTTTGAGATAAGGAAACCCAAAATTACATCTTCTAAGAAACATCTTCATGTTCACTTGTAGAGTTTTCTGAATTACTCAAAAAATTCTCTTCAAATGAGTTATCTGGGTCTCTGGACAAATTATAATATCATCAATTTAAATCATTAACCATGCCTCTTATAATTCTTGTGGTAAAATGGTGTTCATCATTCTTTTATGATGAGAGCGTAATTTTTTGATTCCAAAAGGCATCCTCAAATACCCATAAATACCACAATGAGAACTTATTCTCAATAAATTGTGAAATTTTATGGAACTGAAAGGTTTTTATTAAGAAGAGATCATTGTGTAGTAAGTAGATAACGAGTGTACAAATATATCTAAAAGGTGGATGCAGTTGATTCAACAATTAAGAATGAAAAACAAAAGTAATGATTCAGAAGGAAATAATCTATTGTTGGAGTTTCAACGTCAGTTAGTGGGTCTTCACTTTCTGGTGAGTAAGAACTGTTTCTGATTCCTGTGGTTAGAGCAGTTGTAAATATTAAACAACACATCAGAGAAAGATGTTGATGTTGCAACATAAGTAATTGGAGAGAAGTACAAAAAATGAAATAAGACAATAAGCTAAGAGAATAGTTTTGCGATTGCAACATAAGTAATAAGAAGAAGATAACAGAATAATGTCGCAGTTTAAACATAAGCAATTAGAGACAAAAATAAGCTAAATAAATAAAATAAGGGAATAAGATGAGAGAGTGTAACAAAAATAATCTAGGACCATAGATACAGAGAAATTTTATCTTTAATGGAAGCTTCTTGCTTCTTATAAACTAAACACAGCCATGGTTATACACTCTAAGTTACCACTGTGGATGGTTATCCGCAACCCTACTGAGCTGAGTAAGTGAATCTCAGTTAGTCTAGTGCTTTTGCACTGGGAATGAGACTGTGCTCACCTAAACCCATTTGGGTGAGTTTCCACAACCCCCCTCTCACCCAGTCGCAAAACACTAATTGACTGTAAGAATTTCTCTTGTTTTTCTTTGTTTACTGATTTTGTCAGAAAATCTGCTAACATCTGTGCTGAGGGTATGTAGCGCAAGCACACTACCTTATTCTGGATGGTTTCTTTGATGAAGTGTAATTGAATGTCTACATGTTTGGGATGCTTGTTGTTCAGGTTACAGTTGCCATGGGTGGTTTTAATGCAAGCTTGATTGTTGTTGTATATGAGGATGGGGATTTCTAATTTTAATAGTCTAGCTTCTTCACACCATTTTTTAAACCATAATAATTCTGATGTGAGGTCACATAGCAGTTTGTACTCTGCTTCTGCTGTATAGATATAGATACAGATGGCTGCTTGCGGTGCTTCCAGAATACCAGGAACTGGTGAAAGCAGGTTAGGTAACTGGTGGTCAAGCGCCAAGTGAAATGGCAGTTTCCTCAGTCCAAGTTGCTGAAGGCTGTTATTTTTTTGGTTTTTTTTCTTGGATAATAGAGCCCTCAGTCCCATGAACCACTCAAAAACTTGAGTACATGGAGCAATGCCTGCCAGTGCTTTAGCCCTGGAGTTTCAAGGTATTGGGAAAGCATACTTACTGAAAACAATAGGTCTGGTTGTGTTCCTGTGCTAAGATAATTGATAATTCCAATTGTGCTTCTGTAAGTAGTCTTTAGCTTCATTGAAGATGTTACTCCATCAATTTTTGCTGGATGTAGGTGTTTGTTAGGTGTTAGTGGTGTTATCACCATCTTACAAGCATTCATCCCGTATTGGTCTAACAAAGCTTCTGTGTATTGTTGTTGATCAAGGCTGATGCTGTCCTTAATTTGGTGAATCTTTACCCCTAGCATCATATCAGCTGGTCCGATTTCCTTGATCTCAAATTCCTTCCCTATTTCTCTTTTTAAATCTTCTGTATCTTGCCAAAAATTGCTATGTCATCTACATGCACGTAAAGACAAGTGGGATACTTCCCTGGCCTGTGAAAGACACATGGAGAGAAGTTTACCCTGGTTAGCCAGCTCTTCAGTCACTTGTACCATGTTAGTGGGGCGTGCCATAGTCCATATATTTCTTTGTTTAACCTCAGACAATATTTTCACTTGTCCAGGTTCAATCCTTGTGGGATTGCAAGGTGAACTGTTTCCGTTAGTGGGGCTTTGAGAAAGGTGCATTTGACGTTGATTTGATGGAATTGCAAGTTTTTGATTCAAGTAAAGGCAATTAAGGCTCTTAAGGAGTTCCATTGCCCTGTTGGAGCATATGTCTTGTCAAAGTCAATTCCTAGGGATTGTGTGAACCCCTGACCACAGAGTCGGGCTTTTTATCTGATTGGTTCATTTATCTTGTTCTTTTTTATCTTGAATACCCATGTTGTACTGACAATGCTGTAGTTGTCCTGGAGATCCACTATATCCCATACTTTCAGAGCGGCCATATCTGTGATCTGGCTTCCAGATAGAGTTGTTTTTTGATTTTATTGCTTTACTATAGGTATCAGGGGCTTTGTCAATGGTTGTGAGGAGAGCGTTTGTCCTTCTTTTTTAAGGGAGAATGTTGATATCGTCTATTACTGAGTTTATCAGTGTTGGATTCCCCAGACCTATTACCTTTAATTGGGACTGTTGAGCTGGTAGTTCTTCATGATTGCTCTCTTCTATTTCTTGTGTTTTCAAAGTTGGTTTGCAAGTCCCTGTGGCTTCCATATCTGTATCATTGTTGGATGTAGGAGCCGTAATATTGAAATAAAGGGGAAAAGGGAAAGTGTTTTCAATTGTAGATGGGAGACTTGGGAATAAATTCTTGTTGAAAGCTGCATGGTGTGTTACTGATAGCTTTGAGTCACTTAGTTGGACAATAAAATAAGCAGTGTTGTTGTTGTCATAGCCAATGAGAATCCCTGGCTGTCCAGGCAGTTCCATTTTCCCTTTGTATTGTTGTTTGAGGTTGTGTATCACTTCCCTGCAACCAAAAGTCCTGAGGAGTTTCAGGGGGTGCCATTATATGAGCGTATCGGCAATCATCGGAGAGTTTCTTGAGGTTATGATTGACAAATTTCCCACCCCTGTTGGTGACTAGTCATTTTAATGTTTTGTTCTGAAGGTTCTCCATTGCCTTTTTTGCAATGCATAAGTTCTTGAAAACATCCAATCTCTTTTTTAAGAATTTCACAATCTTGAAAGATGACGCTTGATCAATGATAGCGAGAAAATAGAGATTTCCAAAGACTGATGGTGGTGTAACTGGTCCTACTACATCCATGTGTACAGTATAAGGTGTTTAGAGCTTTTTCAAAGTGGTTTCTGAAAGGTTGTTTGTGAGATTTTCTAGTTTTGGATATTAGGCAATCGTTTTTGCTGACTTCAATGCCTAGTAGCTTCAGAATAGCTGGTCCAGGGTGACCTAGACTATTGTGCCAAGGAGTCTTATTGGAACTGGTAGAAAGGCTAGTGGGGATTGAGTAGGTACTGATAATTAATTTGTTGATTATCTTACCCCTTAGGATTTCCTTTCCCTGTGACATTAGTTTGAAAGTGTCATTTCTGCGGCTTACTGTTAGTTATTTTTTAAATATTTCTAGTAATCTGATGAGGTTGCATTTCAGGTGTGGTACGTATAAGCAATTTTCAAAGGTCCAAGTTTTGTTGTCGCTGATAATTTTTACAGTACCATTTCCTAGTGTTGTGAGGTTACTGTTGATTTCTCCAGTTGCTAATTGTATGTTGGTTGGTTTTAGGGCAGAGGAAAAAGGTTGTAGGTTATTGAACATATGATTAATCGCGCCGAAATCCATTATAAGATGTTGGGATGATTGCAGTTGCTGTTTTAAGTATGTCGCAAGTGCTTGAGCCATGGTGAAATGAGCTGTTGGGTTGAAGTTTTGGCACTTCTTCTCTCTTCTGGGAGTTCTTAGGTGAGGATTTTCAGTCCAAAAGTCTTCCTTCTTGTGTGTTGAGCACTTATTGTTGTGTTTTCCTTTTGCGCAATAGTAGATGGTTCTATGTGGTTCTCCTCCTAATGAGATTAGGCATTTGGTGTGGTCAATTGTTTTTTACAGTCCACGGTGTTCAGATGAGCTAAGTCTTGTAGTCGAGTGAGGATCTTTTCTTGTTTTTCAATGATGTCTTCATTGAGGGTAAGGTTTTTGACAAATTGTGGAGGTTGGTATCTCCTCCTAGTTTTCCAAGTAGGGGATATGAGAGAGGTTCTGGAGGGACCACAATGCTGACAGCTTCGAGCTCCATCATTAGTTTCCTACATAAGTCAATGTAGTTTTGGAGGTTTCCATTGTAGAAGCTTCTCTGCCAATCCATCCATACTTGCCCTCTGTTAACTGCCCTTTTTGAAGCATATTGGTCTTCAATCTTTTCTCAGAGTATGTTTGCTTTATTGATGGTTTCCGCATTGACTACTTTGCGAAACACTCTTTCTGTGATTCTAGTTGTAACTAGATTGATGGCTTCATAACTTGCTCTAGACCATTTGTTGACAATTGTTGTATATGAATCACTTGGTACAGGCTTTTCACGCATGTCAATTAAGTCTTTGGATCTGAGGTGTATCTTCATATGCATGTTCCAGTGGCCGAAATTAGTTCCATCTAGCATTAGAATGTTAGAGATGTCTTTTAATTCAAGTGCTTTGTTGGTCATGTTGTCTTGCAAGCCACCTTTTATTGTTGTATTAGGATTTCGTTGAGACTGTAAATATGTGAAAGTTTACTGAACTAAAAGGTTCTTATTAACAACAGATCATTGTTTAGTAAATAGATAATGAGTTTACAAATATACCTAAAAGGTGGATAAAGTTGATTCAACGATCAAGAATAAAAAACCAAAGTAATGATGCAGAAGGAAATGATCTATGGTTGTAGTTTCAACGTCAGTTAGTGGGTCGTTACTTGTTAGTGAGTAAGAACTATTTATCATACCTGTGGTTAAAGCAGCTGTAAATATTAAAAAACAGATAAGAGAAAGATGTTGATGTTGAAACATAAGTAATTGGAGAGAAGTACAAAAAATGAAATAAGACAATAAGTTAAGCAAATAGTGTTGCGATTGCAACGTAAGTAATAAGAAGAAGATAAGAGAATAATGTTTCAGTTGCAACATAAGCAATTATAGACAAAAATAAGATAAATAAATGAAATAAGGGAATAAGATGAGAGAGTGTAACAAAAAGAATCGAGGACAAGAGATACAGAGAAATTTTATCTTTAATGGAAGCTTCTTGCTTCTTATAAACTAAACACAGCCATGGTTATACACTCTAAGTTACCACTGTGGATGGTTATCTACAGCCCTACTGAGCTGAGTAAGTGAAGCTCAGTTAGTCTAGTACTTTTGCACTGGAAGTGAGACCATGCTCACCTAAACCCATTTGTGTGAGTGTTTCACATAAATTTCCGGAATGAGGTCTAAAAACATTTTTATGCAAGAATTTAAGTCAATACAGAGAAATAATGAGTTTATCATTGGATAATTGAGTCAAAGCTTTGGGAAGCCTAGGATCTGGATACCTATCTAGAATAGTATAGGTTATAAATTCTCTAAAATAACCTACCATACTTTATGTCTTGTTATTCCAAGTAGTGACTACAGGGGCTGTAACTTTGGCTTCCTCATTTTTTCAGCTTTTTTAAGAACCAGCTGTTGCATTAGCCCATTAGTATAAGTCTCCAATGATTCTCTATCCCTATGGCTAGCTGGGTCATCTTCTTTTTTCTTGGAGTGGAGGATTGGGTATTTCCACATAAAGCATGATTTCCACTTCATTTTCTTTGGTAAAAATAGGTGTTTTATTATAATAAGAAAGTGCTCTCTTATACTGAAATAGAACTTCAATGAGGTCTTCCTTAATTTCTAATTTTAATTCAGGAATAATTTGTACTTCAATTAATGAATTTATCACACATATTTTCTTATTAACATTTTTTAACTTTTCTTGTTACCATCACTTCTTTTCTCTCTAGAGGTTAGAGATATCATAAAGTCAATATCACTTTTTTAAATCAAAATTTTGAGAAAATTCACCTTCTAAAGGAAAAGAAAATTTTGTAAGAGTCACCTTGGGTTCTGGATTTAATTTAATAATGGACTCAGAAGATTCACTTTATTCTGATGTGTTACTTCTTTGAAGTTAAAATTTAGGAATCAGAAGAAAAAATATTATAAGTCTTTTATATAGGATAATTAAAGATCTTAAAACTGACTTGACTTATAAAATAAAGTTTTTTTAAGTATCTTTAAGGCAAAACTAGGTTAAAGAAAAGAAACTTTTTCTCACAAATAAAAATTAAGCTTTTTAAGATTTTTTATTAATTTTCTTTAAGAAATAATAATTATGTAATTAATAAATTATTGATCAAAGCTGTATTATTATTCACTTTATACTAGAATACCTCAAGTAATATGTTTCAAGTATTTTATTCAGAGAGGACACTAGTTAGAAAATAGAAATTTATCCAAAATCACTCAATATTGTATTATTTCAAAAAATATTATTATTAAGATCTTTGGAATTATTTGAAACTGATAAGTCCCAAAAAAGCCAAAATCTGGGTAAATATGGTAATTTTACATCAAAATAGAGTAAAATGAGGTCTAGAATATTATCTATGTTTCAAAAATTGGTTAAGATTGCATCCAGGCCCCAAATGTAAGGTTCGTATATGAATCTCTTAACAATATTACTTACTATTAAGAGTAATATGACTGTCCTCATATTCAAATACAATATCATTAGATATTATATCCAAAAATGCAAATATACTTATCAATCATATTTATCAAGAATGATATTAATAAATTGGTATTATCAAAAAATTAGAATAATTGTTCTATCATTATTATAAGTCACTGACAATCATATGGAGAAGAAGATAAGAGTCTCTACAAGAGAGAATCATGTTTGATTTATAATAATAATGAAAAATTCTAAATAATATTAGATATTATCTAAAAATAATTTATTATACAACACTGTGTAATAATAATTATAACAATGATTCTTTGAAACAATACAGTTATAGGTCAAAAAATGGTATATTTGTGAAAAACTCACTTTCAAATTATTATTTCATAAAAAACCCCAAAACAGGCAATAAAAAATTATAAAATGATACAAATAAGTTAAAACATACCAAAAAAGGATATATGGGATTTTTTAGAGGATTTTTAGATTTTTACAAATTATATTATAACAAGATGTTACAAAACCCAAAATTATTAAGTATTATATAAATGGAATCAAACTCTGACTTTGAAATTCCTTCTTCATAGCAATTATCAATTATAAAACACTTAATAATTATCTATAGCAATATAAGATCTTATTTGATGGAATATTATACTTTGTAATATTGATTCTACTGATTGATGGGAGGAAACCATTAATTTAATCACTCTTTTTATGCCTCAAGGCACCTCCCCTATTATAAAAGATGCTTTCAGAGGGCTGTTATTCATCAAAAATGATAAAATCATCATAAAAATTAACTTTTAGCTTAAAAACCCCAAGCTTTTAATTCCAATTTAAGCTACAGGGGTTTTTCTTAGCTTCAAGTAACTTGAAGCTTTGTATATTCTTATTATTTTCAGATTTTAATGTAAAATAACTTATTTATCTCAAGATTCATAATAGGAATATCTTAAAAATAAATATACAAGAAGATATTTTCAATTGAATTTCGAAGAAATCTTACTTTCTTGTAAGAATAATGAAAAGATGTATTTCCAAGCTGAATACCAAGAAACTTTAATTCAAAAATACACTTGAAGCTTAATTTGCACACAGATCATACTAAATTGTAAAAATTGTGAAAATTCCAAGGCAAACCAGTGGGAAATGCAATTTCTATGAGCTTCCTAAGTTGTTGCTTTTTACATATAAAAATAGAAATATAAAATACACCTAAACCTCTGATAAGGTTTTAAAGCTTATTTAGGCTTCTAAAGTTCCTAAAGCCTTGATTACAAGACTTCATATGGGTATTTACCCTTTGGAAGCTTGTAAATCCTGTCCAAATAGAGTATAAACCCTTATAAACCTTGATAATTTCTCAAAGTGAAATATTAAGCTCTGAAGAAGGCTTCAACTCCTTAAATACATGAGGAAAGCCTTAGTTGGCCTCTTTCAGATACCAAAGGTTGGGTACCCTGACACTTTTTTCCATTTTTCTCTTTGTCCAAACTTTTTGTGTGGATTTTGAAAATTTGTTTATTCAAAGTAATACCAAGGCTTTAAATCGATTTAAACTTAGCTCACACATGAATTACAGCCTGTAAGGAAAATCCTTGGCCAATTCAGTAAATACACAACACCTTAATCTTAACACAATCTTTTTAAGCTTACATGAAGCTTATGCAGCTTAAGCCTAAGTTCAAAATTAACAATTTTTGTGAAATTGTGTAAGTGTAGTGTTTTATTCTTAAATTTTCCAATAATAGCCAAAATACCCTTTTTCTGGTATAACATTCTATGGGTGTCCCCTAGGATAGCTTTGGTGAATAATTCAAATATGTCATAATATTTCTAACTTTTTTTATCAAGAATAAATCTATAATCATTTTTCCATGTTTTTTTAACTTCAAACTAGCTTATAAGTTGGTTTTCAACTTGTTCATATGTATAAAGTTTTATTTGTGCTTTATGGGTATGTCATACATACATCACATGCTCACAGTTAAAGAACATATTCAATTCCTCCATTATCTATACAATAGTATCATTAAATATACTCTTGAATTCAAAGTAAAATAATAAGATCTCAGTTTCATTGAGCACAACCACACATATAGTTGTAAAGAATTATAAGTCCAATATCCAATTTTTATAGGAATTACATCTAATATTTATGATTCTGAATTCAAAAAACCAATAATACACAAACCCTTCACTTTCAATGACAGAACATATTGAATCCTTAGATAGAATCTCAGAATCTATCTGTGCTTTGGTAGAATTATAGATAAAAAAATCATTTATACCCTCTTTTAGAAAATTTCTAATACCCCCATTAATAATTATAAACTTCAATTACACAATAAATTATCAACCATATTTATTTTCAATCAAAAGTTCAAGATATATTTTTTCATATATGCTTATTTTTCAATTTTACATCAGTTAATAGTCAGATTTGCTAATTTCAGATTTGTAACCAATCCTCTACTTAGTTAATGTTTATACCCAAATGATTGAAATGTTAATTTGTAATAAAATTATAACACTGAATCCCAGCTTTTCAAAATGTCAATATTCATATATTTTAGCAAAACATGCTCTTTATTTTAAAAACTAACATATTTCGGAAGAAATTATAATTACATCAAGTACTAAAAGACAAAATATCCTTTTTTTAATTTTTTAATATGATTTCAATTCATTATTACTATGTATACTCTTATTAAGTATTATCAATTTACTTTTTTTGAGAACAAAGAAATGAAAACCTTTTTGTAGCTATTTCAACAATAAACTCACAGTTTCAAAATCTAAACAAATTTATTTAACATTTAATTATTTTTTAACTCTAAATTTCCAAGAAAATGGGAAACATTTAGAGCATAACTAGTAGATAATTTCATTCATTATCATATATAGCTTAATAAACTAGACATTATATTTTTACATCATTATATTTCTAATAAAATTGCTTAACACATCTTGCTTTTAATTTATATCAATACAGTAAGAGAACAGATATGTTATAAGCTCTACAAGCTACTTATTAGCTAGATGATTTATACCTGAGCTTTTTGAATTCAGCTTCTAAATATAATTATATTATTAACATTTAATGAATATTTTCTCCATAACTGAAAATGAAGAATTCTTATAAGCCTAAATAACACAATAAATAATGTGAATAAATCAAGGAATTATTAATTATTAAAATTTCACTTTTCATTTTCAAAAATTATATGGTTCATTCTATTTCTTTTTCACTAGTATAACCTTTAAATACTCCAGCTTTTAGGAAGATACTTAAATTTATTTGTACAAATAAGTATTTCCTCTTGTTAGTTATATTATGAAATCAAAATATAAAATTTCCCTTCTTTTTAATAATTCAATTGATTCCACATTTCAAACAAACATTTTTTTTCCAAAAAATTAGCTACAATCTATAATTTAATTTGCTATTCTAGTGAATTTTGATATATATTCATATATATCAATGAAAGACTTATGCTTTTTTGAAACAAAAATCTAAATTTCATAATCATTTTTTCTTTCTTGAAATGACTTAATTTTACAAAACATTGGATCAAATTTATAAATAGAAGATTCATAATCTTATAAATAATTGTCCTCAAATGAGTTTAGCTATTAACTGATTCTTTTATATATTTATTTATTATTAATTATAGTTCAATGCACAAGAGATGTGTATTTGAAGCTGAATTAATACTCAAAACCTTCTCAATAGCATAAAGAATATCTTGGTATTATCTGTATGTGAAATTTTAAAAATTTACATTATGAAATCCAATGTATTTTTTGTTTTAGTATTATGTTGAAGATACTGTTTCTAATCCTTTTTACCATATAACTATAACAGTTCCTAGTAAGTATGGCTTTCAGGGAACACATCTTTTATTGAAAAGAAGATGTATTCCAAAAAAAATACATTTATTTTCCTGAAAAGAATGGCTGTTAAATAACCTTTTATGAGATTTATACTTCCTTATGTGGTTATAATTCAGATTTTTATTGGTAATATTTAAGTCTTATGTATTCCAGGTGTAGCTCTTTGGAATCCAAAACTAAGAACGATAAGATACCATAACCCAATGGTTTTATATTCCAATTTCTTATTATTTCAGTTATTTTGAAAACAAATCATACAAAACACACATTTATATTTTGGTTAAATATAAAATACCCATAATACTAATAAGCTGAAGAAATAATATCTATGAATTTCTGCTCTCCGTCTGGAGTTAAGCAAAGGAATTAATTTCCAACTTGAAAGCTCAAAATTTATGAAAGTTTCTACTTATTCAGACTTAGGAAAAAAATGGCAAAGTTTTGGAAAAAAATATCTAAACTGGAACATAACTTTAATTCAAAACAACATTCAAATTTCATAGTAGTTGAAATTTACATTTTTTGATCAAACATTTTCTAACCTTATTCATTGTAATAGTAAAACATCTCTGGTAGCATTTTCAATTCCTGAATAGGATGAAAAATAATGTTTCCATTGTATAAACCTTTATTGCAAAAACGTATTATGTTTTAAAAGCTTTCCAAAATTTCTAAGGAATTTTCCAAGATTATTGACAATTTTACAAAACTATTATCATAAAGGATAGTTCTATAAAACTATTCTGAAATTTTCAAAAAATAAAACATTTTTTACTTAATTGGAGAAATTTTGTATTTATTTTACTAACCTTCAAAAAAATTCCTAAAACAATAATTGTAGAGAATCTCTACATATTCTCTTAAATTATAATAATGTTTCAAATGATTTATCAAAGTTTTGGTAAACAATGTAGGGAAAATGATAAAACCACATAAGGGTTGCTTTGGGCCCACTTTAAATTAAAATGAATCACAAAAAAATATGTATTGGTCCAAAACCTTTCAAACACCCCAAAAACCCCCTCAATCCATTTTTTTCACTTTTTTTTCACATCCCCCTAAAAAAGACCAAACACCCAGATAATCCACATTATCCCCCCCAAAAAATATTTTCTGGAAAAACTGCATTACAAAACAAATTTTTCAAAGCTTTCCAAACTTTTTTCTTTTTTCCCCAAAGACTGCATTATCATCCAAAACCACTTGCTTCCAAGCCTCTAGAATTCCCTTTTTTTACCTTCCCTCTTCTCCAATTTTTAAATTTAAACCTCGTCATTTCAACTTTTTCCACTTTGTTTAACTTTTAACACCTTTTATCCCTTCTTTTTTACATTTCAAAAGGTTTCTTGCCCATTTCAAATCCCCAAATCCCCCCTTTTTAAAATTTATACATCTATTGCACCATATAGTACTTAAGCCCCCCCTTAAATTTAATTTTGCACTCTTGAGCTTCTTTGGAAGCATGTGCATAATTTTTCCAGGGCACAAGGTATTCTGTGTTGAACGTTTGGTCCAATATGACCCACAACCAAATTGAAATAGGTTGTGACAGGTCTGGGACCCCAAATACCCACAAAAACACCTCCAAAACAGTTGCTTCAAGAAAGCTTGACAGTCTATTTAGACTTCATTCCAGAAAATACTCCAAGAGTACCACTTGGACTCTTAAAGTAAAAAATGTTGAAAACAGCCCTTATGTCACCAAAAATATCATGGCACATCCTTCTTTCAGAAAATTCAATGAGTAAAAAATATCCAAATAACTCAAATGCCTGAATCACTTCTCATTACAAGAAAAATTTGGTCCCAGTTATGCAGCCACAGGGAGGCTGGAAGGCCTTCAATCCTTCAAGAAATTTACAAAAAAGTCAAGAAAGTAAAGAAAAAAACTTCAAGGCAGAAGGTCCATTGATGCTCTTATTTACTCCCTCAAAGAAGAAAATTTTGTGTGGTCCTCTGAAAGGGACTCCAAGGGACACATTACCTCCTTGTTTGTCCCTAATCCCCTTTCCATAAAGCTTTTTCATGTCTTTCCTCATGTGATTCTCATTGATTGTACTTCTAAAGCCAATAAGTACACAATGCCCCTTTTTCATATTTTTTTATTCAGCTCAACAAATAAGACCTTTTCTGGGGCTTTTTGTTTCATGAAGAATTAAACTGAACAGTCAGATACTTGGGCATTTATTCAATACATATAAACATTTCTCAAAAGCGCCAATATTTTTCCCCCTCCAGTTATTGCTATTTACGGGTATTTGGCCTTGAGGAGCTCCTCCCAGACTCAAAATTCATGTTATGCAATTGTAAGATTAATAAAGATATATCTTCCCATTTCTTGAAGAAAATTGGTCATTGCACTTATTTTGAAATTTTTATGGGCCTTTTGAATAAATTAATATACTTTTATCTTTCACTTTTACTCTTATTATTGTTTTTATTAATGACTTTTGATATTCATTTATCAGGTTATGTATTCATCCACTGAAAAGTCCTTCAAAGATAACTTTAAGGAGTTACAAAAGCAAGTCAAAAATCCTGAATTCTTGCAATATTTGGAAAAAGCCTGGCTTCCTCTAAAGGAGTATTATTTTCCAGCCTGGATTACCTACCATTGCTAATTGGGTGTGGCCTCCACCTCAGGAGTTGAAGGTGCCCATGCCATGGTTAAACTTTGGCTTCAAAGTTCCACTGGTACTCTCCTGGGGGTAGTTAGGGCTATTCACATGACTTTTAAGAAGCAATTTATTTGAATAATCAACAGAATCTCTAAGAAAATTATTGTCTGTGACAAGAATTTTCCTCCACACATCTGTTCTCTGAATGGTAATTTGTCTCATTATGCCCTTCAGATGGGCTTTGAAAATTTCAAAACCAAATTTCCCCCCAATGAGAAATGTACCAACAAATACAACAATTATCAAGGCATACCTTTCAAGCACAAGATCCATCAGACATTTTCCAAGAGCAACAGGCTCTATGTATCAGAATTCCATCTTCATTGGAATTTGAATTTACTTGTGAGGATTTTTTGATCTTCAAATTCTTACTTTTTTAGATTGACTGATTTTCTTTGTCATATTCTTCTCAGACTTATTATCAAGGTTATGATCAAAGTGTTGAGAAAGAAAGAATGAATTAATGTAGCTGAAAGGATATTTGGGGATATTGGGAAAGACTTTTTTCAAAGACCCATGGCAGAAATCACCCCAATTCTTCAGCATTTTCAAGATGTTTTGACTGTAAAAGTCAATTTTGATAAAATTCCCAAGAGTCAGGAGGATGACCAATATTATGAACACCCCCTAGAATGAAAAAATATCCATGGAAGACCTCAAGGTGCCAAAAAATTGAAATAAAATAAAAATAAAAGAGATCCCTCAAGATTTGAAATAATTGAAAATCAATCCAAGAGAAGAGGGAGACCCCCATCAAAAGTGACCAACACAACAACATCAGGATCACAGTCAATTTAACCCTCTCAAACTATGGAAAATAATTAATCTGAATATTCTTAGGCCTCATTATCCAAATTCATAACTTCATCAGATTCACTACCCTTAGAAACTGAATTGTATGAATATGCCAAGTCAGGAGTCACCCTTAGGAGGTCCAAAGGATTGGGAATGGGTATCAAAGCCTCACAAAGAAATTCCCACAATCCTTTGACAACTTTGAAGATATATGATGCAATTTACTTGACCTGTGAGCAGTTCCAAAGCAATTATCACAAAAGTGGTGAATGCTTTAAGCTCCTTGTGAGTTTCTGATTCATTTTAATTTATATTTTTCTTGTTTATTTTAATATTGATTAATTTTTTGACCTGTTTGTATCAGGTACCTGGGTAAGAATACTTTCCAAAATTTGTATTGAGATAGACATTCAAACCCATCAATGTGCAGGGTGATGAAAACTGTGGCTTCAGAGCAGTATCCCATTAAATTTACAAGACTGAAGATCAATGGTCTGATTTGAGATGTTACTTGGCTGAAGAAACTAAAAAAATTAAGAACTTTATGAAGCCATGAACACTTTGATACCCTCAGTATTCTCTCATTTGGACAGAATTTAGTGGTATGAAGATGTTGGCCAGGTTCCAAAGAGAAAGTGAACGTTCATTCCTGCTTTGGGGGATCCAATTTTAAATAAGTATCAAAGACCAGCGTTGTTTTATTCCACAGTCCAATTTTTCCCTTTTTTTTCCTTATTTCTGTCCTCCAAATGACAATCCACCCATTGTTAACTGTTTCTTTGATATCTGTTCTCATTTTGTTCCATTGGATATCATCATTTCTAAATTTTACCTTGTCCCCCATTACTGTTAGTTGTAAGTTTCATGCCCAACCACAAGCCCTGGGGTGGTTGGATAAATTTATGAAACACATGATGTCATATTTTTTCAATTTTCCTCCCCCCCCCTCAGAAAAATGCCACTATTTTGGAGGTTTATTCAGATTAATTTTTTTTTGTATATAAAATTAATTCCTATTATCCCCTGCCTCATTCCTATTTATTTCTTAAATCTCATCTCAGTCTCATTTTCAATCAAACATTTGGCACTTTTTTATTTACAAAGAGTCATATCACATACATTTGTCCCGTTAAAAAGAATCCCCAAGATCCTGGGCTTCTGCTTTTTTATTTTCAATATTAAACCCTTCATTTTTAAAAGAAGTAAAGGTAATTCATAAGTGGGAAATGTTTAATGAATTTTTTAAAAATAAAGGCCATTTTTCCAAATTGACAAAATTGGAGAAATTTGGAAAAAAAAATTGAAAAAATTTGGGGATATTGATAACCCATGTTGGAAAAATTATTTAAAAAAAAACATCAAGAAAATCCTCAAAACTAATCCTGAAGAATTTTTTTTGAAAAAATGGGTCACTTACAGTTTTTTACCATAAACTTAGTTGTTTTGGCTATAAATTGGTAAAAACATGTAGGTTTTATGGTAAAATCACATAAGGGCTCATGTGTTTTCAAGAAAAAGCTTACATGCTTTCAACAACACCCCTTATTGATATTTCTTATCATGATTTATAATTATTATTTTTACAATTGAAAAACTAAAATCATATTTAAATTAAATTAATTCTTTCCAAAGAAAACAATTGTCTTATAAACTCATTTGAAGCCTATTTCTTTCATACTGTTAAAACTCAATAAAGACAAAATTCATGTTTTCACATATCTTTTTAAAGAATAATTTACATTTTAATTCTTTTTTTTATTAATAATATTAATATAAAAAAAATATAAGATGATAGAAATTTTTGTTTTAAAAAATTATATTGTTTTCCTTTTGAGAAGACAAAATATTAATAACTTGAATGTGTAAAATATTAGTTTATATTTTTTTATCATTGAAAAATAAAATAAGATTTTGAAACCATTCTTCAAAAAATCATTATAAACAGGTTAAATTCATTCATTTTTAACTTAATCATATTTTGTTTCTTTCACAATCTAAAAGTTTATTACTATTTATAAAGTTTATACTTTTCACAAGTGATCTAAGTAAATAAAATTTCATTAAGTAAAAAGATATTCTTGACCTTAATGGCCTGAAAGGAAGACATCATTTTAAACGCCTAAATTCTAATTTTGAAGAAAACAAAATCAATATTTTCAAAATATAAATAAATTAGTTAAAATATATTTCAATATACACACTTTCAAATTTATTAAAACTTTGAAAAAAAATTCCTAGGTTTTATTCCTTAATAATTTGTTCCACAGAATTTTTTTTTCAAAATTTATAAGCATTTAATGAATATTATTTTTTCTTTAAGTAATATTTTCAAGTCATTTTATTATTTAAAGAACTATTTCATTTGATAAATTTAGGTAAAAAAATATGAATACCAGAATTTATTGCCAAACTTAATTGTTTTTTTTTTTTAAAAAAAAAATAAATTCATTTCAATTTCTTGAAGGAAGTTTCTCATATAAGCATAAAAAGCTTAAATCTTATAAATTATGACTTTCATTTAAATGAAAATCTAAGCTTACTTAGCAAAAAATTATTTCAATAATAATGCAAATAAAAGGTAGGATAAATTTCAAGCCAGATGATCCAATATCTTTATTCAAATGGAATTTAAGCTCATTATCATTTCAAACTGTCAATTTTTTTAGATAATCATTACTGAACTATGTTTTCTTTTTGAAGAGTTTAGTATTTAACTGATCAAATTCAATCACAAATATTTTGATTCAAAAGGGTAGGAATTTAAATATATTCAAAGCTGAAGAATTTCGCTTCATTATTCTGTATAAAATTACAATTTATTTTATTTATCTATATGTATTTTTGGCATGAAATATAATAGAATATATCTTCTGTTCAGGTCAGGTTAGACTATAGCTTCAAGAAGTTTTGAAGCAGGTTTTCTCTAGGTTTTACTAAGGCTAAACCTCTGGTATCTTCCAGAAGGTGCTAGCTTTTTTTCATAGTGTGTGAAATGAAAAGAAAAACAGGTCTTTCATACTTATTGAGAATTTGATCTCTCATTTTAGTAATGGACATCCACTTTCTCTTTGGTGCTTGGCAAAAATCTTCATACCATTCCATTCTATTCAAACAAATATTTACTGATGTTACTAAGGTATTCACAGCTTTGTAAAGCTGTTGATTTATTTGAATTGATTCAATGAGGGCTCCTCTGATATTAGCCCATTGTTCTTCAGTCTTGTAAATGTAATTAGAAACTATTCTCTAACCACAATTTCTATCACCCTTGACATTAAGCTCCTTCAAAGTAAATTTTAAAATGAGTCTGTGAAAGTCTTTTGAGCCTGGGTCCTTGATGAAATTACTTAACAATTAATTCATTTGAAGAAATGATAGTCATTTTTCATATATATTAAAGAAACTAAGAAATAATTTGGAGAATTCATCACTTGTGTTATAATTGATTTGGAAATTCTCAAAGTTAATATTAATTGTATTGTAAATGTCCAAATTTCTTGCTGTTCTTTGTGCTTTTCCTTCTGAATTTCTAATGTTCGTGGTCAATATTTTTGACCTTCTCAGTATATCATCAACCTTTTTAGGGTTATTAAAAGAGTTTATGGAGAGGAGGGATGATAATTAAGAGGATGAGGATAATTAATCTTCAGAATCTTCATATAATTCAAATTCCATGGTTTTATAGTGATGAGGATCAGGTTAGCTTACCTTTGAGTTTTTTCTGCTAATGTTTTTTGATGAAGTTCTTCCTCTTCTTTCTGTTTTTTGGGAAATAATTTCTAAATTTAATTAATTCATTTTCTTTTTTATTCATGAAAACTTTTTTTCTTCTAAATTTATTTTTTCATTAAATATTATCTTAATAATAATTTAAATCCTGTTAAATTTATGAATTTTTTTTTTAAAAGACTACTTCTTTAGTTAAATTTTTTTTTTTTAAAATTTGTAATAATTATTAAATTATTATTTTTCTATCATTTTCCTTTCAAAAAAAAATTTTTTAATGATATTTTTAAATATTCTATTGTAATCTTTTTTTTTTTCAAAAAATATTTCAATTATTTAAATTTATATTAATTCTTTAAATAAAATAAAAAAAAACATTCATATTTAATTTTAAATTTCTTTTTTTTTTTTAATGAAATTTTATAAATTTTAATCTTATCTTATGTTTTTTTGTTTTTTAAAAAAAAAAAAATTTATTCATTTTTTTTAATTAATTATTTTACTCTTTTTTTTTTCTTAAAAAAAAAAATATAAAATAAAAAAAAAAATTAAATTAAATTAAATTAATTTTGAAGAAAAACTTTAATTTTAAAGTATTAAAAAAAAATTATTTTTTTTTATAATTGAATAATTAAATAAATTTTAATTTAAAGAAAAACTTTTTTAAATCAATTATAATTTCTTTTTTTTTTAAAAAAAAAAAAAAAAAAAAAAAAAAAAAAAAAAAAAATTTCTTTAATAATTTCAATTAATTTTTTTTTTTGAAAGCCATTTAAAGTGGATTTAAAAAAAGTTTTTTAAGATTTTATCAGTAATTTTTTTTTTTTTTTTTTTTTTTTTTTGAAATCAAAATTTTAATCATCTCATTAGTTTCCTTTTTAAACTTTTTAATTGGATCAAAAAAAAAAAATTGAAAATTGAAAATGGTAATAATTCCATTTTAAAATAAAATAATCCTTAAGATTAATTCATTTTATTAATCAAATAATTAATTAATTAAAGATTCTTAATTTCATTTTTTGGATTTTATTTCAGTTATTTAATTTAATAATTTCTCATTAAATGATTAAATTATTTGATAAAAAAATCCAAAAAAAAAAAAAAAATTAATAAATAATTTATAAGAAATTTAATCAAGAGGAAAAAATTTACTTGATTTTAAAAGATTAATTAAATTTTTTTAAAATTTGACCCATTCTCAATCCTTTTTATTTAGTTAGTAAATAAATCTTTATTTATTTTTTAAATGGAGATTATAATTTTTAAATCTGATAATAGTTTGTGAAGAGAGTTTTTCTTTTAAGGCCAGATCTTTGTTAATCAAAATAACTGGGGTTTTCACAATATTTGTTCTATTTAGAACTATCTTTTTATATTTTTCCAACTCTCATGTGTAGGAGGTTTCTGTTTAATCTTTCTTTAAGCAGAAAACCTCAGAAATATTATTATTGGTGGAGGTGAAACCAACAATATTAAAGAGATGGATTCTTTACTTCTTTTTTTTTGAAGTAAAATTGTAAGGTTTGACTATGAAACAATAAGTAAAAATTACTAATTTATTACTTATTGTACTCTGAATGTCCTTATGAATTGAATAAATAAGATTAAAAACATAATAATAATAAATGATTATTATTATTATGGCGTAAAATAATTATATTATTAAATAAATATAATAATATAATTGATATTATGAAAAAAATATAATATAATAAATAAATATATTAATATAAAATAATTAATATATTTAAAAAGCTCTTTATTATTGTTACCAACAAATAATAAAGGCGTAAAAAATTGTTTTTTATTAATAAAAAACAATTAATAACAATAATATTACTAATATTAAAGTTATGAATTAATATAAATACTATTTATATTAATTAAAGAATTATTAAGAGAGTAATAATAGAGAAATTATTATAATAAGAGAAAATAACCTACTTTTAACACTTAATATAATAATTTTGAAGTATTTTACGCCAAAAAATATAAATACAACTTTTTCAAATTGTATTTACAATAAAAATAAAGAAAATTACAAATTATTCTGGATTTTTACGTGGAAATGAGTTTTAGAGAGATTTTTAACAAAAACAATTAAATAAATGATTTAATCACGTCAAAATAGATGATTATAGCAAGGTGGTCTTTGGTCTTTAATAATATAATACTTTTATATATAAAGAATAAAGAAATTACCTTTGATTTAATTGATTTAATGTTTTTGATGCATCTGAGGCAAAAATAGAGTAAAAAGAGCTCTATTTATAGTAAATACCTCCCTCCTAGAGTCCAACAGGCTTCTAGTAGACGTGTACTGATCATATCCACTGGAATTGATCAATGTTTTAAGGTTTGAGGGTGATTACATCATGATCAAACCATATTACATCATTATTGCACCATTATTTAGAGTTATCACTATAACTCTAAGTTTGATGACATCAGAGGCTTGGAAGAACCCCAAATTTCGTGGATCATATTAGTTTTAATCATAAACTAATAGTATTCACCAATTTTATCACTCTTATGACTGTTAAACTTAATTTAAGGTTACAGTAGGTGATCATAACTGCTCAATTTAAGCTCAAACTTTGATCTTCAATACCTTTTAAGATTTACACGCTACAGCAATTCAGAGAGTGAATTCTGATAGCCTGGCATAACCTTATTATGCTGCAAAGATCTTTTCATTACATCATCAAAACTCTAATTTTGATGATTTTTCTTGTAACTCATCTTTTCTGTTGAAATTCAATATTTTAAACTTCAAACCTTGATTTCAGGGGGTTATACCCTGAATTTAATAATAAAAATTACATCATTCTTCACGGATGAACTAGTAGAATCCAACTGTAAATTTGTTTTTAAGTTTGGACTACTTTCACAACAAATTGGTCAACAGCTCTGTTGATTTTTATCAATATTTCATCATAGGTTTTAACCTTGTTTGTCAGTCTGTGACTCAAAACAGAGCACTAGCATGACATCCAACATACCATAAATAATGGTATGACAAGTATTGAACAAACATAGTCAATACAGGTAATAAATAAGAGGAAAACAATCCTCTTAAATTAAACACCAACCTTATCCAAACAGAATAAGGAAACCTAGAGGAGAATAAACAAGTCAAAACCCTTATTTTCACCTCTCATCTAACTTATGCATATTTAGGTTATTCTATACCAAAATGGTATTTTTCTTAAAGCTCACATAGAGAGCTACACAATGGTATCATCCATGTTGTTGTAACATCACTACAACTGGAGATACCATATAACCTTTATTTTCAAAACCAAGTCCCCCTGAAAGTCAAAGAGGGCTTGTACAAAACTGTACAAAAGTATAACCAAATTAAAGATCTCAACAAGAGCTTTAATTTGAGACACCTTAGACCTCTGTATCTCTTAAATTGACTGAGGGATCTTGGTTCAAAGGTTTAACAACCAAAATACAGATATTCTGAAAACAAGAAAGTAGACAGACCCCTGTACCTTTGGCATACACTCATACAACTGTACAGTGTAATATACCAAACTGTATAGCTAATCAAGCCCTACAAAACTGTATCATCAGAATACAGATATCTTCCAAATTGGAGAAGATATCTGGCATGGAAGTTTTTGAAGCCTCATACTGATGTACAAAATTACATCCAAAAACTTAAAACCTTTATAACTTTTGCTATTAGAAAGAAGGGTAAACATGAAGCATACCAAATTGAAGAGCTCATCAAGCCCTTCAATTCTGTGCTCTTTGTTTCTTTATATCTCAAAAACTGACTAAGATATCTTGGTTGGAAGTATTTTGACCAATACTGGCCTGTACCAAACCTGTACCAACCAGTACAGTCTTGATACTTAAAATAATGGTTGTTTAAAGCTTAAACCTGCCCAGAATTACTAATATTGATCATACAGACACCAGAACAATGTCATCCAAGTGCTGACGTGGCAGGTGAAAAGTTCTTTCACCCTTTAGTGATCCAGAATGATCATTTGTGGTATTAAAACCACAATTCTGCCTACATTGACGTCAGAATTGAGGATCCAGAACCACAGATTGACCATTGGAGTGAAAATTTTCACTCCACTGACGTGTGAAGAGTTAATAACTCTTGACAGTCTTGAAAGATATAAAAAGAAGGGATTTTTCCTTGAAAACCCATCATTCTTATCTTATTTACTCATATTCTTACGTGACAAAACTGTTATCCCTCAGTAGTGTCCTTAGAATTATTTAAAGATATAATTAAAGCATAATTATTGTAGTACTTCTTTACAGTCAAAGATATTAGAGTATTGCAACCCAGGTCCTCAATAGACTCATCACCACTGTTACCACGTAGCAGTAGGACCTGAAGAATTAAAATTATTTGTTTTTTGACGTGTCACAGTCATAATACTAGCTTGTATTTACACTTTATAGCTACTATATAGACTCACCCTGACATTTTGGGGGCCTGGCCGTGGTTTTTTCAACCTTATTGGACGTGTTTGAACTGAATTAGGCGTAAAATTCAGTTATTTAAAAGGTATTTTACTAACAGTGAGTAAGATTTCTGATTTCTTTTATCTTATATTATTATCATTTTTTTTTAGCATCATATATTATATACACAAATTTTTTCCTCCAAAAATATATATTACAAAATATTTTTGTTGAGAGTAAGAGTACATATCCTCTTTTTTTTCATTATATTGCAATATGTTCCACAAAATTTGATAATAATACAACAGTATTATTTAAATTTCAATATAAATAATAATATAAAAGCAGTATATTATTTATTTTACTATTATTTTTCACCAAAGTGCGTGAAAATTAATATAGAAACATTTATTCATAAATAATTAATAAATATTAAATAATAAAATAATTTTTTATTATTTATAAGGAATATTTTTATTAAATATTTCCTTTAAAACAAGACATCACTCAAATTGACGTGAAAACTTGTAATTAATTGATAACTTAAGTCAATAACAAGTGTTAAAATAGATATTATTTATAATATTTATAATAACAAATCAAATTTATTATAATTTAATAAATTTGACGTGTTTATATAAAAACACAATAATATCCAAGTGAATCATTCATAAAACACTTGGATATTACAGTTTTCAATTATAAGACATAAGTGTAAAACTCAAAAAACTTTTATTTTTCAATAAAAAACATAAAAAACCTCAAAAATTTCGAAAAATAACAGTAGAATTGAATATAATCATTTTGTTTTATCATAAAATACTGATATACAATCTGAAATATCTTTTCCGAATAGTGGAAAAAGACTATATTCCATTAGAAACCCAGTCACAAGGAAATCCATCTGTGACAGCCTCAGAAGACAGAGAGGTGCTGCCAAAAACCAAGGGCAAGCAGAAAAGACACAGTGAAGTGACAATCAACTCAAAAGATTGGACACCAATAGCCGTGCCAAGGGCCAAAAAACCCAGAAAAGCTCCAACAAAACCAGTTGGATCACCAAAACAAATTGAAAAACAGAAAATCACTGTTATCAACCCAGTTGTAAACTCTAAAGGCAAATTGCCAAAGAGTATAGATCATAAATTTGTACAAGGGCCTGCTAAAGGTAAATAAACCTTGAAACATACACCATTTTTCATTGTCTGTCATTTCCAACATTGTTAACATGACACCTCCACTTCTTAGAGATCTTGGATTCCCAAGAAATCAACCAGAACACTGGCCAAGAAGACACAGAGGAAGAAGACAGCCAATCACTGGACCAAATGACCAGCAAAGGGCTTACCATCAGGGAACTCCTACCCAAGGTCTTGTTCCAAATCAAATTCAACCCAGAAGTCCAACCAGGAGATTGGACAGATGCAGAACAGGTCCTTCAAATACAAAAACTGCTGAAAGACCTCTTCACATGGAGCATGGACAACAAAATGTTCACTATGGCAGCATCATGGGCAGAAGTGGGGATAACAACTCAGAAGATCTGTCTCAAGCAAATGGCTTGGATGGAACTTATGACAGAAATGCAAGGTTGGAATCCCAACAAGAATTTCAAACTCTTAGAAGAAAGAGCAATCAGAATCAAAGAGAACCAGGCAGCCATACAAGCCATAGAGAGATCTTGGCACAAGGAAGAGCCCAGTCAGATTCAGGTACCCCCAGAAATGGAAGGAGAAGCCCCATCTTCCCCACAACAATCCAGCAGTTCCAGGCCTTACAAGCCAAAGGAAACTTCATCCAAGGCTCCCCAACCATTCCAGGTAGTTTCCAACAGGAGAAAAGGAGCCCAAGGGAGAAACAAAACTTCTTTCAACCAGAGGAAGAAGGAAGCAGACCCATTGATGAAAAAGCTGATGGACTTAGTCCAAGAAGTACACAAAAGCAAAAAATAGTTGTACCTACAAATAGTGTTGATAGTTCTGACTCAATTGATCCAGAATTAATAACTGAGACTACAATCCATACTCATGAGTTTGAAAACAAATTCACATGGACCAAATTGGCCCAATTCATGGATTGGACACATGAAACCTCAGAAAAAATGAGGACAGAAGTGGAAACATTGAAAGAAGAGAATGCTTTCCAAGCAACAGTCATAAAAGACTTGAATACAAATCTGGTCAAAATTTGGACAGAATTTGAAAAAACTAACAGACAGTTGAATTCAATTCTAGAAGAACAACAAACTGTGAGGAGAGATCTGAGGAGCATCCAGCAGCAACAGGATAGCTTTGATAAAGAAATTGATTACCTCTATGACAGAGAAGACAATCAATACCCTCCAACACAAGGTCAACCCACTACCTCTACAAAATTGAAAGAAGAGGATAAAGACTATGACCAGGAACCTGAATATCAGATTCCAAAGTTAAGATCAGAGTCAATGTACCAAGATGGGGAAAATCTCAGCTATTCAGAGGAACAGGCACTAAAACAGTTACCAGAAGTAGCAAACTGGCCAAAGTTCTCAGGAATTGGGGAATATGACCATATGGAAATCATTGACTATATTGATGGACTCTTTGTTGATGTCCCAAAAATACCAGACTACTGGATCACAACAAGACTCAACACAGCATTCAGAGGCCATGCAAACATATGGTACACTGAGATTAAAGAAATACATGGCAGGAAAAGCTGGCCATGGTGGAGGAACCAGATTATACAAAAGTATAGCAATGGTAGTTGGATCTGGCAAAAGACCATGTCCTTTGAAAGTGATAGATACTCCACAGAAAAAGACCCATATGAATGGTGTCTCAAACAAACAAAAAGGCTAAAAGCTATTGATCCCAATATGACAATAGAAATGAGAAACCATAAACTCCTAACAAAATTACCAGGAGATCTAGAACATGCAGTCAAATGCAGATGCAACAACATCAGCAGCATTGATGACATAGCAAATGTCATACAAGATGTGAGAAAAAAACCTCCATAGGAAGGTACACATCCTATAAAGCAAACTTCAAAGACAAGAGGTCTGAAGTTAAAGAGACAAACAAAGAGAAAGGGAAAGAAACCCCAAAAAAGAAGAATGTGTGCCATAACTGTGGATCACCAGACCACTATGCCAACAATTGCACAAAACCAAAAAAGAAAATATATGCAATTGATGAAGGATCAGAGGAAGAACAAACAGGTGACAAATCTGATTCTGACAGTATGGGAAATGGTATGAGAGCAGAATCACAAAGTGAACTTGATACCATAGAAGAATACATAGTGGAATGCAATGAAGAAAGTTCACTTGACATACAAGACATTGAATTAGATTCAGGAATACCACAAATGACAACAGACAAAGAGCTCTGTAAGCACACACAGAATGCACAAACATTCCTGGTAACCCCAAATGGAGGGATGGGATTCATTCATGGAACACCTACAAAATGGACAGTTTACATTGAGAACTGTAAACACCCAATGATCATTGACACAGGAGCAAGTTGCTCCATAGTAGCAAAAGAATACCTAAAACAACACTTCCCCAAATGGGAAGAGGATATAATCCCAACAAAAGCTAGAAACTTTAAAAGTGCATCAGGCAAAATGCACTCACTGGGGACAATAATCAAAGAGATAATTATCCCACACCAAAAAGGAAATATCAGACTAGAACCTGAATTTGTAGTTCTAGAGAATGCACATGTACAAGGATTCTTACTAGGTACAGAGTACCAAAGAATGTATGGTATGGACATTTGCAATAGTAAAAATAGATATCTTACCATAGGTACAAACAAAGACAAAAAATTTTCCTTTGATATAAATCATATAACAAATGATAATACCCTGAAAGAACTAGTGGAATAATTCAAAGAAGCCCAATATAGCACTCAACTCACCAGTAAAATGAAACTCAACTTACTGAAAGTATTGAGGAAGCATAGAGGAGCTTTTGCAATAGGAGATGAACCACTAGGAAAAATCAAGGGACATGATATAGAATTATATCTGGATGTAGAAAGACCATATCCACCTATGCTTAGGAGACCACCATACCCAGCCAGCATGGAAACTAGGAAAGAAATTGAGAAACATATCAATGAGCTCCTAGAAATGGGGTTAATAAGGAAAATAGGACATAATGAGATAGTGGAAGTCACTACACCAGTCCTTATAACATGGCATGATGGTAAATCCAGACTATGTGGTGACTTCAGGGCTTTGAATAATTACACCAAAGCAGATAGGTACCCCATCCCAAGGATACCACATGCACTAGATAAGCTAGCAAAAGCCAAGCTTATTACAAAAATGGATTGCATGAAAGGCTTCCACCAGAATGGGGTGAAACCAGATTCCATCAAATTGCTAAGAATTATATGCCATATGGGCATATATGAATATACTAGAATGCCATTTGGCATTAAGAATGCACCAGCCCATTTTCAGAGGATGATGGATACCATATTTCAAGATGAAATAATGGAAGGGTGGATGGTAGTGTACATTGATGATATCATAATATACTCAGAAACATGGGAAGACCATGTGAGGAAAATTGATAAAATATTGGGAAAATGTACACCAATCAACATGAAGATATCTCTTAAAAAATGTAACTTTGGACAGCAAGAACTGCTAGCCCTAGGACACAAAGTTTCAGGCTTGAGTCTAGCTATAGACCAACATAAACTTGCTGCAGTACTGAAGAAACCAGTACCAAAGAACATTAAGGAAATGCAATCTTTTTTGGGCTTTGCTAGTTACTACAGAAGCCACATAAAAAACTTTGCACACATCACTAGTAGCCTATACAGACTGTGCTCAAAAGATGTAGTCTTTGAAATTACCAAAGAAAGAAGAGATGCATTTGAGAAGATCAAATATGAACTGACCAATGCCCCTGTCCTGATGATGCCTGATTTTGAACTACCATTCAAACTATATATAGATGCAGCATGTAGCCAAGGACTAGGAGCAGCACTACACCAGAGGCAACTAGTGGATGGAATACCCAAAGAAGGAGTAATTTGCTATATATCAAGACAACTGAAAGACTCAGAAGCCAGATATGGAGCTACTCAGACAGAATGTCTCTGTTTGGTATGGGCATTAGAAAAACTCCATTACAACTTAGAAGGAGCAGTATTTGAAGTTTTTACTGATTGCACAGCCCTCAAATCACTGTTGAACATGAAGACAACAAACAGACACATGCTTAGATGGCAAATAGCCATACAAGAATACAGAGGGAATATGACTATCATCTATAAAGAAGGGAAAAGTCATACTAATGCAGATGGTCTCAGCAGGTGGCCACTGAAAAATGACCAAGAGAATCCAGCATATGACCCAGAAAATGGGGCCAAAATACCCATACAATGCATGGAGATAGATAAGAGAAAGAACTTCAAACTATCAAACTGGGCATTAGGGAATGACCCATCAAACCCAGCACAGAGCTATGGGGAGAGCAAAGAGATACCCATACTGGGAATCAGCTCCTCTAATCTGAATACAGAGTCCTTTAGCATAGTACAATCATCATACAATAAACACAAACAGTGTAGTATATTGATACAACTATTAAAACAAAAGTACAGGAGTCCTGAACTAGAAAGCCAATTGGAAGAGCCATGGCTCAAAAACTTCAAAGAGAATAGATTTTTTCTGATAGATGATCTACTATACCATAGGGAAAAACACACAAGTGCCCTGGTAATAATAAATAGAGAACATATTTCCCTGATACTACAGGAATGCCATGACTGCCCATACATGGGACATAGGAGTGAAGAAAGAACTAAAGAAAGAGTCTTTAGCACCGCTTGGTGGCCAAAGTGGGAACAAGACTTGAGTGAATACAGCAACACTTGTACCAGATGCCAAAAAGCCAACAAAGGTCATGGCAAAAGATATGGATTACTCCAGAGTATAGAGGAGCCCAAACACCCCTGGGAAATAATAAACATGGATTGGGTGACAGGCCTGGTCCCTGGAGGGAAAGACAGCTTTAATGCATGCCTAGTAGTAGTAGACAGGTACAGCAAGAGTGTCAGATATCTCCCCTGTCACAAAGAGGACACAGCAATGGACACAGCCATATTGTTCTGGAACAATGTGATAGCAAACTGTGGAGTTCCAAGAATTATAATTAGTGACAGAGACCCTAAATTCACATCAGAATTTTGGACTAATCTATATGAGATGCTGGGAACCAAACTAGCATTCTCCACATCTTACCATCCACAAACAGATGGTCTAGCAGAAAGAATGATCCAAACATTAGAAGACATCATTAGAAGGTTTTGTGCATATGGCATGGAATATAAAGACAATGAGGGATATACCCATGACTGGGTAACCCTCCTACCAGCTGTACAATTGGCATACAACACAAGTATACACTCAGTGACAGGAAAAACCCCTGCCACATTAGAGAAAGGATGGAACCCACTACTTCCAGTAGACTACTTGAAGAAGAACCTCCTCTCAGTACACCCCACAGCTAAAGACTTCCACACAATGTGGAAAACTGCCTGTGAAAAAGCAGAACAATGTGTGGCTGAAGCCAAATTATACAACAAACAGAGATATGATAAAAGTCACCAAGAACCTGATTTCAAAGAAGGAGACCAAGTTCTAATCTCAACTATTAACTTTAACAATCTAAGAGGACCCAAGAAGATGAGAGACTCATTCATAGGGCCATTCACCATTATTAAATTAATAGGAAAGAATGCAGTAGAAGTCAACCTGACCAAAGAGTTTTCTAGGAAACACCCAGTTTTCCCTGTGAGCCTGGTCAAACCTTATCACCAAACAGATGAGGAGAAATTCCCTGACAGAAAGAAGACAGTCACCCATGAAAGATTGGTAGAGGAAGATGACTCACCTGGACCAGTGAGAAAGATCATTAAAGCCAGGAAAATAAGAATTAATGGGAAAGACAACAGGCAATATCTGGTTAGATTTAAGAATCAACCAGCAGATAAAGATAAATGGTTAACTGAGAAAGAGATCCCAGATGGACAAATACACCTCAGAAGATTCAGAGCCTCCAGAAGGGCTGAAGAGTCTCATCAATGATGAGCCTTCTTTTGAGGGAGGGTATGTCAGCCTGTGACTCAAAACAGAGCACTAGCATGACATCCAACATACCATAAGTAATGGTATGACAAGTATTGAACAAACATAGTCAATACAGGTAATAAATAAGAGGAAAACAATCCTCTTAAATTAAACACCAACCTTATCCAAACAGAATAAGGAAACCTAGAGGAGAATAAACAAGTCAAAACCCTTATTTTCACCTCTCATCTAACTTATGCATATTTAGGTTATTCTATACCAAAATGGTATTTTTCTTAAAGCTCACATAGAGAGCTACACAATGGTATCATCCATGTTGTTGTAACATCACTACAACTGGAGATACCATATAACCTTTATTTTCAAAACCAAGTCCCCCTGAAAGTCAAAGAGGGCTTGTACAAAACTGTACAAAAGTATAACCAAATTAAAGATCTCAACAAGAGCTTTAATTTGAGACACCTTAGACCTCTGTATCTCTTAAATTGACTGAGGGATCTTGGTTCAAAGGTTTAACAACCAAAATACAGATATTCTGAAAACAAGAAAGTAGACAGACCCCTGTACCTTTGGCATACACTCATACAACTGTACAGTGTAATATACCAAACTGTATAGCTAATCAAGCCCTACAAAACTGTATCATCAGAATACAGATATCTTCCAAATTGGAGAAGATATCTGGCATGGAAGTTTTTGAAGCCTCATACTGATGTACAAAATTACATCCAAAAACTTAAAACCTTTATAACTTTTGCTATTAGAAAGAAGGGTAAACATGAAGCATACCAAATTGAAGATCTCATCAAGCCCTTCAATTCTGTGCTCTTTGTTTCTTTATATCTCAAAAACTGACTAAGATATCTTGGTTGGAAGTATTTTGACCAATACTGGCCTGTACCAAACCTGTACCAACCAGTACAGTCTTGATACTTAAAATAATGGTTGTTTAAAGCTTAAACCTGCCCAGAATGACTAATATTGATCATACAGACACCAGAACAATGTCATCCAAGTGCTGACGTGGCAGGTGAAAAGTTCTTTCACCCTTTAGTGATCCAGAATGATCATTTGTGGTACTAAAACCACAATTCTGCCTACATTGACGTCAGAATTGAGGATCCAGAACCACAGATTGACCATTGGAGTGAAAATTTTCACTCCACTGACGTGTGAAGAGTTAATAACTCTTGACAGTCTTGAAAGATATAAAAAGAAGGGATTTTTCCTTGAAAACCCATCATTCTTATCTTATTTACTCATATTCTTACGTGACAAAACTGTTATCCCTCAGTAGTGTCCTTAGAATTATTTAAAGATATAATTAAAGCATAATTATTGTAGTACTTCTTTACAGTCAAAGATATTATAGTATTGCAACCCAGGTCCTCAATAGACTCATCACCACTGCTACCACGTAGCAGTACGACCTGAAGAATTAAAATTATTTGTTTTTTGACGTGTCACAGTCATAATACTAGCTTGTATTTACACTTTATAGCTACTATATAGACTCACCCTGACATTGTTTATAATTTGTAAAATAAAGTTCATATCTGTGTTCTTAAAGTAATTACGTGGTAACTTTATTTTTGGTTCATCTTTCTATCATGTATAGTTTAGGAGATATTAGCTATGATCCTTGAATATATGCGTTGACCAAAAAAGTGCATATATTCAGGTTAATTCCTTAAGTATTGACTTTGGAAATTAGCTTATTAATTGTTTTATGTGTGGATTTTTGTGGGGAATCCACTGGTACAATTTATTTTACATGTTGTCTTATTAGTTCCTGAGATAAATAAGGTTTTCTGGTTTTCATAAGGTATTATACCTTATAATTCATTAAATATTGACTTTACAGATATGCCATAAAAATGGTATATGTGTATTTTTCCATGAGGAATCCAATGGTATGATTTATTTTACATGTTGATTCATTGGTTTTTAAGCTAAACCAATTTTTGTACCAATTTATGGTATTTTTTGTATATTTAAGTAATTATTTTTAATGTATAATTATTCTAAGTAATTTTAATATGATTATATTAAAGGTATAATTATTCTTAGTCTTTTTTGTGACCTTATTGGGTATGTGGTCATATCTCAAAGGCTCACAAAAATCCATTAAACATACACCAATTAATTCTTGAAGAAGTTCAATATGAAGTTAGTTAGTGAATAATATTGAATTAATATGACTTTCTTTATTCTTTTCAATCTTCAACAGAAACCTTTCTTCCTTAAGGGTTTCAATTAATAAATTAATTGTTATTCTTTCTTTAAGTTTTCCTTTTTTTTTAATTTTCTTTCTTTGATTAAAAATGATTTTTAAAGATTAAATTTCTATTTAATTCCTTTTTACTTCATAATTGTGCTTGAATTTGACTTGGAATAATAATTGATTCAAAAATATGAGAAATTTGGGATGTTTATTCCTTATTGTCAAAATGCTGTGCCTCAGACCTCACCAATGGGAGCTCTTGCCAAAAATCCTATTAAACCAGTTTAAATACTGGTTAATACTGGAAATTTTTAAATCACATTCTACCATTTGAAAGTACCCCCATGTTTAGAGCACTGCATTCCAAAGTGCTTGTAACTGATGGTATCACCAATGTCACCTTCATGGAGCTAAATTAGTAACAACAGGAGCCTACAAGGAGCCCTAAAGGGGTGGAACCCTTGAACACTAATGAAGCAGAAGATCAAGCAGCTTTTGGTTCTTTGATTGAGACCTCTCATTATCTCCAACCAGAATCAAACCCATGATGTTGGTCACCAGTATATTGTCTCAATAATGTCTTCCAGAGCTCAAAAAGGGGTACTCTTGCCAAAAATCTATTTGATCAGTTTAAAGACTGATTAATACTGGCAAGTTGTAAATCACATTCTACCATGTGACAGTACCCCTGGTTTTAGAGCACTGAATCCCAAAGTGCTTGTAACTGATGTTATCACCAATGTCACCCTCATGAAGCTACATTAGTAACAACAAGAGCTTACAAGGACCCCCAAAAGGGGAAAAACCATTGAATTCCAATGAAGCAGAAAACTCAGAAACTTTTTTGGTTGTTTAATTTAGACCTTTCCTTTTCTTAAACTAGAATCAAACCTAAGATGTTTGTAACCAGTTTATTTGTCACAATTTTGTCTGAAAGACCTTAACAAATGGAACTCTTTTCAAAAAAGGATATTAAATCAGTTTAAAGACTGTTTAATAATGAAAAGTTTTAAATTAAATTTCACCTTGTGAGACTTATTAAACTTCCTAAAAAAGGTTTAACCATGATATTTTGAGTTTGATCATGGTTTTTATGTGGTTTTTTGTTGAAAAAAAGTGTCCAAAATGGTTCTTTTATATTAATTTTCTTTTTATAATTCATAAAAGGTAAATTCAATTCTCTTGATTTAATTTTTTTTTTTTTGTATTAGATTTATTTGTATTAGAAATACTAGACTTGTTAAAAACTATAAAAAATTTTTTTTGATTGTCTTATTTGAACTCAAATTGTTAATAGAATATACCTTTACTGCTTGAAAAAGCTTAAAATTTCTTCCAGAGGTCCTCAATATTTTGATATAAACCAATAGTTTTAGAAATCAACATTTTTTTTTTTGTTGAAATAAAAAAAAATCTATAAGAATAGTAGAATTTTTTTGAAAAATTAAATTTTAATTTATAGTAAAAAATTATTAAAGAAAAATTCAAAAAAAAAAAAAAATTAAAAATATTTTGAAAAATAAAAAAAAGAAAAAAAAAAATTTATAAAAAAGATTTTGGAAGGAAAAGATAATAAAAGAAAAAATAATAATAATATAAAGAGGAAAATTTGAAAAAAAAAAAGGTTGATTTTTAGAGTAAATTGGAGGATTTATGGTATAAATGGTTTAAAAAAAAAAGGGGATATTTTATATTAAAATTAAAAGAAAAAAAGTTAAAAGGGGATTTAATGAGATCTTTAGGGTGGTTAAAATAAATATTAAAAATAATATTTATTTATTTTTTTGGTTTGAGGTGAAATTGAAATTTTTTGATAGGTTTTTTTTTTTTTATCAATACAGAGAGTTTTTTTTCTTTTTTATTTATTTTTGATAAAAAAATTGGTCTCTAAAGAAAATCTTAAATATCTTTTTCAAATTATGATCAAAAACTTAAATAAGTTTTTTAATAAAAATTTAAAAATATTTTTTTCATTTATTAATTACAAATTATTAAAATTAAATTCACAAAAACAAAAAAAAAAAAAAAAAAAAAAAAAAAAAAAAGAAATTTATTATTATTATTATTATTATTATTATCATAAAAAATTTTGATTAAAAATTCAAAAAAAAAATTAATAAGAAAAAAATTAAAAATAAAAATAAATAAATTACAATTAAAATTAAAATTTAAATTAAAAAAAAAAAAATTAAAAGAAATTTTTTTTATTTTAATTAAATTAATTTTTTTATAATTTAAATTTAAAGTTTTTTTTTTTTTTTTAAAAAAAAAAAAAAAAAAAAAACATTTTTTAATTAAATTTGTTTATTTATTTATAAAAATATATATATATATATATATTTTAATTTTTTAAAATTTTATTATTATTTAAATAAATTAAATAATTTTGATTTTGATTTTGATTTTTTTTTTTTCTCCTTAAAAAAAAAAAAATTAATTAATTATTTAATTAATTTAAAATTAATTTAATTAGTTACAATTTAATTTATTATTTTATTTTTAATTTTTCTATTTTTTTTTTTTTTTTTTAAAAATTCTATTATTATTATTATTATTATTTTTATAAATTTTAATATTTTATTAATATTTTAATTTTTAATATTTTATTAGCATTTTATTTTTTTAATATTTCTTATTTTATTTTTTTTTCTAATTTTACTTTTTTTTGGTTTTAATTATTTTGTAAATTTTATTTAGTTGTTGATTTCTTTTGTAAAAAATTAATTAAATGAATCAAATTTCGTGATTCAAATAAAATAATTACTTTAATCAAAATTTTGATTTTTTTCATATAAAATTTTTCTTATTTTATTTTTTTTATATCATAATTTTGACATTAATCACTCTCTGGTTTTGCTTTCAAGTTTTCCAGGCATTGCTGTAAGTGGGTCACCAAATTTTAATTATATATATATAAATATATATTGTAAGATGATAGCCATAGGATACCAATCGCTTGATTTTTTAACACAGAATTCAGATTGTCCAATGTTAAAGATTTAAAAAATTATTTCTACCTGAAATAAATACATAACTTTATAATAATTAAATACATTTCTATCAAATTTGTAAATAATTTATGAGCTTGATTGATCAAATAAACTTCTTGCAAGTCAACTTTAAAAAAATGAACATGAAAATGAAAATGACAAGCTAATGGGATTGAGAAGTGAATTCACCATTGAGGGTAGTTTCGAAAGGTGAAATTGGGCAAGAGATTTCAAATTTTAACTCTGGTTCAGTGATGAGTAAATTTTCGTCTATGAATGGGTGCCTGAATACTTCTGAGCTTGAAAAATGAGGTTGAGGAGAAAGCAAAGGTAGGCTAGAATCAAAATTAGTCAAATCATTTTGAATTTGTGGAAAAATGACTGCTTCAAAAGAATCATCTATGTTGGAAGTTAGATTAAGGCATGGATATGAGTCCAACTGAGGAGGAAGTTGTGGTACTGAATCGTTGGGCCAAAAGGTAAACATTGATTGAGTTAATTGATTTGAAAGATAAGGTTCAATATTTTGAGTGACAGGGAAAGATGATTCGATGGTAGGATATTCTGTTTGAGTTGTAAGAGACTCTGTTTCGAAATCAAAAGTTGAAGCGGTCTGAGGGGTATCAAGATGAGGAAAGGTTGAAGTACCAGCTGAGTTGAATGAATATTCTGTTCTCTCTGAATCTGCCATAATTTGAGTATGATCACTTGTTATAGGTAAGCAAGATGGATAAGATGAATAACGCATTCTTCCAGAAGCAAAAGGTGCAGCAGGAACGCAAGCCAATTCACGGGGCATTGTTGGACAACGAATCAATAAGGGTGGTTGAACTAGAGAGTTTACCGATAGTGAAGTTCGTTGAATGATATTATTTGTTCTGTCATTCTTCCAAAGATTTCCAAATACTGTTGGGGAAGTTGGTGAAGACAAACCCAGAGCAAAGTTTGTGATACCATCAATAGTCTCAAGATTGGTAGCTCTTTGTGGAGTGAGTAGAGAAGAAGTTTTTTCCTTTTTGGCAGCTTCATTTCGAGTTTGACAAGTTGGGCAAGTTTCAAGAAATAAGCATATCAAGCCTTTACGAATAAAGGAGTGAGTAAGCTTGACAGCTTTAGCTGTTTTGTCACGGCCACCATGACCTTCAGAGGCATGAGCGTCTTTAAGTATAAAATACATGGCTTCTTTGGATGCGATTGGACGACCTATAGGTTGACCTTTTTCCTTGTGACAAACAAGAGTACCAGAAGCTGTGGACTTTAAGAAGAAGGTTTTCTTTACCCATGAGCGATGACTGGCACTGGGATCAGCTCTCAAAGCAGCCGGATCGGACAAAAGGTGATGAATATGTTCTAAATCGGCACGACTCTGAGGAAGAACCAAAAGAAATCAAGTCAGGAATATGAGATTTTATTTTCATTAATTTTTATTAATTTTTATTAATTTTTATTAATTTTTATTAATTTTTATGTGCATTTAAGTGTAGAGAACATGAATTAAATTTAAATCAAATGCTGAACGCACGATTACTGTCCTTTCAGCGCGCTTCTTGCCGCTGAGATAGTGTTCCATGTGTGCATTGAATTCTGCTAGGGTAGGATAACCGTCACTACCATCAGTGCAAGACATTAATGAGAGCCGCTTGAGACCAAGGAAAGAAGCATCGAAAAATGAACTAGGTTGTATGTTGATCATTGTAGGATAGGACATTATGATTTCAACCAAATCAGTTTTGAGTTTTAAATATTTATTTTAAATACTAAATCCTGAAAGCTAGAAAGAATTGTGAGAGATTTTGGACTCGAAAGCAATTAGAAGTAGTTTTTGGTTGTGTTGACGGATGGGCGATAGAATCCCTAGATTAGTCAAAAGTAGTTTGATTATATGTTGAAAATCGATAAAGCCAAGCATTATTATTTTAGATTTGATGATCTCAGTAGATTTCAAGGAGATGAAGTTGAAAATTTGATAGGAATTGATTTCAATAGAACTGATAACCGGACTGAGCATAAAGTACCGACTGGGATATTAAGGTAGGCATGGCGATTTTTGAAGACCTGGTCCAAACCAGTTAAAATTTACCAAGACACTGCTCTTGAATAGGCCAAGGATGTTGCAAAGAATAAGCAAAGGTCGATTGAAGAGATTGTGGCAGTAGCACTCGATAGCAGCGAATCTATCACTTTAGCCAAGGCGAGAAGCAATGCGCTGTATGAATTTGAGCTTGGGCGGCTTCAGCTCGATCTCATTGAGATAGTGTATGATAATTTCTAGGTCAGATGAGTCAGTTTGGCTGGATGAGCAGAGCTGGACGAGCTCGCAAGAGTGTCGATGGCCTGGCCATGACTGGAGGGTTGCCTTATCGATGGGACAGACCCCTTGAGCTGGCTGGCGATTGCTAGTGCCCACCAGCAATGAGACAGTGCCAACGCAGCCAGATAGCCAGATAGCCGGAATGTGGGGCTGACTGACTGAGGATGACTGACTGGGGCATTGAAGAGAGCTAGAGAGGCCTAGACTGAGGACGAAAGCAAGAGCCAGTCCAGCTGAAGAGCATGAGGCTAAAGCTATTAGCTGTGAGAATCGGCGCCAGATGAAGATTGGCGGATTAAAACCAAGAAGAGACGATAAAATAAAAATCTCAAAGCTCCACAAGCGCCAATTTATCTCGATTTTAACTTTTCAGCCTTGATGACAGCCTGAGGGTCAATGAGACTTTCCAAGAATAGCAGAAATTCAGAAAGAAAATAAACTTGAACATCTAAAATGAAATCGATCTGACCTGTGAGCATTTCCAACACAATCATCACACAAATGATAAAGTTCTTTTGATTTTTAAAAGCCCAATCCATTTCCTTTTTTATTGTTGATGTCCCCAATATGATAAAACACTAGTATTTATCTGCTTCTTGGATCTCTTTTGTCATTTTTTACCCTTGGAAATTATTATTTATAAAAGTCTCCCTGTCCTAACCATTAATTTAAGCTGGGTAATTTTATTTTAAACTCAAATCAATGGGGTGGGAAAATAAATTAAACAATCACAGAATGATCTATTTTTCCAACCTTCCAAATCATCAAAATAGACCCATATGTATTAGAGATTCATTCAAACTAAACTTCATACAATGTTTCATCCACATTCACAATATTTTTTTTTCAAAAAAAATCCTTATTCTATCAAATTCTTGGTTTATTATTAATAATTAAAACATAAGAAATTTTTTTTGTTAAAGATATAAAAAATTTCAAAATTTATAAGAATTAATTAACCAAATTTTTTTAAACTTCAAAATAAAATAAAAATTAATTATCTTATTTGATTTATATAATGATTAATTTATAAAATGTACGAATCTTTAAAGAAAAACTGATGATTTTTCTTTCAAAAAATCAAGTAGTAAAAATAATTTAATCAAAAATATATATATTTTATTTATTATTATTACTATAGACGATTTATATTTTATTATTATAATGATAATAATTTTATTCCTATTATTTTAAAATATTCTTTTGAATATAAGAAAATTTTTATTATTATTATAATAAGTAGTAAAATTTAATCTTTTGAAACCACAAAACAATATCCTTCTTATCTTTTTTTTTTTCAAAAATTAAATCTTTCCTATTATAATTTATTCAATACCTGATACAATTAGTGTTTTAATAAACTTCTAATAACTATTATTACTAAAAATTTATAATTAATATTTAAATAACAAAAAAAATAAAACAAAAATTATTATTAAAGTAATAATGAAATTGATAATTATTGGAAAAATGATAAATTAATCAATTTAAAATTATTATAATCACCTATTTATTCTCCATTCTTATTTGCATTAGGAATATACATCATAATTGATATGATCGAACTTGGATATTTGTATTCTTCAAATTTTATCATAAACTAATATTAAAATTGAAATTATCAAGAGTTTATTATTGTTATTATATAATTGAAGAATCTTCTCAAATTGAATCTAACCTTCTTGATTTTTAACCTTTTGGGTAGAAATTGTAACTTTGGTGTTATTTATTGCTTTTTAAATATAATCTTTTGTATTAATTGAAATAGAAAAATATTTAAAACATTAAGGATTATTTGAAATATTTTCAAGTCAAGACTAGGTAGGACCGAAAATTATCCCTAAACTATTCTCAGTCTCCTTGGAACTGAGCCCATATCTATTAAGCTTTTTTAATTTCCACCAAGCTCAAACACTCAACTTCCTTCCCTATTTAATGAGTAATTCTCTTATAAGATTTTTATAACTCCTTCTGATTCAGCTCAAACTATATCTTGGTTTTGCTTTTGAATCTCTTCAAAAAAAATTCAACCTTGCCTTATTTTCTTCCTCTTGACCTTCCCTGTTTGTTCTTTTAATTTTTTCCCATTTAATCTACAGCTTAAATAAAGGTATCTATTGAGAATACTTCCCTTTTGGAGCTCCTCACATAAGTTTCTCTTGTTCTAATTTTATTTGATAATTAATTTCAAACATTAAAATTTCCCCATTTTTCTTGATTTTCAAAAACTGGATTTCATTAAATTTCTTGTTTTCATTTTAATTTCTTTTTCTTGGAAATTATTTAAAAAATTTTGTAACATCTGATCTTATTTAATATTTAGATTTAATTCCAGTAATTCAAAATTTTAATTATTTATTTTTGTAAACAATTTCTCAATTAAGTTTCTCTAATTTCTTTATAATTTATTTCAATTAAACTTTCCATCCCTTCATGATCTTTTGAGAATAATTTCAAACTGAAATCTAGATTATTAATTTAAAAAATCAGAATTAAAAATAAAATAAAAAATCTAAATTATCATAGTTAAATAAAGTTTTTACTTTTTTTTTTTTTTTTTTTTTTTGGTAACAAGTGATTCAATTCCATAATTTCTTTAATTATCTATTTCAATCTTAAAATTTAATCTAAAACAAAAAAATTATCTTAATTATTATTTGGATAATATTAATTTTTTTGTCTTTATATTTATTTCTGAAATCTTTGTTTTGTTTTTTAATACTAAAAAATTGAATTAAACTAAATTATTATTATTATTATTATTATTATTATTATTAAAAATCAATTTAATAAAAATAATTAAATAAAAAATTGTTTTTATATTCATTCCTTTTTAATAAAAAATTTTCTCTAATTAACTCCTTTTACTATTTATTTCAAAAAAAAAAAAAAAAATTTTTTTTTTTTCTTCATCAGTTTTTGTTTAGATATGTGTCAAGATTTTTTTTTGTCTACTTAAATATAATTCAATTTCATTTTAATGAAAATTAAATTTAAATTAAAATAATATTTGAAATCTAAAAAATTTGTATGTTTTTTTTTTTTTTTCACTATCAAAAAAAAAATAAATAAATAGATTTATTTAAATTAAAATATAAAATCTTAATAAATTATTAATAATTTATAAAAAAAAAAAAAAAAAAAAAAAAATTAAAACTTATTAGGATAATTTTTCTTTTCCTCTAAATATTTAAAAAAAAAATTTTTTTTTTAAAAAAAATTCATTATTATAAATAGAGGATTTCAGTGATTATTTATCTTTTTTGATTTTAATATTCATTAAGAATTTTTTTTTTTTCATTTATTAATTATATTATATTTAAATTTTTATTTTTTAAAAAAAAAAACAAATTTTCTTTGACCTTTTTTAATGATTACTGAACAAAATCAAGAAGTTGATATGAATTTATTAAATTTCCTTTAAAGTTATTTACAAATTGGATATCCCTAATTCTGATTCTATGAATAAAGAGTTTAGAAATCTTTGAAGTTAATTTAATAATTTTTAATCTAATTATATAAATTTGGGTGGAAAGGTTACTTGACTGATATAATTAAAATTTGTTCACCTAAAAGATTGTTCAATTTATGAATTGTAAAATTTTTTATAACGTTTTTTTTTTTTTTTTTTTTTCTGAATTTCTTCTTTAATAAATATTTAGTTGAAGATTTTGCCTGATTAGAAAAAATATCATTCATAAATATTGACTTCACAGAATTGAAATTAAGTCTTATTGATAAGAACTGATTTGAATTTTTCTTCAGAATTTCAAAGCCTGGTCTCAAGAGCGATAAAATAAATGATAGTGTTGTTAAAATATTTTTGAATATATTTCACGAAACATTAAACTAATAATAATAAAAAAATTTATTATGTTTGGTACTTGATCTATGTGCGATGCTTTTGTGAGGCTTTGATTATAATTAGAAAAATAGAAAACAGAATTTTAGTTTTCCAAGTCCTAATTTTCAACCTTTTGCTGGTTTAATTGAGGCTTTAGGTTTCTTTGGGATTGTCTGTGCAAGGAATTAGCTTGCTATGAGATATTGATTTTGATTTCTAATGGGTTTTTTTAATGAGATTTCAATTTTGTGATAAAACTTATGATAATGATTGAGATTTTATATCAATCTGATACAGAAAAAAACTTCACCTTGAACTATCCTATTAGGATAAATTGAATTAAAAACTCTCTATCTAATATTTTTTTTCATTATATCTGATTTCATTTCTCAAAAGAATAATTTTTACTTGATCAAAAAATTAGGTTGGTATTTGTTTTTTTTTTCAAGATAAATAATTTATTAATTTACTAAACTTACCATTTTTAATGTTTACTCTCATTCTGTATAGTTTAAATAAATGTTTTTGTGTTGCAAGATTAACATAGTAAAAATTGGTGACAGGTAAGATAAATTATTCTTTTATTATATTTTGTATTTAATATTGAAATTATTATTTAAATACTCAAATTTAATACTTGGATTCACTATTTACCTTTTTTTTTTTTTTTTTTTTTTTTTATGAAAATCCCTTATTAATTTTTTTTTTTTTCACCATTTAATAATTTATATTTTTTTTTAATCTACTTATTAATTTTTTTTGGTTTAAATATAAGATATCTTCAAATCTTTTAAAAAAAAAAAACATGTGATAGAATTTTTAAAAATAAATTAAAATATATATATTTTTTTATTAAAAAAATTTTTTGAAAAAAAAAAAAAAAAAAATTAAAATTAAAACAAAGATAATTTTTTTTTTTTTTGATTTATAATTAATTAAAAATTATTAAATTTTAATCAATTTAAAATTATTAAATTCAAAAAAAAATAAAATCTCAAATTTTTTTTTTTTTTTTTTTCCAAGTTTATCAAGTTAAAATTTTTAAATTAAACTTAAAATTAAATTAAATTGAAGTGTCTTTCCTTTTTTTTTTTGATCTTAAAATTAAATTTTTTTTAGAAATTCTTTTTATTTCAATTTGATTAAAATTTTTTTTAATGAAAATTTCTACCTTTTTAAAGAATTTAATATTTAAAATATTTTAAACTAATTAAAATATTTAATTGAATATTTTGATTAAATTTTTTTTTTTTTTTTTTTTTTTTTTTTTTTTTTTTTTTGTTAATTTTGAATCAAATTAAATTAAACTTAAAATAAAAAAAAATTAATTTTATTTTTTTTTACTAAATAACTTATATTTTTTTTTCTTTTATCAAAGGAATGAAAGATTTATTAAAATATCAATAGATTTTGAATTAAAATTTTTGAACCTTAAATCATCTTTTTTTTTTTAAAAAAAAAAAAAAAAGATATTTCTAACCTAAATAAAATAAATAAGGCTTAAATTAAAGAAAAAATTCCAATAAAGAACACTAGATAAAGTTGAACTTAAAGCTCTGACTTTTTCATATAGTAAAATTATTTTTTAAGGTAGAAAAGGTGGCATATTTTTTTTTTCTCCTTATGAATTCATGTTCTGGAATTATAAAAATCCCCTTTTGTGATAATAAAAAATATAATGATTTGGATAAAGCTTGAACCTTACAATTTGGGAGGGCAATCTTGCCAAAATCAAGAATTTTTTTTATAATAATATGATTATGGGAGCTTATCTCAAGATTCTGAATTACTCAATATGGGAAATAACTTATTAAACTAAGATTCAAATTCTCAATAATCTGCTCATACTCAATAATAGGCTTATAGTTTTTTGTATACACCAATAATTAATGTGTATTAGGTGACTGAATGCCATCTAATGGCATGGGTTTAATGGTACTGTCATTAACTCTCCATAACTTATGAAATGGTGAGTTAGAAATTTGGATTGAGGATTAAAGGGTGTAAGTTTTTTGTCTCTTTTAATGATTATTATATAAAATGAAGATAAGATCTTTTAGGGATCTCAATTACTTGTTGTGAACTTTTAGGTTAAATTCCAATCCATTTAAAGATACCTTATTAATAACTCAGATTTAAAAGGGTAGAAATCAAGGTTTTGTTTCTACGGGACTTGAAATTTCCCTGCATGTAACTCTTGGTACCAAATATGTGGGGCCTAAAAATGATAATGGTGAATTTTATTGATAAGGAAGTTTTTTATCAATAAGATAGGTGGTTCTTTTCAGAATTCTCATGAAAAATTAAATTTATAATTTGAAATTCCATTAATAGGTTCAATATACCTGAGGAATCTCCAGAGATCATTAATTAAAACAAAAGAACTCCTATTCGGAGTTTATTAATATAAATTTATTTTGTCTCAGAGCTTATTTGTAAAAATTGGACTTTATTCATGTAGTTGACTTAAACAAGTAGTTAAAATCCATAGTGGTAGTATTAATGAATATATCTCCTTTCTTTTTTTACCCCCTAATATGAAAAAATAATGTATATGACGCTCAAAGATGGAAATTTTTTTTGGAATGAGTAAAATAATAATATTGGCCATCACCAAAATTTAGTGAGGAATGGATATGAAAAATATTCAGATAATCAGTCAATAAAATAAGATAATGAAAAAAATATTTTTAAATTTCCAGAAAAGACATTTTTAACTCTCATATTATTTCTTTAGAGTTAATTTTGATATTCTCATGGGTTTTGAGCTTGAGTCAGCATGAAACAAAATTCTACCCCTACCGATTTGCTTCATACTTGGTTCTAACTTTCCATTGCTATTTGGATATCTTCTAAGCTGTATCTTCAAGATTGGTAAATACTTTATTCAAAATAAATTAAAGTATGTAGTTTATGGAAATTCTGAATCATTATTCATTCCACAAAATTTTTTGAAGTCCAAATCAAAATGACTCCAATAAACATCTGAAATTTCATTGTATATTTCTCAAAAACAAAGGATTCTATTTTCTCATTTTCTATCACTTCTTACCTTTTAGGTTTTTCCTTTCTAAGCTTCAAATGATCAGAATTTAATACTTTAAACTTAAAAAATGATGAAATAAACAAATTTATCTCCATAGAATTTGGTATCATCAGTTTGTTACTCACAAAAAATAAATAAATAAAAAGGTTCATGTTTCATTAATTATTTTCCCCAAAGCTTAATTCATCTTTCTTTAAAGAAAATGAAGAAAGGAAATATTTTGAACTTGTTTCTTTAATTATTGAAACAATATTTCTGAAACTATTATAAAGTATCAACTTTAAATAAATTTATCCCAAAAAACATTCACTGGATATATTTTTATATTCCACTATTCCCAAGATTTAATTCTTTCTTTGAAACATAAGAAAAAATACATTATAGTTAGTTCAAAATATGATATTTCCTCATTTTGATTCTTTTCTTCCATGATAAAAATATCCTGGAATCTCTTATTTTTTAAAAGAAATCCCTCACCATATCATATATATCATATAATATACCCAGAAGCCTGAAAATAATCTACTTCAAACTATATATTCCAAAATATTATTTGAAATCAGGAATTAATTTTCAAGGTTTTTTTATAGTCTTAAATTTGAATTTTGAGAAGTTTTAATTTGAAAAAAAATTAAATTTGATTATATAGAGGTTCAAGTATCTCATAATAGATTCCCCAAAAATTAAATAGTCATGCTAATAAAATATTCAAATTAATTCTACAGCTAATTTTTTTGTTCCCTTTTTTTCAGTAATGTTAGACTTATTAGCACTGTCATATTTTACAATGTCTGATTATCATTTTCAGCTCATGAAGAATATTCAATCTTCCTCAATATATTTGATTTTGTATGAAAATTTGTATCCAATATGAAAAAATAAAATTCAAACTCTCAAAAATCTTGAACCAATATTTTATCAAGTTAATAATCTTTAAAAATCTTTAGCACCTGATTAGAAGCTGCACAATAATATTCAAACACAAATATCTAAGTCTGGTGAGAAAATTATATATCAAATTTAAAACCTTCCCCTTTAATTAATAATGGTTCAATTAAGAACACATTTATCATTTTAATTTTGAGAAATATTCTTCAATTATATTGATACCTATATAATAAACACTAACTAATGTAACAAGTTATCTGTTCCTAAATCTTAATTTGTTCAGTAATTCAAAATGTTTCTGGCCTAAGATGTATTATTTCAATCTGAAATGTGGAAAGTACTATGATTCCAAAAATTCATCTCCATATCTTGTACAAGGATTGATAACCTTTAATTGTGGCCACTAATTGAAAAAAAAAACATGGTAAATTTTTCTGATGCCATTTTGTAAATTAATAATGTATTCAAAAGGGCTCATTTGAGGATTCATGTAGCTGAATAGAAATGAGGAGCTCTAGAGAAGATACTATTCAAGCATCTAGAACTCTGAAATGGTAATTGGAAGGAAAAAATAAATTTTGGTAGTTCTTATTGATCTTTTTAATAATTCCTTCAAGGTAAGGAATTTATTAAGAATTTGGAAGCTACATCTATATATATCTTCACCCTGAATTTCAACAAGCTATTCTGGTACCAGCATTTTATTAAATAATTCTCATAAGGCATCAGTTCAGCTAATATTCATAGGATACATAATAGTAATTATGTGTTTGACCTAAGCTTATCACAAACAAATACTTACTAGTACACTGGAATCAATGTAATCACACGGATTACAATTTATGTCTACCCCAAAACTTCAAAAAGTAAAAAAGCAAAATTTAAAATTGAAAAAAAAAAAACCAAAATAAAAAAAATTATCATGAAAAAATTTAAAAATTTAAAAAAGAAAATTCAAAAATAGCACAAGGAAAATAAAAAAAATTAATCAAAATAACTGAAATAAAATTAAAAAAATAAAAGGAAATTGAAAAAAAGATAAAAATCAAAAAAATAATGAAAGGAAAAAAAAAATACTAAATAATAATTAAAAAGGAAAACAAAAATGATAAGAGAATTGAAAAAAAAAAAATCAAGATAAAATCAAAATTTCAAAAAAAATTGAAAAATAAATAAAATAATGATAACAAAATATAAAATAAAAAAAATTATGATTGAAAATTTGAAAAAAAAAAAACATTTCATCTCATTTTTAAATTGAAATAATTTTCAATGATCTTACTTTTTTTTTCAAATTATTGAAATTTCAGATACTGAAAAAATTGAAAAAGGGAATTTAAAATTTTAGTCCATTCATAATCAAAGAAAAAGATCAAGGAGGTCAATCAAAATTTGAGAAATTTGAAATTTGAATACCTCAAATTTTTAAACCTTACATTGACTTAATTTTCAGAAAAAAACAGACAGGAAAGAGGGTTAGATTTCCTCAAAACCATTGAGGAATTATGCAAAAAATGCAAGAAAATATTTATAAGCACAAGATTTCAACATTTAGAGTTGAAAAACTCCGCATAAAATGAAGTTGATAATGAGAATTGTTTTTTATGTCCGATGATAAATATGGGGGAAGCTATTGAAATGATAAAAACTTGCATATATCAGGAATATATTCGATAATGAGCAAAAAAGTACAGCTATTTCAGAGAAGAATGATAATTCTGAGTTTTGTAAATCAATGGAAAAAAACCAATTTTCAAAAGCTTATGAAAAACACAAAATGAATACGTAATATAAGTAAAGAATAAAAGAAATATCATTTTTTCATTGAAACAACATTTGGAATTGTGAAGATTCCTATTTGAAGGTATTTGGGTTATTTAAGAGTACAAAAAAGGAAGTTTTGTGCCTGAGTATTAACCTGCAAGATAATTGGTTTTTTTAAAAATCAATTTTCACATATTTAGTAGTTGCTTTACAAATAGTGATACATATAAATATTTTGCAATTGTGGTAACATGTGAAATAGGTCAGTTATTTAAATTAAAAAAGAAAATAACACACTTTTTTAATCATTGAAAATATTTCTTCAAAAAAAGTGTCTTCAACTGTTAGTACCAAATTGTATTCAATCATTTCTTGTATTGGGGGGGGGTATATGTAATTCAAGAGTAAACAAATAAAATCATGGAAAATCCATGATCTTCTATTTCAATTGAGTAAACTTATGAATTACAAAACCTGTGTCTAAAAGTATCTGAAAAAATATTACAAGTTTAGACCCCCGGTCAGAACTTAGGTTGAAAGCAGGTTGGTTCTGGGTTGGTCCTGCTACCCCGGACAGTGGGGATAGCTTTCTTCATGGTGAGTGCTAATGAAAAAGTAACCTGTAATCAGTTTACTATTATAGAGATTTTAGGTATTGGGAAATCAATTTTCACTTTCATAGGGGAGGTGTCAGTCCTTTGAATTTTCTAACCTTAAGGAAACTCATATTTTGATAAATAATGGTCAAAGTATAAGAAATTCTCTAGTATAAACTTAAGCATTAAATTGAGAAAATATTTGACAAAAATCAAATATAAAATTTAAGACAAACCTATTGAATTAAAACTAAAATGGTAAATTAATTTTCATGTTATTATAGATACTATCATTATTTCTTTCTGTATCATAATTATTAGAAAGAATTAGTTTATAACAGTTTTCTCCTCCATGAAATCCTAGAAAGATTATGCTAAGGATTATCCATAATTAATTCTATAAAGTAACTCAAACACAATCAATAATTTTTGAAAACTAAGGATATTAATAAGGTATTATTACTCTATATTATATTTGGAGGGGCAATGAAAAATGAAAGAAAACCTAGTGGTGTAGGATGGGAAAGGTTATGAGTCTATGGGCTCAATGAATAATATGTGCATAATACAACTTAACTTCAAATTAAGGTATTATCACTGTATATCATATTTGAATATAAAAAATCAATGATAGAGCATATATTGGTATAGGATAAATGAGATTTCAATTCAATAGGTGAACAGAGGAAATTAAGCCTAATTTTTTATTCTCACACAGTGCCGATTACTAGTGGAAATTCAAGGGCGATTGAGGTAAATTTCACACCTCTTCTATGGGTTTTTATAGTAACTAATGAGGATTTAAGTTTTAATTTTCTAAGAATATTTTATATTTTTAATTCGATTTTTTGATCACATGTACCACAATATCCATGTAAATATTCTGTTGATATTGGGTTACCGATTAGTCCATTGCACAACTAAAGCCAGTTCCTTCAGGACGGAATTCAATTATACTGAAAATTTCCTGCTTGTGGATATAATATAGATTATCAGAAATATGCGAAAAACTCTTTCACCTTTCCAATAAAAATGTGGGAATAGACTTTGTGACACCTCACAGAAATTCTCATCCTCCCAAAATGGGGAAGGGTAGTCAGGAATTAATCAGACATTAGAAAGAATTGTTTTTGAGAAAAAAAGTAGACTCCAGATATATTCAAGGAATTTTGGGGATCAAAATCCCCCATCTCTCTTGCTGGGAGATATACATTCATAAGTATAATATCTGTCACCACCTACTCTCAAAGAGTAATTTCTTTGTTTCAAAGGAAATAAAACATTGTCCTCACAGTTATTCATGATAATGTGGCATGTGGGTGAGCTATCAGGTATTAGATTCCTTTATTATTGTGATCTAGGTTTATTAAGGATTCTATGATCCTGAAAAAGGATTCAAAAAACAGAAAAGACATAAATAAGATTTCAATTTAATAGGGGCCAAAAAGTCGAATTATTTCATTAGTTTATTCATAAAATAACTTATATGGCTCAAGTCATAATTCGAAAAGTTTAAAAAGGAACTTTCAGGTGTCTTTGGCATGATCCAACTGATATTATTTAAATATTTGTTTAGAAAAGCATCAGCGAAAACAAGAAGAATTTATTACTTATTGAGATAGTAGAACAGAAATTAAAAGGGGAATTAAAAGAGGTGAGGCTCAAACCCAAAGGGTCCTTGGCAGAACCAATTTTGTGCCTCGATTGTCAATATGGGAGAGTGTATCCTTTGTATATGGGCTGGAGGTGGGGCGTGTTTGGTTTGGTTATTAAGTTGAATTTTTCAAGGCTCTTTGGTTGGATTTTTGCAGTTATGTTATAAAAGTTTTTTCTAAAACTTAAATATTTTCTCAGTGATTCTGTGCTAGACTTAATTCCTGGGTGAAAGGGGTGAAATAGGTCTGATTATCACAAACCATCCTTGGTATTTTGTGTCAAGTTACTTTTTAACTCATAAAGATTTCAATTTTTCACTTCAATGGTTTCTTGTCAATCAAAAAGGCTTACTCAAAAAGCCAACTCAAAGATGAAACACTTTCTCGGTTTCTCAACAACATTTCTGAAATTGTCTTACAAAAAATAAGAGCATAAATTATTTTTTCACTTTTACTTTAAAATCTCGTAATTGAAACTATCAGAAGCTTTCAGCACCTATAGAAAAACTCATCAATAGAGTTTTATGTAATACGGAAAACAATTCTTGAGCTGGATACAAAATTAAAAAAAGAAAAATGAGTACATTTTTCTTGAAAAACGCTTCAGACTGAACGCAGAAATTAGAAAACAAAAGTATCAAATATCAGTGATAGATTGATTCACAAGCAAAACCAACTTAATTCTGTAATCAGAATTTATATATGCGGCATTGTGAAATAAAATGTGCTGGAGAAGAGGAGGTCTAAGAAGACTTTTATAGAGGCCTTCCAAATTTAATACCATTTTTTTTTGCTTTAGTTCTGAATTGAAACCAAAATTAAACGAAGATCCAAGAAAGGGAGTTCTGAATTCGAATAAAAACATAACTAATTTGTAGTATTTAGAAAATGTCAATAGTTAGTTCAAAAGAAATGAGATTTTTTCTAAAAAGGGAAGGTTTCTATTTAAATACCTTGCTAATTGTTGGGATTCAGACAATGCGTACACGCAGTGTCTGAATATGTTCTGGAAAAAATTGCGTCTTGTAATTACTTAACCACACCGCGCGCGTATGATGCGCCGCAGTTGTCTAGTTGTACCTTAAAAAGCCGCTTGAGGTCAGACCCAATCCCCTTTTCCTCACCTCTCATCAATTGGAGGTGCGGAATTGGAAACTGACCGGCGAGCGAGCTTCACTACACCTGGCCCACTCTTAATAGGTAATGCATAACTCTGACCTCTCATAAATTGGAGGTGCAGAATTGGAAACTGACCGGCGAGCGAGCTTTGCTACACCTGGCCCACTCTTAATAGGTTAAAAGCCTTGCCTCTACCGAGCTCCAGCGATAGGCCGCCCCTGAAGATGTCAGGTTCCACCCGTTCAAAGAAAGCAGCCAACAACAACGCCAAACCAAAACCTCTCTCAAACAAGGAGGTTTATTCTATGCTCAATTCCCTTTGTTTGGAGGTATTGTCTCTCAAGTCGGCAAGAGTCTCTGACGCAGCAGAGATGCAATTGCTGCGCCTAGCACTTTCTTCCCCCCCTGTCCTCTCCCCATACAACCAACAATCGCATATGGCCTACCCTGCATATGACCATTTTATGCAGGAGCCATATAGGGCTGCCGACAGGTCAAATCACTTGCTGCAAGACGGCTCAAACTTCGCCGGCCTAAACAGGGTGCTTTGCGTTTCTTTCAACTCAGAGCACTTGGTCGACGACCTTCCCTCCCTTCTTGACAATCGCTCTGCGCAAGAAAACAGAGCGATCTCCCACTTCATCGACGCAACTCTCCCACCTGATTTTGCCCTGTGCATTGGTGTAGTGCCAGCTTGCGCAACGGCAAAAGAATTCTCTGATGCCATTAAAGCAAGGTGCTGCCTGGGAAGCCGTTTTCAGAAGCTGCAGGTGGTGAAAGACCTACTGGATTTGTTAATTGAAAATAATACCGGACAGCACAGTCATCTTATCTCTACACAAGACCTTTGCGATCTTCAAAAAGTTGGGCATTGATGGTGACGAGCTGGAAGGCCTTCTAGCCCAGGCCGCATGCCACCCTCTGGCCTCCCTTGACCGGGTCGCTTTCGATCAGTTAGTCACCTCTGCAATACTGGCAAAAGGGGACAAAAAACCTTCGTCAACGTTTGTCGGCCAAGTCATCCTGAACGCATCGCGAAGGGATGACAAACCTCCCCAGCACACCTCGCCGTTCGTTTATCGTGTGTCTGACCCGCAAGAACGCCAGGACCTTCCCCCTTGTCCTGGTTTGCCATATGTCGCAAAACCTTTCGAGTCGACGAGTAACGTACACCATCCACCTGAGCACCTGGTTGATCGTTTTGGGGGCTCCTGTTTTCACTGCGGGCGCACTGGACACTGGCCAGCCAACTGTCCCATAACCAAGGGTTTCGCCAACCCAAATCCACGTCCGCCTTTGCCAGGACCGTTTCGAACACCCCGCCCAGCTACTCCTGATCGCCGATCACAACACCTCTCCAGTCCTCCTTACCAACAAGAGCGTGTGTCGCAGGTGAAGTTTGTGGAGCATGATTCTGTTGATTGTGTATTGATTGATACCGGTGCGTCTATTCACCTATCTGGCTCTGCACGTTTTGCGACAAACCTGAAGGATGTCCCCCCCTTTCACATTTTTTTTGCTGACTCGAACTCATCGATTACAATATCGAAGACGGCGACCCTTAAAATACCCGTCAAGCGTGGGCTCATGATTGTTCAAGATGTCCCATTCTCAACAAAAAATTTTTGGGACCATCCTATCCGTTGGGCGGGTGTTATACCTTTTTTTGATGCTTTGTCGTTATTGCTTCTTGTCTGCAATGTACTTGTAACCACGACGTTCTTGAATGACTGCTGGTGGATAGACGTTGTATCCGGGGAAGGGACCATTGGGTCAGCGCTGAGACCTCTTCCCCTTGTTTTTTTGAAATGAATCCCGTTTCATTACCAACATCAACCGCCCTGAGTTTGCATGAATGGCATGAGCGACTCGGTCATGCTTGTGATCTCCTTCCTAAAACAGCATGTTCCTACTTTTGACGTCAAAGCTTGGCAGACTTTCTATTTCCCGGTCTGCGCAAAAGCAAAAAGTACACACCGACATCCCAAAGAAAGAGCCACTTGGCCTTCTTGTCTCAGACGTTTTGGGTCCTTTTGAATACAAAGTGCAAGTTTTTTGGTACCTCCTAACGTTACGGGACCATGTGTCCACGTATAGCATCATCTACCCACTCAAGTCGCGGTCGGATGCACCAGCCGCAATCCTTGATGAAATTAAACAATTGCAGGTCTGCACCGGTCTTACCCCAAAGGCACTGCGGACCGATAACGCCCGGGAGTTCACCTCAACCTCTTTTGCAAACTCCCTAGTGGCGCTGGGGATTACCTTCTGCCCCTCGCTTCCTTATTCGCCACAAGAGAACGGAAAGGCGGAAGGCCTCCACCGGACCTTGGGTGACATGGCTAGGGCGATGGTGATTCAAAGCCAGATGCCGTCACGATTCTGGCAATTCGCCTACACCTCTTCCAGTTATATCCACAACCGAATCCCGAACTCCCATTGTCCAAAGACCTTGCCCCATCAAGAACTCTTCGGACATGCACCATCCATTGCGACTCTCTACCCCCATGGCGCTGATGCTGTTGTACACATACCGTCTGTTCAGAAACGAGGAAAACTCGAACCGCGGGCAATCGACTGCAAATTGCTGAGGCCACTATTGTCAGGCAGCTGGCTGCTATGGGACCAATTCACCAACAAGATGATACAGTCCGCAAGTGTCATTCTTACTCAATTCCAACTGTCAAGGTATGCTGACACTCACGCTAAAGGCTCCCTCCTGCACATCATGAACGTGATGTCACTCGGCGAGGTACCGACAGAGAGGTACTTTGAGGAAGAAAATTGGGCTATTGCTTCCCTCCCTCTGGTCAAAGACGTCAAGATCCCCAACCATCTAGGTCAAGCGTTGAGTGGTCCAAACCGCGACCACTGGAGGACAGCATGTTTGGCAGAGCTGGATCAGATGGTGAAGAGAGACGTCTGGAGCGTTGTGGCGAAAGAGCCTGGCATGAAGACCATAGGACATCGGTGGGTATTCGATCTGAAAACCAATAATGACGGCAGTATAGCTAAGTTCAAGGCTTGACTTGTTGCGCGTGGTGACAAGCAGCGTCCTGGGGTTGATTGTGCTGAGACTTATGCTCCCACAGCGTCCTTAATGTTGCTATGTCTTCTGCTGGCGACTGCTGTGCTGAACTGTTGGCAAGTGGGGCGTACCTCTACAGTCTGGTCGAGGAATGCATCCTCATGAAACCACCAACCTACTTCATGCCGGAGCTGCGTGGTAAAGTACTCTCACTGAAAAAAGCCCTCTACGGCATGCAACAGGCGGGTAGATGCTGGTGGAAATTTTTGTCGGGAATCTTGCAACAGCTGGGTTTCGTTGCAACGGAGGTTGACCAGTCCTTATACATCTTTCGCGGCACAAATGCTGTGATTGCAATCTGGATACACGTCGATAATGGTGTGATTACGTCAGCCTCTGCCGAAGCCATTTCGAATTTAAAAACAGCCCTCGTCTCACAGCTGGAAATCAAGTGGTCCGATAAATTGGACCAAATAGTGGGCCTGGAGTGTTCTTTTGGCGATGGTGAGGTGGCCATTGCACAGTGGCAGTTAACGGACAGCATCCTAGAAGCTTATCCCCGGCAAATTGTGGCGCGTGACTGACCATTACCAGTTTTACCAATTGGTGAGCACACTCCAAGTGCTTCCCCGGTGGACATGACACCCTTTTGATTGGTCATTGGCTCACTGGCCTATCTGGTGAGTGGATCAAGACCTGACTTGGCATTCGCGGTCAACTACCTCGCACGGCACTCCATGGGTCCAACCCCGGCACATTGGGATCTGTTGGACCACGTGGTAGGCTATCTGCGCAAAACCCGCGACTGAGGCATATGCTTGTGCCCGGGAATAATCTCCTTGAACTTGTGGAGCGACACGGGATGGGGTGGGGACCTCGAACGATCTCAGACAGGTTTCCTACTCAAGCTAGGTAACGCTCCCATACTCTGGGGTTTGAAACGGCAATCAGTGGTGGCACTCTCAACTTGCGTGGCAGAGTATATTGCGCTTTCCGACTCAATGCAACACCTGGTACAGGCGATCAATCAACTGGAACAATTGGTTGGTGACTTCAACAAAGCAATTTTCTGCGACAACCAGGCCACGGTTCAGGTTTTGATTTACAACAAGTCGCGTAAGCGGATGAGATACCTGGACCGGGCCTTTTTCTTTGTCAATGACACGGTACGCAAGTGCAGCATCAAGATAACGTGGGTCAAAACGGACAACATGCTAGCCGACGCTCTCACCAAGAGGCTCTTGGGGCCAACCCTTTCCTGGGAGTAAATGGGTAATGACTCAATTTTTTGGGGTGGGTGGTCGGATTCAGACAACACGTACACGCCATGTTTGAATATGTTCTGGAAAAACTCGCGTCTTGTAATTACTTAACCACACCGCGTGTGTATGATGCGCTGCAGTTGTCTAGTTGTACCTTAAAAAGCCGCTTGAGGTCAGACCCAATTCCCTTTTCCTCACCTCTCATCAATTGGAGGTGCGGAATTGGAAACTGACCGGCAAGCGAGCTTTGCTACACCTGGCCCACTCTTAATAGGTAATGCATAACTCTGACCTCTCATCAATTGGAGGTGCGGAATTGGAAACTGACCGGCGAGCAAGCTTTGCTACACCTGGCCCACTCTTAATACTAATTAATCAGTACCCTTCTCCATAGTATTTAAATCAAGCGCAAGTGGGTCACAAATATCCCTTCTTGCTGAAACAAGGTGCATCTATAACCACGTCCGTCCAACCAAAGCCATGTTTGAGGTCTTTATCTCTATTTTCAGGTTATATTAGTTGAATAATCTGGCTTTGATCTCCACCTAGGGATAATATTCGGGTGTAATACACAACGTTTTTCAAAGAAAGAAATATTTTTTTAAGTTCTTAAAGGACAACCTGAATTCCGTTTGTTATTTCCCAGAATAAAGAAAGTAAAAATTATTTAAGGAATCTCAAGGTTTAGGCGGGGAGTAATTTCTGCTCTTCCTTCTTGCCTGTCAATTTCAAATAACTTATTATTCAACTTGAATAATAGTTAATACCCTTGTTCACCAGGGGAAGGGATATTAAAGAGTGAAGGAAACCCTCCAATCTTCAAACTTAATCAATAATAAGGTTATCTTACCTTAATAGCCCTTCCTCGGCCCAATAAAGCTTATTTTTCACTAAATTGAGCCATAAATTTTCCCTGAAAATGCAATAAAGTATTCAGAGCTATCTAAAAAGAAAGTAATGGTATTCATAAAGACAGTAATTCTGAGAAGGGAAAATTATTCTTTAAAAATTGAGAGAAGATTTATCGTAGATTGAATGAGATCCGTCCAGTTACTGGAGTTAGGCTAGCTGCACCATAGCTCTAGCAGAGAATTTACATTACAAAGATGACAAAACATTTAGAAATTAAAAATAAAAAGAAATAAATATTGTATTTGGAGAAAAATAACTATAATTATTGAATGAGCTATATCATAGGAGCATTTTTTATAAACTTGTGTTCTACGTTTTTGCAAGATTTGACTTTAGAAGTTATAACAAGGTTAATGATGGTTAAATTTCCTTCACAAATTGCCAAAGCTGGTTTAGCTGGGATCAAGGTAGATCTTTGTGATTTTCTAGTTCTTTGAGTGGCAATTGATGTCCACTTCATGGCTGTGACAAGTATTTCAGTGTTCCTGTTGCCTTTTCCCTTCTGCACATGGTATTTGTAAGATGGTGTCACAGATGAGTTTCTCTGTAATTGGCTTCCAAGTGGTATGAAGTTTTCTTCCACCAAAATACAGAATATGAGGGATTAATGTAAGCTATGAATCTCACAATGCTTCTGCATATCAAAGGATTGCCTCTGATACAATATGTGGGTGTCTTGTATCTTTGTATTATTAAAAAATAAATCTATTAATTTTCATGTAAAAAATACTGGATGCAAGATATGTGAGATATTACTGTAGATCAAAATTTCACAGATTAATTTTTAGTTAACAAGATAGATCTTTCAAGTGGTTTATTTGAATAATTGAAGCTATAAACTCCTTCGACCATGTCCTCTGAAGCTTTTATTCACAATACAGGGGTATTATTTGTTATCAAAAAGAATATTGGTTGTGGGGTTTTGTATTTATATAAAGATTACACCCAATTCATCAGTGAGTATTAAGATTTTTGATTAATCCATGTAAAAAATGAAGACAAAAGCAGTGGAATATGATTATATAAAATTAATAAAATAATATATGATATTTAATATATTATTATTTTTGTTAACAAATTTACACCAAAAAATGATATATACAAGAAGATTAGAGAGAAAAAGAAAGAAATTATTCAATTTTACACCTTAAAAGTCCCAAATTTAGTTCAAAACAAAACCAGTCCCCTAAAATTTCAGGTTCACTCTATCATATAGTAATGAAAATATTATAACTATGATTTTGACATGGTAAAGAAATTCTAAAGAGTTTAAATAAGGGTTTTAATATTGCTAGTGATGGTGAATACTTCTGGAAACCAGGTGCAATGGTTATAAATTGATTTATTATAATAAAGAATACAAGCATTAATATTTCAAATATAACCTGATTACTTTACAAGAGTACTTTTGTTTTTGAAAATATGACTATTCAGGATTGGAATTTCCCTTTTGCACAGAGGAAGTTCCCTTTTTATCCTGATAGAGGTGTGGAGGAAGCATTTGAACCCTAGAACATAGAAGGGGTGAATATTTTCACTCAAAAGGGTGGTCTTGTGGCTTACACTTCCCTTTATAGCCTTCATTGGGCTCAAATGTTGTTTCAAAACCACTTTTGGTCACTTTTCCTCAATACAAGGTGAAAAATCTCTTCTGGGATCCTCACGTGGTTTTCTGACATGTCTGATGCATACAAAGCTGTACAGCATGCATCAGGGGGGGCCATATTAGTCATATAATTAGGTATTGAAGTAAAAACAATATTTCTGATGGTTTTGAAACCTCATATTCAATAGTACTGGAGACTATCCCACAGTGTTTGACCTGGAGTTTGATTAAAGGAGGAAAGATCCTATTCAACTGTCTTTTCTAGAATTAGGATAGAGGTATGACAAGAAATATTCAGATATCTATTAAAACTTGATCATAAAGTAGGCTATTGGATAGAACTTTGGAAAGTGAAAAGTTTACTTTTCCCTTTCCCATATTTCAGAGAAACATTAACACATCTTCAACACTTAATTATTTGAAATACTTGAAAAAATTATCATGGAATTCATTTATATCCTGAAGAGGTCTTTCTATCTGTGAGATATATTTCTATATTAAGGTAATTTTTGTGTATTTAAAGGAAATCCTTTTTCAAAAAGAAGTTTATTTTGGCTGAATTCCTCTATCTACTTTTATGAATTTCTTTTCATATGTTAATAAAATATATCATTGGAATATTTGAAGCCTAGTAAATCCCAAATTAACTTTACCTAAGATTTCCTTACTGAATTTTCTATTGTAAAAGACTATTATCTCATTTCAAGTTAGCAAGCTTTTCCAACTAATTCACTATAGCTTCTATAGTAATCTAATTTCTTAGGAGAAAATACAGTATTTTATTTGATTTACTGGAAGCTCACTAAGAAAAAGCTTGTTTCCTAATTGATTTATTTTAAATAATTCTCAAAATGTGAGCCTTAAGGTATATTCTACGTACCAAAATAGGCCACAATTCATATTAAAATAAATTCTGAAATATGAATAACCCATAAGTCATGCATTGTCAGATGGAGTCTATGTTGAAGCAGTAATTAGGCTATTTACAACTAGAACTATGACTGTGACACATGGAAATAATTTTGAAATAAGAGTTTTAATATAAAAAATGGTTTATAATATAATAACAGGGTTCTACTATTGAGAAATAGTGGTGGTGAGCACTATTGAGAACCCTGGGTGCAGTCTTACCAGTTGGATTACTATAATAAGAACTACAATAATTAAAATTATAATTATACCCTGATTATTACCCAAGAGTAAAACTGTTTTTGACATTTTACTATGTAGGATATTCAAGAGAAGGATGAGGAAACAATTCTGGCTGTGAAAAGCCTCCTTTTTATCCTGAAATGGGGTGGAAAGGGTGCTAGGCCTTTCCACATAGAGGAAGTGAAGATTTTTCACCCTCTAGTACTGGCTTGTGGTTTGCAAACAGCCTGTATAGCCTGTATTGGGCTCAGATGTGGTTTTGAAACCACATCTGGGCAGTTTTCACCAATACAGGGTTCAAATTTTCATCTGGGGACCTCACAGCCTGATTCTGACGTGTATGACACGTAGAATGCTGTACAGAAACTGTATGGGACCCCAGTATTGACTGACATATGAGGTATTGAAGTAAAAAACAAGCTTCTTTGTCTATTTGACACCTCATATTCATGGTTATGGGATATTATCCCATGGAAAAGCTGTATATGACAGCAGGTGGGAATCTGACTTTAAAACAGCCATAACTTTGTCAATTCTTGAGATATCAACCTCAAAATTGGTTCCTTGTGTAGTCCTGTATGTGTTCTACACAATAGTACCTTATTTGATATGGCTATCATTAAATATGGCAAAGTTATCCCATGTACAAGATATTTGTACATCTGCATGTTTTAGGAAAAAGCTGTATTGAGCTTATTTGCCCCATAGCTTTTGTTCTAGTTGAGCTATGGGGAAATGGATGAAACCATCAGATAGCCCTGATTGTGCTCTTTCCAAAAAGACCCCACTTCAAGTATCTCACACTAAAGCTGTAGAAGTTAGATGAGAGGTGAATGTTTTGTTCACCCTTATTTGGCCTAAAATTGACCATAACTCCAGTAATATTGGTGCTAGCTCAGTTTGGCTGGTACCATTGAATAGCCCTGGCTTAGAGCTTCATTTTGAGTACCCATTTGATGGGGTTAAGCCTCTCCTTCTAGATTTTAAATGAGAGGTGAAAATTAAGGTTTATGCTCAGCAATAACTTTGAGCAGGAATAGCTTTGTTATTTCTTGTCCTATGGTGATGGGACTTATATTTTCAGAAAGAGGTGAGTTTCCTCTTCCTTTTGAGACCTTTTGAGCTGATTTTTCTCAGTTCCATGTTTTGGTGATATCTTGGCTATACCATTAGTTTATGGTATTTTGGCTGTCATGCTTGTGCTCTGGTTTTGAGTCACAGGCTGACATGCATATATACAAAATCTATCATTTTTTATTTAAGAAAAGATGAATAAACTCTTGCTGAGTACATAAATCTATGAATTCAAGGCCAGATCTGGATTCAGCACAAAACCTCACCTAGGGTACCTCCATAGGGTGAAGAAGCTTAAATTATCTCTATGAGGTGGTAATATGGAAAATACTTCAACACCGCATCATCAATACCACATAAAAGAATTGTGAAAAGTTTTGTTTTTCTCAATTTCACGCCAAAATAATGGGAATGTGAGAAATACCATGCTGAATAAACCCTAAGAATAGTGTTATGCATGGTTGTGGCACTTATAATTACTTTATTATTACATACCGCTTTGATACACCCATAGTGGATATCAGTCTTGAAGCCTGAATTACTATTTCTGATGTGAAAATAGCTAAGGGGGACAAAAAACATCAAAGAGAGCCAAGAGCAACCAAATTCTGAGGCCTCTGAGCCATGGATAGCACTAACTCTTGGATCAATGGCTTATCATGACCCAATTAGTATACTTAAACCTTTTGGGAAATCGGCTACCAAGTTAAAATCATAAGAAAATGCCAAATAAGCTGCTATTGTGATGTGACAAGGAGGTGATGAGAAACTCTGACTCCTGTAACCATGTCAATTATTAATTATTTTCCATGGATCAGCCGTAAAAGATTAATTAAAACCCGTTATGGACTAGTATCCATGAATTTAACTCATGGCAACCAGCCACTATGTGCTATCTTCTTTTCTACATAGAAATAAGGTAAAAAATTCAACAATTTATTAAGAATAAAATTCTTTATTAATCCTTCTTAATGTTACAGAACCAATGGAAAAAGGGATAATACATATGAAAACCAAAAATAATCATGAATTTATAATTCAAATTAAAAGTTTTACCTACAGTTCATTTTTGATGATTCTACATGAAAGACTGCATCTTCAAAAATTCACAGAAAATACAATCTGTGATTATATTGCCAATAAAATTGATAGAATTTTAAAAAAAAATTAGTTTGAAATAAATGAAGATTTATATTTGTTAGTTCTTTATTTATGAACCATAAATGGGTTGATAGACACATAAAATGAATTAATTAAGTAATTATGAAAGTCTTATGTGACAACAGGTGATGTAACCACTAATCCAAAGAGGATCAATGGTTTCTCACTCATTATTTTCTCAGTTTTCTCCATGGAACACCTCTTTGAGCTGTTTTGGACCTCAAATAGGCCTCCTCTTTCTGTTTTCTCCAAATCATATCATTCAACCATATTATTGGTACCAACAAGTAGGTATCAGTTAAACCATTCCTTAAGTGTTTTAATTCCTTTATAACCAATCAGAAAGACATTAAATAAGAGAAATATACCATTTACAATATTATCTAACTTGATATTTCTGTAATACTGTTGTAGCTCGATTTTGATCCTTTAAATCAAAAATTAATCTGCTAAATCACCTTGCCTATTATTTTCAAGTTAACAATAGAGTATTAGTGAGTTTTTTGACTTAGTTTTCAATTTTTACTTTAGTAATTGTTTTATTCAAGAATTATTTTTATAATTAATCTTGAAAAAGATAATTTTACATTAAAATAATTGCATATTATTTTAATAAGTTTTATTATTAAGACTTCTTGTAATTGATTCTAGTAGGAAATTACTGCTTACTGTTATAATAACTAGTAGTACATAGCAAGTAAAAGGAATAATTAAGTAATTATTTATTCAATTGAGGTTATAATAAGATTATTTATGATATTCCATAGAAAAGTAAAAGTACTCTTGATTAATAGTAATATTATGAAGATTTTCATAGACACATATTACACAAAAGGTGGTTCTTGAAAACATTTTTTAACCTTTTTGAATTAAATTTTGGTTTTATTTTAAAAATACCATTAAATAGTTGAGAATTTCTTTCTTCAATTATAGTTCAATATAAATATCCAATCTTTTGTCTCACAAATAGTTACATAATGAGCTGCCCAGTTTGTCTCAATTTTCTCCTGAACTCTTATCTTTCCTACTATTTTATTTAATAATCTAAGTTTATCAACAAAATTATTTCAATAAATTATTAATCATTCAAGAGATCTCTTTCATTATGGCTAGGAAGTAATCAGTTTCAATAAAATCACCACTTTCAAAGGAATAATATCAATTGGCTCAGAGGAATGGCTAAAGTTAAAATTTCAACTCCTTGATTCCTGGTGAGATTAAATCATTAATAATGACTTGGAAGTAATATTGAAAAATACTTTGAAATTATTTCAATATTATTTTAAAAAATAAAAAAGCTGAAAAACAATAAGAAAAATAACTACTTCTGACATTAATTTTCAATAGAACTCCCTTAATTAGTAAATTGTGAAGGAAGAGAAGACCATCAATATGAAATATTTGGAGGTCATATTCAATTAATGCACAACTAGATTTGAAAATATAGCATATTTGATGTTTAATAAGACTATCGTCTCCTTTCATATATATATATTATAACAGAAAACCAGTGAATTGTTAAGTCTTTCAGTAATATTATAACTAAAATATCGACATATTTCGAGAAAGTGTTGAGGAAGGTATTTCTTTATTTTTGATGGAAAGCTGAATATTTTGTAAGGGAAAGAAGCTATATTCATTAAAGGAAGCTGTGTATTTGTAACATTAAAAGCATAAAACCTAGTATTTGAAAAAATATAATAGTGATTTTTAGATTCGGGAACCTGATATTGAGTTTGTTATGATATTATACTAAATATTTCAGAATTTATTTTATTTAAATAGAGGTATTGATAATGAATACTTTCTCATATCTTTATTTCTTATTTAGTGTAAGATTAACATGTGGTAAATTTATATAAATTTTACTATAATTCTTCTATAATTAATGCTAAGTTAGAAGGGTATCATCTTTCAGAATAGCTGATTATGTTAAGATTATAATGGTGTGGTACCTTCATCATCCGAATTAAAAAGGAACTATGGTATAATATGATTATCATAAAGAAATAATTTAAATACTTATATCTATAAGTATGAATGTATTTTATTTCATTGAATACGTTATTGTGAAATAACTCCCCTGAAGTTTTTGAATATCACAGGGAATCTTTCAGTTTCATTCTGAATTTTTTCTATCAGAAAACCAATGAATATATATTTATCAAGTAGCTAAAATATCATTCCTAACAAAATACAACTTTAAAAAATTTATGAGTTTCATTGTGTATGTTATGTGTGTTTTAATTTTTATGATTTGATAATCCGTTATTTGTCTTTAGCTGGACCAATTTTTACCTTCAATTTATAATTGATGATTTAGATATTATTAATTATCTTTCTAAATAAAACAATCCGAAAAAATGTATGTGTGCTTTAAATTTAGTTATCCCTAAAAATTTATTCATTTGAGTAATAATTCTGATTGTGAATTAGTTATTCTTCATCTACTGAAAGATATATCCACCTTTTATGTCTTTTAAAATATGTATTCTATATATATAAATAATATTTTAATAAGGATATACTTTTAAGCTGATGATAAAGAAAGATAAGCCTTCGCATGTCTCTTCCAGATTATAGACAAATCACATATTATTTCTTGAAATTGTAAGTTTGCTTATTTATTTTTGAAACAGCTTTCCATATAAGAATTATTAAACTCTTTAACCAAGAAGTATCTACTGTGGTCCCCCTTCGGAGATTCAATTATTCTCACAATTTCTTTCGTGAAAAACTGGGTATTTCGTCAAAATAATTTCTTCTCAAAAAAAACATCTTATTTTACTGATAGGAGTTTTTTTCAAAAGCTACAAATAATCTGAGGAGCCCCCAAGAAAATTTTCAGCGATTGTAGAAGGACTTCATGCGTAAAAATGGGGTCTATCCATCAGCCACCCCAGCATAGTTCCAGATACCCTGCTTAAAGGAATTCAAAATAATTCAATATGACATTCTTAGTTTTATATGAGATATTTGAGGGATATTAAAGCCTATTTTTGAAAAATTTAAAATCATAAAATTTGAGATTTTCCAGCCCAAAGTAGAATTAATATTCCTTGGATACTTAAAAACCTTTCTTCGTCCATAAATTGAGCCATCATGAATTCAATACCATGAAGATATTTAAGTAGAGACCGATTTGTGGTATGCGAGCCAAAAATTCTTTATTCTGTATTATATCAAAGCATACATCAAAAGCAGAAATATAAGGAAGAGTAATAAGAGTAGATATTTGAAAAGGGTTGGTGAATTTTTGGATAGTGAAGGAATTTCTGATAGATAAAACAAGGATTCTTCCTTTCAACTAATAAGCCACCCCAGATCCAGTGTTATACAATAAACTTCCAAATGAGAAAAGACTGTTGTTATAGGAAATATGTTTGACATGGTGACATTCAAGATGATAAAGTGAGTAATATCATTTAAAAATAGAATAAAAATTGGAGGAATTTCATTTAGAAGATTCAAATGATGGAAGGAGGTTAATTAGTGCATGGATGATTAAAAATACTAGTATTTAATACTTCTTGAAAATTAGATCACCCATGTCAGGAACAGAAATCCAATTTCCCTCAGAGATTGCCGAAATTCTTTATACTATCATATACTGTGAAATTAGTGCTTAGGTGAGCTGGAAAAAGTAGTCATAGAAGCATAATAAAGCCAATATCTTTGATATTTTCATAAATATTGCTTCCAAAGCCGTTCCAACCACCTAAAGTATTTTAGATAAAATTGTTCACAGTTTTATAACCAAAATTCTCATGAAATTGGAAGTTGAAGGACTCACAACTTTACTTAAAAATAGATCTTGTAAGGTCCTCTTTTGATCCAAGGTTATTTAGAGTTAAAAAAATAATAATCACTGGTCATTGAAACTATGGATATAAAAATAAGAAACCAAGTCCTTGGAGAACTGACAACTTAAGTTATCTATTCTTTTATAATTTAGCAATATAATTTAAATTTCATTGAAATCATTCCAAAAGTATGAAATTTGCCTTTTGAATTTTCGACGTGTCCCTTGTGTTTCCCAATACCAGTGAGCTCCACAATTCTCCATGATTGTTTGGGGTGGAAAATGGTCTGAAAGACTGAAGTTAAAGGAGAATGGTTCAAGATTTCAAGGGAATATTGTTTCATTTTGGTGATTTCGGAGCTAGAAAACTGTGTTGGATGTCCTATTAATGTCTGACGACTGGTATTTTCTGACTGATTCCTTCTTCTCTATTTGATTTTTTTCAAGGATTTCATCTTCTATGAATCCCTGTTATTCTATCTTTTTTCCCCCGGGAGTCTTATTTCTATTTGAATTAATTCCAAGGGCTCTTTATAGCACTCACTTCCCCATGTGGAAGCTTTTGATGGTTGTTAGGCCAGTGTTCCTGTTAAACTATATTCAAACTGTTTAAAATTGGGTTAAGCTTGGACATGAGTCTTCAAAACTGAAATTCCAAATGATGAAAGAAATGAGCTTGGTCTACACATATTTTCAAACTAAAAACCGTGATTTTCACATTTCCATCCCTCCTACCTATTGGAAAATTATCAGAAAATAATGAGCATAAATAAAAGTTGAATAATTACAGGTAGAACTCATTTCCAATCGAAATTGAAAGCTTCCAATTGAGCTTTTTTTTATTGAGATCTCCTTTAAGTAAGCTTTTTAAAGGTTTTTCTTTGTATTACATGTGTTTGGGGATGAATTTTGTATTCAATGGAATTCTATCTGTTGACTTTCATGCGAAAGTTGAAATTCATTCCAGGAGATCTTCCCACAAATCATTCAAATTTTATGTGGGAAAATCTTCACATGAATTATCTGTTATCTTCATTTAATATTGTTAATCTAATTTAATTTCAATTTAGGTACTCTCTTTATTTCCATAGGTGTGATAGTGGGTATTAAGATCAAGACATTTACCATGAAAAGATCTATCACGAAAATATCTTTTTCAACTGTGGAACTGGTTAAAGTATTGAAGAGGGGAATTTCTGGAGTAATTAAAAAGAAGTTCTTCTCATATTACCTGTTTGATTTTGCTTCATATAAATAGGTTAGATTTTCTCATAATGTGTGTGTAAATCTCAGAAAAATCTATAAAAATTTGGATTTATAATGAATTTTTGAATTTATTCATTTTTTACACAAATTGAACAGTTCACACCAAAACTTGACCTTTGATATAATTTAAATACGATCAAGCTTAGTTTTCAATCCTATTTAGGCTCCTTTAACTTGAAAAATCTTTCATAAAATCAACTAAAAGTAATTTGAGAGGGATTTACCCTCTTCGAAGATTCAATTTCCTCTCCAATCGGGGGGAAACCAGTTTTTAAATAAAGGCCTAATCTCAAAGCTTATTCAAGATTGAAGATAGTTCCATAAAGAGGAAGACCTTCTATGAATCCTTGAAGATTCAAACTTCTAAGTTTCCATACATATCATAACTTTCAAATATGTTTAAATTGAGAAATTGAAATTTTTAATGTTTTTTATATTTCTCCTTTAGTTAAAAAAATATTCCTCATCCTTCTATAAATCTTGTATAGAGTGCATTAGGGTATATTCTCCATGAGGTGAACCTGGGTCGTTTTACAGGAAATTCAAAATATGGAAAAATATTTTTAACTTTTTTTATCCAGGAAATGTTTGAGATTTTTTTCTTTTATTTATCAGTGAAATATCTTTTTTGAATCTCTAATTGACTATAATAAACATTTTTTAATTCATTTGTGACCTTGAGTTCAAACCTGTGACTCCAAACAAAGCACCATAATGACTTCCCCATACCATACATAATGGTTTAGCAACTACTGGACAAATACAGTCCATGAAGGTATAGTGAAAGAGGAAAAAGACCCAATTGCAAATATACCACTCACATAAAAATTGGCTAACAATTAGCAAAGATATAACCATTTTCAAATTAGATGAATACCAAATAAGAAAAAAAACTTATTTTCACCTCTCAACTAGCTTATTAATATTTAATGAAAAAACTATGAAAACTTTACTTCATTAAAGCTCTCAATGAGAGCTATCTGATGATGTTATCCATTTTCCAGTAGAAACCCTACTTCAAAAGATACCATATTGGCACCTTTCAATTAAAGTAACCCCTAAAGGTCTAAGAGGGCTTTTACAGGGCTTCAAAAACATAAAACCAAATCGAAAATTTTATCTCTAAAAATTGGCTAAGGGACCTTGGTTCAAAGGTTTATTACACAAAATACAGGATTTTGGAAAATAGAAATATAAACAAACCTGCGTACCGTTTCCATAAACCCATACAGCTGTACCATAAATTATTCCAAATTGAAGAACCCATAAAGCCCTAAGATTTTGGATCATTGTAATTCTAATATCTTATAAATTCATAGAGATATCTGGTTTGGAAGCTTTTGAAGCCACATACTGATGTGCAAAACTAAACCCTTTGAGATTTTTCTATTTCTGAGAAGGGTGAACATGAAGAATACTAAATCAAAGAAGTAAAAAAGTCCTTAAATTTAATTCTCTTGGATTATTGATATTTCGAATATTGACTGAGATATCTGTTTTGGAGGGTTTTTGGCCAATAGTGGTCTGTACCAGACCTGTACCATCCATTATTTGTTTTATACTTGAGATAATGGTAGTTTAAAGCTTCAACCCACCATTGATACCGAATATTAGTCATTTGAGAACACTGGATTTGTCATAACAGTGCAGATGTGGTCTGTGAAGTGTTTTCTCACCCTTTATTGATCCACAATGATCATTTTTGGTCCCAAAACCACAATTCTGACTATGCTGACCTCAGAATTTATGGTAAAGAGCCACAATTCAAGCTCCAGAGTTTAAAAATTCACTCTGAAGAAGTGTGAAGAGCTTTCCAGCCCCTCAAAAGCCCTAAAAGGGATAAAAGCAGGCCTTTTTCTGCTGTAAAAGGACCTCATCATCAATTCTTTAACATTCTTATGTAGTAAAACTTTCTTATACCATTAGTACTCCTAGAGTAACATTTATATAATTAAGTTTATTAGCTTTTTTATAAATATTTATATTCAATCGATATTGGATTATTGAAACCAAGGTTCTCAATAGATGCATCACCACTTTTATTACATAAAAGTAGAACCTTATTATGTATTTTTTACTATTTTTACCATGACACAGTCATAGTGCTAGCTTGTATTTGCGTTTTAAGCTACTACATAGACTAACCCCAAAACCTTGAGGGCCTGGAACTATTTTGGAATATTTTCACTTTTTTGAAGGTTTTTTATCATAAATTTAAGTAACATTTTGACTTTTTTATTTTTATTCTGAATTTTAAAATTTTTACTATAGAAATATGATATATTTTTGCTTATCTGAGTATATATACTCCTTAAGGCTTTCAAACTGCAGTTTTTTTGAAGAAAGTTAATAATAATTAGTCATTATTATTAATTCTCTAAAGTTATTTTAATATACCAATAGTATCTTTAAATAAAAAATATTGTTTTGAACCAAATTGTGTCAAAATAATTGAAACCATGATATTTATTGATAAATCAAGAATAAACTTTCAAATAATGATCTATTATTATTTTAATTTTCTAATATTTAAATTAAATGTTATTGATTGAAAGTCTTTTTCACACAAATTAAGGAAAAATGATTGATTTGATTTAGATAAATAATCCAAACAAATCTCAATAATAACAACTAATTATGATGAATAATTCAAAGTAATTTTCATTTACAAATAATATATTCAAATAAATTATTTTTACCAAATTGTGTAAAAATTAATTGAAATCATTATATTTATTGTTGAATAAAGAAAAAATATTTGAATAATAATTTCATTATAATCCTGATTCTTCAATATTGAAGCTAAATATTATTGAACAAAATCTTTTTTTACTCAAATTGAGGAGAAAACTGATTAAATATTGTTTTATTTGATAAATAATAAAACAAAAAGCAAAACCAAATTGATTATACTATACAGTTTTTGTAGAATGAAGGTATTGAATTTTTCTTTCTTCAAAGAGAAATAAAAACTGCAAACTGAAATATTTAAATTTTATTCTTTCCATTTAAATAAGTGGATAATTAATTTTCCAAATAATATTCAAGCTTAATAAGACAAACTTATAATATCAAATATTTTACTGATAAAAATAAGTAATACAAAAATCTTAAAAGCTGTTATCTCTTCAAAATTAAATAAATCAAATATTTCAAAAAATAAAAATAAATAAAATAAGAAGAAATAAAACACAAAGAATCAATCCAAGCTTAGCAGAAATAACAGTAAAAAATTGGAAATTCTTTTTATTCAAATTTAAAGAAATTTGTTTCTATATAATCTTTCAAGTGGAAAAATAAAATATTCTGCTTGAGACACAATCACGGAAAAATGCATTGGTTTCACCCCCAAAAAATAAGGAGGAATTTAAAAAAACCAAAGGCAAAGTGATGTTGTAATAAAAATCAAAAGAGTGGACACCAATAGCTGTACAAAAATCCAAGAAGCCCCAGAAAAAATCATCCAACCATATTGACAACACAGTAGATGTGATTAACACATTTATCAACTCCAAAGGAAAATTTCCAAAGAGTATAAAGAAAAATCTGTCCAAGGGCCTTATAGAGGTGAATACCCTTGAAAAATACAGTATTTTTTGTCTTTTGTCATCTTTTAATATGGTACCTCTATTCTTCAGAGGTCTTGGATACCCAAGGAACAAGCCAGAAATATGAAAAGGAAGAAATAGAAGGGGAATAAGACAGGCATTTGATGGATCAAGTGATCAACAAGTGACTCACAATTTGGAAGAACCTACCCAGAGTAACATTAAAAATTAAATTCAATGAAGTTCAACCAGAAAACTGAAAAGATGCAGAAGAGGAACTCAGATTCATCTACTACTGGAAGAAATTTTCACATGGAGTGTGGTCAAATCAATGTTCACCATGACAGAATCATGGGCAGAAATTGGAATAATAAGTCATAAAATGTTACTCAATAGAGTAAATTGCAAAAATCTTCTGAAAGAGATGAGAAGTTGGAATAGCAACAAAAATTTCATAATATTAGGAGAGATAAACCTGAATTAGATGAAATCAGGAGGAAATACAGGCCATGGAGAATTTTTGGCATATGAGAGAGCCAAATCTGATTTGGATACACCAAGGCATGGAGGAAGAAATTATATACTCCCCACAGAAGTCCAACATCTAAAGCACTTATAGCCAAAAGGAAAGTTTTCCCTGGACTCTCCAGTCATTCCTGGTAGCTTCCACTTGAGGAAATGGAGCCAAAAGATAAAGCAAGACTTTTTTCAGAAAGGAGAATAAAGAATCAGATCCTTTGATAGAATTAGTCCAAGAGGTGCATAAAGCCAAAATTTTACTTCATCTACCAATATTGTTTCTAGCTGAGAATGAATTGATCCTCAGATTATGCCTATTTATAATGAAATAACCCCTCATAACTTCAAAAACAATGATTCCAGAGGTGTTAGTCACATATGGTTCAACATGGACAAATTCATGAAATGAATGCATAATCATGTACAAGTGAGTTCAAAAATGAAAACACTAAAGGAGGAAGATTCCTTTCAAGATACTGTCCTCAAAGACCAATACACAAATTTAGCCAAAAATTGGGGAGAATTTTCGATAACCATTATACAGTTGAGCTCAATACTAGAGGGACAACAGACTATGAGGAGGGACTTACAAAATGTCCAGAAGCAGAAGGACAGCCTAGAAAAAGGTTTATTACCTCTATTACAAAGAGGAAGAAGAATAAAATTTCTTCCCCCACAAAAACAAAGGTGATGAACCCATAATCAACACCTCCCACCAAGTAGAAGAGGGGGAAACAACAGACAACCAAGCCCCTTCATACCAGGATCCAAGGTTAAGATCTTGATAAATTCCCCAAGGTAGTGAAAACCTCAGCTACTCAAAGAAACAATAACTGAAACAATTACCAGAAGTGGTAAACTGGTCCTAATTCTCAGGAGTTGGAAAATATGATCGCATGGCACTCATCAATTATACTAATGGAATTTTTGTTGATGTCCCAGAGAGACCAGACTACTGGATCACCATAAGACTCAACAATTCATTCAAAGGCCAGTCAAAAATATGGTACACTGGAATTAAAGAGATACATGGAATGAAAATCTGGACATGGTGGAGAAATGTCATCCTGTGGCTCAAAACCAGAGCACAAGCATGACATCCAAAATACCATAAACCAATCTTAGAGTAAAATACCACCAAAAAAAGGAGCTGAGACAAAGAAAACTCACAAGTTATCAAAAGAAAGGGGAAAGTAACAATTTTCCAAATATAAAACTTCCATAATCACAGCACAAAGAATAAAACAATTCATTCAGGATAAAAGTAATTGCTGAGCATTAACCTTAATTTTCACCTCTCATCCAAAATCCATAGAAAGAGGCTGAACCCCAGCAAATAGGTGTTCAAATTGAATCTATCAGTCAGGGATATCCAATGGTACTATCCAAACTGAGCTAGCATCAAAACTACAGGTGGAATGGCCAACAGAAAGCCAAATAAGGGTAAATAAAATATTCACCTCCCATCTTAATTCAACAGTTTTAATGTGAGATACTTGAAGTGGGGTAATTTTGGAAAGCAAACAATCAAGACTATCTGATGGTGCTATTCATTTCCCCATCACTCATCTAGAAAAAAATTCATGGAGAAAACAAGTTCCATACAGGATTTGACAAAAATCCATAACGGAATAATGGAAATTAACAACGGTATGACTTTTCCATAATTAATATTATCCATACCAAATTAGGTACCATTGTGTAGATCTAGACCAGGGCTACCCAATGGACCAACTTTGAGCTCAATAGCTTAAAAACTGACAAAGGTGTGGCAGTTTACAGGTTAAAATCCCAGACTTGGGCCAATGCACCTTCATTGTGGGATACGTTTCCATATCCTTGAATATGAGATGTCAATTATACAAAGAATATTCTTGATACTTTAATACCTCATATTTTTAGAAATATGGGATCCCCATACAGGTTCTCCACAGTATTCAATGCATCATACATGTCAGAAGAGGGCTGTGTGGTCCCCAAAAAAACAATTTCTCTCTGTATTGGTGAAAGCTGCCCAGATGTGGTTTCATAACCATATCTGAGCCCAATAAAGGCTGTAAAGACTTTTTAAGAGCCACAAGCCAGTCCTGGGAAGTGACAAATGTTCACTCTTCCTTTGTAAAAAGGTCTAAAGGACCTTTTCACTCATTTTCAGGATAAAAATGGACCTTTTGCTGCCCCAAAGAAAAATTCCCATCCTTGAATTATAAATCCTCAATTAACTTATAATAAAGAAATTATGATATTGGTATGAGAAATCAGCATAAAATTAAATATATAAATAAATAACTAACAAAAGATACAATCAAACATTTTTAACCACTTCAATATTATGAAAATGAAGTCTCTTTATAATTATTATTAAGAAAATAACATTTATGAAAGAAAGGATTTAATGGTCTTCCTTCTCAGGGTAGAGCTTGGAAAACTTGTCTGGTGTACCAAAAAATGGATTCTCACACCAGAACAAGAAAATATAAATCAGTACTCAAGAAATTCAAGACACTGAAGAGGCCCATTTCACCATAAATAAATCCTTATATCACACCACTATCACCAAAAGTACCCAAGTTTATGGTCACATCAAAAATATCACAAGAAAGATTTGAATTGATAGATTTTAGACAGCCTGGATGGCTTTCATAAGAGATAATTTTGCTAATTAGTGTCATAGATTCAATGAGAAAAGTTCTTTCATTAAGTGAATAAGAAAAAGGTTTAATTAAGCATTAATATGGAAAACCATACAAAATACCAGTAATAGCCCATACACCATGACAAAAGAAACCAATACCAATACCAAATTAAAATTTACACCAGTTCATAGAGCTGGTAAGGGAGAGAATCAAACACTTTTGTTTGTGTAGTCCACTTCTAGTTATGAAATCTCAGTCTTTTTTGTTGTTAAGTCAAATGGAAAGGGAAAAATTAAATATTCAGGATTACCACCACATATTAAAGAGTTTTTATATGCATTTTCAGGAAATACCTGTTGATCACTTGATTATATGATGAAAGAGAGTTGGATGTTGTTACAAAAATCCTTTCTTATTTTGAATCACCACTTGTTAGTCTCCAGCTCACAATATCACCACAAGAAGAAAGGAACTTTGTAGCAGTTTATCAAGCCCAAATAGGCTGGATATTTCAAGGAAAATTATAAGATAATGTAGGAGTTCTTATTGATGATGTATAAGTACAAACTCCAGAATCAACCTTCAATAATGAGACTCTGCAGTAAAATCCTCTTATAAGAATATTTATTCGGAAATATTAAGTTACATGAAATATTTTATTATTTCAAATTGAAGAGGAAAGAGCTACCACACCTGGTATCAAATTTTCATGTTTTGTGTGAGCATTGGACATAGTAGAACATGCATTTTATTTCAATGGAATTAAATTATAAAATCATAAATTTAGTAACATACAATATTTGTCAAAACCCCTCAACTAAAAGGAAGTAAGAAGAATTTTGGGACTTTGTGCATATGTTGGAATGTTCATTCAAAACTTCTCTCATATTACATAATCACTGAGAAGATTAACCAAAGATTATGTAGACTTTTAAGGGGTTGTTAGATGTGATGAATAATTTCAAAATTCAGCAAATATTTCAAGAAAAGAAATAAAATTGAAGATTTTAGATTACTACAAAGGAGGATGGAAGATTAGTTTGGGAGTGGATTCAGGCTATATAGCTTCAGGGGAAATAAGTACTCAAGATGATAAAGAAGAAAAATACAGACCAGTTCTGTATGAATAAATCAAATTATCAATATTTCAATCAAAGCACTCACAGACAGGCTTAGAGGTATTTGGGCTGGCCAAGATGCTCAAGAAACCCCAAAATTCAAGGAAAGAATTTTGAGCTAAAATTAAACTCAAAATCCTTGATTTAAACTATGAATTCACTTTGTTTGCCAAACTCCCCAATTACATTATGGTTTTGTGAGCCTTGGAGGTATTTTTATATAACCAAAAGACCACCAAAAAGAAAATTAAGTTATAATTATAAATAAATTAATTTATTCTTATATTAAAAAAAGATTAAAATATAAACATAGGGTTGAAGTACAAAATCAAAATTTAAATTATCATTTAAACTAGAACTTAAATTAAAATTTGAAATCGTGAAAATAAATTTTTACTGGGAAAAATTAAGTAAAAATCAAATTTTCACCAAAAATATTCAAAGTATCATATTTTTGGACAAGATCTATGAGAAAATAATCATATCTTTTTCTCCAAAAAATAACCTTATGAAAATTATTTAACCACTGGATTCCTCATAAAAAATTAGGTGGGGTAACCTCTGAGTGAGAATTCTGTAACTCAATTTGAAATAAGCTTAAATTAAGTTTTTAGTACTTTCTGTATGAAAATATGAAAATCTTCAAAACCTTAATTTAATTCACACCACATGTTGTGTTAACCATAAATTTGTGTGTTAAAATTGAGGTGTGGTGTATAGCTTAAAATTTATGAGGAATTGAAGTATTTTCAATTGAAATGTCAAAATGTGCATGTGTATTACATGAGTTAACTTGGATTTACATATGTGGAATCACCAATTACAGTTGGGTACTTTAAATTTTTTATTGAGTTACATATTTTAAATTCTAGTATAGTACATGATGGGGAATTCAAGAGAAAATAAATTGGAAAGATTAATTTTGGGGGGGAAAGGAATCTTGGCTCCAAGGGTGCCAGACTCCACCATATTCCTTGCTTACAGGTGTGGGATGTCAAAATTCATGCAAAAGTTCATTACTTTTGGCCTGGAATTGAGTCACAGGGTCTGTGACTCAATTGATAGTGAGTTTTTGATACCAACAAGGGCAGTTCTAACTTTTGCCAAGAGTTTAAAACTACCATTAATTTAAAACAATCCTAGTAGAAACAGCTTTAGCTGGTTTTGAGGTCTCTTACACACGTTTCAAGGTGCTTTGGAGGCTTCAAACCAGATATTACTATAGCAATGGCTGAAAATAGCAAAAAGTGGCCAAAAACAGCCCTTTATTGGTCTAAACCAGGGTTCAATGATTCCATAATTCTCTTTTCTGTTGTTATAGTGTTTCTCAAAACTTATTAGGCTACCTTTACCTTTGGAGTATGAAAATTGGTGGCTATGAAATAATGTCCTCTTTTCCCCAATTTTCTCTTCATGTTAGAATCTTTTCCTTTTATAATTAGTTTAAACACTTCAAAACCAATCAGAAAGTTTTCAACCACCTGTTTTAAATTATTGTAAACCTTTTAACCACATTAAAAAGCTGTTATAATCATTGTTTGTAACTCTTATAATCATTTTTACCCTTCAACCATCCCAGAAGTGAATTAAAGCATCTTTCATTGCTGTTAACTTTGTCACTTTGTTTCCAAATTCACTCTGTTAAATTTTGAGCATGTTTTGTCTTTAATATTCTTTTGAAAGACTCCTTTCTTATGCTAATTTCCTGAATTCCTTTTCCCCATCAATTCCAATTGAAACTTCCCTGGAAGAAATTTCTTTTGCAGCCTCAAATATCTCTTTTACAGTATCTTTGGTAAAACAATAGATCCTTATAATATTATTTTTTTATACTAACAAAATTAAAATAAATGAATTCAGTTTTTCTCATTACCAAACTCTTAAAACTTACTACTTTTAATTAAATTTTACCTTATACAAATTTTGAGGACAGGAAAAGTACTTGATTTTTAATCAAAGTTTCATAGCCACACCTTACAGGTTTCTTTGGTTCAATTATTTTATCTTTACTTACCACAAAAACCAGAAAAAACCTTCAAAATTCTAGATGGACTATGAAGAAATGCTCAGCAAGAAGAAGATAAAGTAAAATAAATATCTGATTCCAATGAGGAAGCAGAATGGATAAAAACACAACCATGGCTTGGAGGAAAACATTATAGCTCAACATGATTAGCAGGAATAAGTGTACAATCAAAGAAAGAAGGATTATGGAAAATAATTGAGGAATACTTAAGTAACTTGAAAAGCGCCTTTGGTAGTAAGAAGAGGAATTAATCATGTTTCTTTTTTGAAGAAGGCCATCTCAAGAGAAGAAAGAAACCAAATTCACAAGTAGTGGTATCAATTCATAGTACCCAAAGAGAAATATTAAGATCATCACATAAAATAATGAGACACGGAGGAGAAAATGAAATATACATAAGATTCAAAGAAAAATTTTGGTTTGAAGGAATGAAGAAAATTGTTCAAAATATATGTAAAATCTTTTAACCCTTGTGGAAGGGGGACTCATTATCAAAAAAAGAGGGGAAAAAATCTCATTCACATCTTCATTATTTGAAAGATTTAGTATGTATGAGGTACATGTTAAAGCAGTAATATGGAAGGACTTAGTAGTGGCCAAGGATGATTCCTTAGGATGACCAGAGAGAGTTGGTTTAGTGAACCTTACAGCAGAATCAGTATCAAAATTGTTCCCTTTTTAATTAATTTGTAGATATGAGGCCCAAAGAAGGTTAAATTAGATTGAGGATATGAATTTAAAAAGTAATTACAAGATAAATAGAAATACAACATTCAAAGCTAAGGGTAACAATGCTTTATTACCCTAAGTCTCAAGTAATTATAGAAACAGAGAGTAAACAATTAAAGGATTAATTGGTAAAGATATGTGGTAAAATGGTTTAAAATGGAAGGAATACTTACCTTTAGCTACATTGACTGATAGAATCTGAACCAAATGAACAGGCTACTCCCCATTTGAGCTTCAATTGTTTTTGAAAGGAAGTACTACTAATGGTAATTGAAGAAAAAATCTACTTAGAAATGGAATGGAATAAATTGTAATAAAAAGAAGATTTGTTGGAGGAACAAGCTACGCCGCTATTAGGAAAAGAAGAAATTGGAAAAGAGAAAAGTAAAAGCTAAAGAAATTCCAGAAAAGAGTCAGATAATAATACAGTCCAGAAATAGGGTGAAATAGACCAAAAAATATGGTGCAATACCTGTATTAAAGTACATCATTTGAAGTTCTCTAATCATCCAACACCTCTAAAGGCTTGTGCATAAATATAATAAACTTTAGTCAAAATTTCAGTATAGTATAAAAATATGGTGCAATATCTTGAACAAATGACAAAATTTCAGCTTTGCCCACTAGCAAAAATATATAAAGGCTGTTCAGTGACCATAATAAGGTCAGTAATTTTGAAATCAACCAATCATATGGCATTATATCTTCATGAAATGACACCTTTTTGAAAAATACTGACCAGGAAACATATGTCAAGGTGGAAGTTTTCTAAGTACCTTGTTTTTGGAAGGCTCTTTAGGGGCCCAAAAGGTATAAATAAAGGGCCTCTATCCCTTTTTTTATTTTTCATTTCAGCCTGTTACTAAAACGCAGAGTGCAGGCATGATAGCCAAAATAACATAAACCAATGTTAGAGCAAAATACCACCAAAAAGTTAACAGAGACAAAATAGCTCATAAATGGTACCAAAAGGAGGCAGAAACTTACCTTTTTCAAAATATATAATTCACATAACAATAATACAAATAATAATAAAAACAGATTTATTTATGCTAAAAGTAAGAACTGAGCATGAGCCTTAATTTTTACCTCTCATCTAAACTCCAGAGGGAGAGGTTTAGAACAAGGAAAGATGTATTTGAATTGAAGCTCTAAGTGCTATCCGGTGGTACTACCCAAATTTGGCTAGCACCAAAAATATGGAGGTATGGCCAATTAAAGACCAAATAAGGGTGAAGAAAATATTCCCCCCCCCCATACAGCTTTATTTTGAGATACTTAAAAAGCGGTCTTTTTGGAAAGATCAAAATAAGACCTTTCTGATGGTACCATAGCTACCTCTTTATCTCACCTGTATCAAAATTGATTAAGCAAAAGAACTCAATACAGGATTCAAGAAAAATCCATATCTGGATTATGGAATTTAAAAGTGGTATAACCTTGACATATTTAATGCTACCCATACCAAATGAGGTACCATTGTATAGAGCTCATCCATGGCTACCAAATGAATCAAATTCAAGATCTCTATATTCCAAGCTTACAAAGGTATATCAGCTTCAAGGTCATGATCCCACAGTACTGCCAAAAGCCCAATGCTAAGGGATACTATCCCATATCCTTGAATATGAGGGTTCAATTCCACAAATAAGCCTTTTTATCCTTCAATACCTCATAATTTGGCCTTTATGGGTCCTCTATACAGGATATGTACAGCATTCTACGCGTCATACACATCAGAAGAGGGCTGTGAGGTCCCCAGGTGAAAATTTTCACCCTGTATTTGGAAAAACTTCCCAGATGTGGTTTCAAAACTTCCTGTGAGCCCAATAAACAGTATAAAGCTTGTGTATGAGCCACAAGCCTTCCATTGGAAGTGAAAGATATTTACTCTTCCTACATGGAAAGAACCAGAGGTCCTTTCTGCCCATTTTCAGGATAAAAATAGACTTTCCTCTGCCCAAAAGAGTAATCCCCATCCTGCTCTTGAGCTCCCAAATAGTACATCTTCTTACAAACATTTATACCCTTGAGAAATAATCACGTATAATTATGGTTATAATTACTTTAGTCTTTATTATAGTAAATCAATTGATAAATACTGCATCCAGGGCTTTCAGTAGCACTCACCACCACTATTTCTTCATAGTAAATTCCTGAATACTATTAACAAATAATTTATTATGCTTTATATGGGTGTCACAGTCATATTTAAAGCTTTAATTACATTTATTATCACTTCATCATAGAGTCAGTCTGACACTTCTGATTCAGACAATAATATCAAGTATCAATCCACCCCTTCTCTAGTATTATATTGAATATATTAGTAGCAAGGCTAAGTATCTTATAGTATTATTCATTATTCATTGATTAAATATTTTGATAACATTTAATATTCTTACCATCATGGTCCTAGTGTTTTGCTAGTATTTGAAGATATCATGATTAGTGAGCCTATCAAATTTATGAATAACATTTATTCATAGAAACTGTATATAATCATCTTACCCTTATACCTTTTATCATAGCCCTTATTAATATATAAAATTCTATTTATATTCATTTTAACAGTATTCTATTCATATTATTCTCTTCAAATCTTATGCTTATAACAACCATAACCACCCTTAAATTATTATATTTTTATTGATATTAATATCAAATTACCTTTAAATTCTGAAATATTTATCAATATTATTATCAGTATCAATGGTGATCTTCCAAAAATATTCAAATAACTTAATTAAATAGAAGAGGAATCCTAAAAGAAATTCAAAAGATAACTATACCATCAGTAAAAAGAATTAAAGAAAACCTCATTTCTATAAAAACTAATATTGAATATTATCATCATTATCATATTGGCTTCTTATTGACATATTTATATAGAATCATGAATAATCTTCACTAGTTTAAATTTCCATTATTTTGAATTTTTATTGGATTATCTCATCAACATCATATTCTAAGTATATTTAAAGAGGAAGCTAATACACATTGACACCCTTCATTATGAAATCATTCAGAAATTCAAAGATTTTTACCTGTGATTTACTCCTCAAGGTACTTCTTAGACAATTATCCCACAACAAAAGGAGTTCCAACAAGGGATTTTTCCCTCATTCAGCCACACAACAGATAATTAGAAATTTTTCATGAATTTATTAAATGAGAAACTCCTAATTTGGTCAAATTAAATTCCTCCATTTTAACACAGTCCTCATTAGGGCTTCTGGCTGAATTGTTTTCAAGCCCATATTTGCTATTGATCTCTTTCCGGTTTAATGGAAATTAATTTTAAAATCAGAAAGAATCCAAAAATCTTTTTTTCAAAAAACTTGAGAAATGCCTCATTGTTTATCAATTAATCATCTAGCTAAATAATCTCATTTGCTTCCAACTCAGGGAAATCACAAATTGTAATTTGTGTTATATTTGGCTTATTGAAAAAGAGCTCATCTATTTGTGAATATCATGTTCAAATTTCTTTCATATTTTGAATCATTATGTTAATTCCTTTCTTGAGTCTCCATCAGCATTACCTGAACCTGTTTTTTTCTCATATTTTTTGCTGATATATACTTTTACTTTAATTTTTTCAATGCTCCCTCATATTTTGAGGGTCAGCTCCAATTATTTTTTTATTTTTTGTTCACTTTGTCAGCCTTTAATTTGAATCCAAATCTTTTGATAATGGGGGCCTTTCAACCAACTTCTTTCCAGAAGATCCAAAATAAGTGTCAAGATTCCTCCTGCTTTTGAGCAAATGTATTACTGTTAGATAGCCATCTGTTTTCATTTTTTGTAAATTTTTTGGATAAAAACTCAAGTACTAACTTTTCAAAGGTGATAAGTCTGTGGGTGGAATCATTCAAGTGGTGAGAGTTAATATGAAGCTGAAGATGTGTTGAAAGTGAGGATCTAATTTTTTTCATTTACAAAAGCAGAATAGATTCTAAATCCAAATTTAACATGGTGGTGTTACAAAACACCCACCTTGAATCTCTGTTTAAAAGAGCAGAATTAAAAATTGAATGATATGCAGGATTATAATCTAAAAAATGTGGGTTTTCTGATGTGATGTTTGGCCAAAATTCCCAATTGAAAAAGCTTAGTTTTTTTTCAAGTCTAAGAGTTCCTATTATCATAATTTCTTTCATTTAATTACTTTATATTTTGGTTACTTTAAGTCTCCAAACCTAGCAAGATGGATGTTTACCATGATGATTCATTTGGATATCTCTAAAGACCTTTTATTGAATATATATAAAGTAGGTAGGAAAAAAGTTGCTATCAAGGAAGGTCAGAGTCAGAGCATAGTGGTAATAAAGAAAATAATGTAACATAAAGTTAAAAATTTGGTCCAAAATTCATTTTGCTATTTGGAAAGTATTAATTAATATCTATCAATGATTCTGAACAATAAATTATTCTAATCATTCTATTTCCTAATTTTCTGTATACAGTGGGATATTTTCAACATTTGTGATATATATATATATTACTTAATCATTGAAATCAATCAAATATCAGGAAAATTCAAGAGATGGTAGTTGGTAAATATTTTTTGGAGAAAAAAAATATCAAACAGTGAAAATTATTGAGAATAAATAATAGGTTAGTAAATTTGAAGCATGGTGATTCATGAGCTGTTGAAAAGTTTTCCTTTAATGGTATTTGGTTATTTACTCTTTCTACTATGACCAAAGAATAAGAGTTATCTATTCATCTCTCTTTTTTACTTTCAAATTAATAAAGAAAATAATACTATTTTTACAAGGGTTTCTATGTATTTCTTTACATTGTCTAAAAAAAGTATTTTTTATCAAAAAGTAAACACAAACCTAAGATTCAAATGATCTTTCAGATAATAAAATAGAATAATAGTGAGCTTTTTGGAAAAATGAGACTTTAGTTCAATATGAATTGTCTAGTATTTTAATGAGGAACATCAATTTTTTTGATTAAATAAGCTTCCTTAGTAATAACTGTTTTTCTGATCAATATTTCATCAAGATATGCCTAAAAATTTATGATAGTAAAAACCCTCTTTTATTTAATTCAATATTCTCATAATTTGAAGGTAACTATGATCTTAGATTAATATTTTAAAGATCATTCACATTTAGAACTCAAATATTCATAATATTTGATATGAAGGGATATATAGTTATATTTTTGGAGATTTTGGTGTGTTTTCAAAAATCAGAAATGGTTACCTTTGTTATTATAATAAAGGAATACTTGGAGCTTTATCCTATGTGCTTTGATCTATTTCCTTCTTATTATTGAAAAGGGTCTTATCTAGCAATATTTGAATGGAATATGATAGAAAAAATATATATTTCTAGGTTTTGTAGTATAAACTCACTACAATACAGGTTTCTTCAAATAAATGTGTTATTGAAACAGGCTTCACTAAATATTTAATTAATAATTCTATTTACTACCTATAGTCTATAATTTCAAGAAAAACTGATTCTTCATTTTGTTTTTCAAGCAAGAAATATAATTGAAATGGCACACTTAGCATGGGAAAAGGAGGGATGACATATGGACTTGAAGAAAATAATCAAGAAAAATTCAATATTAATTTCAAGGAGAGGTAATCTGAAGCCTATTTGATGGGAAAAGAAAAAGGTGATCTCAAACCAAGAGATTTTAAGGATAGTTTAACTTTCAATTAGAACAAAAAATAAAAGAACAAAGGACTTTTTTCTCATCAATAATTCCATGCTCTCATAGTAATTATGACATCATTAGATTTTTTGGTTTTGTATTTGAAAAGTATAAAAAGTATCATTTCTCTTCATAATATTTAGAAGCTACTTTAAAGGAAAAGATTCATCTGAGTTGATTGGGAACATTGTATGCTCATTACTATTATAAGCTTTATTGTTTAAATTTTGATACTTTTTTAAAAAATAACTGATAAGAATATTTTTCCAAAAACCAGAACTTACTTGTCTCTGAAATTTTTAAAACTCATTTTTTTTAAGATTATTTTAATTATGATATAGAGAGTAACATGTGGTCATTCAGTAATTGAATGTTATATTAATTAATTTCATTTCAAGCTTTAATATTTGTAAAGTACAAATATTATCAAAGAAATAATTCATCATAATTTTACCAATTTTATTTTTCATCAAAGTGCTTCAGAACTACCTTTTTCATAGAAAATCTCCTTAATATCAAAACACTACTTCACAAGGGTCTAGTGGTAAACAAAATTTGTAAGGCTCTTTTTTGAATTAATAGTCTCTTTTTAGTCTGTGTTTTCTTCTAGCTTCCTCTTTTTCATCACATCTGTGAGGCTTTGAGATATGACCACATATCCAAAAAGGTCACAAGAAAACTTTAAAATAATTATCTTAAATAGGCATAAATTCTTAATTACCTCAGAATAAAATGAGGAAACCTTTGAAATTGATTACACCATTATATTCTTCATGATAAAATACACATATATCATCTTTATGGAATATCTGTAAAGTCAATACTTAATGAATAATAAGTAAAAATGCCATAAAAAAGACATAAATTGTTATTTATCTCAGAAACCAATGAAACAAAATGTGAAATGAACTGCACCATTAGATTCCCCACTAAATATTATACATATAACATTCTTATGTCATATTTGTAAAGCCAATATTTAAGGAAATAGCCTGAATATATGCACTTTTATGGTCAGCTCATATATTCATGGTTTTTAGCACATATCTCTTGAAATACACATGAGATATAGCTAAACCAACATTTAATCTACCATTTATTTTCTGTGAAGATACAGATATAATCCTTATTTGACAAGCTATAAACAATTTTATAACTTTTAAGGGTTTATTGAATAAAATTGCTATAGCTGTTGACCACTTTGTTGTGAAAGTGGTCCACACTTAAAACAAGGTAGATATTCAGTTTCTAATAGTTTATATGTGAATAATGATGTATTTTCTGTCATTATATTAAATTTAAAACCCCTTGAAATCATGGTTTGAAGTTTAAAATAGTGAATTTTGACAGAAAGGATAAGTTACAACAAAAATAATCAAAAATAGATTATTGATTATGTAATGCAATGCTCTCGGAATTTTAATCATTAAATTTCAAGCTATTATAATCCACTCTTCAATTGGATTTAAAGTGTATAACTTGAAAGTTCTGATTGATCAAAGCTGAAGCTTAAAATTGATCATCTATGATCACTCACTGTAGCCTTATTTTAAGTTTAACAGTTATTTAAATGATAAAACTTGTGAATACTATTAGATTATGGTCAATAGGAATATAATACACAAAATTTAGGCTCTTTCAAAGCCTATGATGTCATCAAACTGAAAGTTATAGTGATAACTCTAAATAATGGCTTAATAATGAGATAAGATGGTTTAATCATGATAGGATCATCACTAAACCTTAAACTATTGATCAATTAAATTGAATAGCATCATTACACATCCACTAGAAGCCTGTTGGACTCTAGGAGGGAAGAGTTTGCTATAAATAGAGGTATTTTTACTCTATTTCCTCCTCAGATGGATCAAAAACATTAAATTGAAATGTACATTCTTTATTCTTTATATATATATTTGTTATATTCTCAAAGACCTAAGATCATCTTCATTATAATCACTAATATTGAGGTTATTATGTCAATTTATAATTGTTTTTGTTCAAATTCTCTCTAAAACTCTAAATCCATGTAAAACCAGAATATTTGTAATTTCTTTTTTTCTTTGTAAACACAATTTAAATAAGTTTTATTTACTTTGTTTGGCATAAATTCATCTAAAACTTTCATATTAAGCATCAAAAGTAGGTTATATTTACTTATTATGATATTTTTATCCCTAATTATTATCCTTAATAATCCTTTATTAGTATATAACTTCAATATTGATAATATTATTGTTATAAATTGTTTTTTATTACTAAATAACAGCTTCTTACACATTTATTATTTGTTGGTAACAATAATAAATTCCCATAAATATATTAATTATCCAATATGAGTATATTTATTTGACAATATAATTATTATCATCCCATTCTTAAAAAATTATAAGGAAATTCATAGTACAAACAGTAAAATATTTTTAATATTCTCTTATTGTTTCATATTCAAACCTTACATTTGAGGTCCTGGCCGTGATATTTACTTAAAAGGCCTTTAAAAACATTTGATTTGGGTTTATCTAATAATAAATTATATTCATAATTATAAAATTATATAATTATTTTAAAAGCTATTGAGGCATTTGGAAAGCAATTGTACTGTCTTACATGTGGTTTTTCTCATCGTTAGACTTTCAAGAACTTTCCTTGAGTGACTCTAGTGATTAGAAAAGATATTTATAAATTAAAAATGAATTTATATTATAATTAATTTTAGAAAAAGAATCATATTATTTTTTTATTTTATCATATAAAAATAAAAAAAAGAAAGAGTCATTTTAATTCCTTTTTATTCATTTCATTTTTTTAAAGATGTAAAAGCAATTTTTATGTATAAATTGCCATATCTTATCAAAAATATCACTTTTTACAAAAAAGGCTTATATTTACTTGTCTTTTTTATTGTTTGAAGACAGCCCAACAGAGGACAATTAGACCACTGTTGAGAGATTGGTAGAAGAAACTTTTCCAAGTTCTCCAACACCTGTTGTCAATAAGAAAAAGAAAGCTAAGAAATTAGTCTTTCCAGGACCCACTCTTCAGGAATCTGAAGGTTATTACTTCTCCTTCAATTCCCATAAATAGAATTTTTAGTGTCCTTAAATCTTTTCATCTTCTTATTTATGACTACTACAAGAGGATCCCAATCCTCCCTCCAATCAGATAGAGATGGACTCAGAAGTAGAGTTGATCCCTCAAAAGGGAAAATAAAGTTCAAAATCTCCAGTGGAACAGAATCCACACAAGGAAGTGCCATATCCCAAAGGCAATTCCCAAAAATGCCCATAATATCTGATCCAGACTTAAAACTAAGTGTGAGTAACTCCAACAGATATAAATCACATTCAGAGGGCTCAAATAGGCATTTATATGAGCCAGTAAAAGCAGTATTACACAGTTTACAAGGACAAGGATTGGGAAATGTTGCCACAAATCCACCATGGAGTGATGAACTCCTGGCACATCCTGAAAAAATTCCTCAGAGAGGAGGAAATAGTGAGATACTCCAATGGATGGAATCTATTATCATTTGAACCTCAAATCAAAAATATAAAGGAGTACCATGTCAAAAAGAGGGATGTAAGCAAGGAAGAAGCCCCAGTAGCTTCTACCAGCAACCCTCAAGCCAACCAACTTCCCCAAAAAGGGAAGAAGAGCAGGAAAAAGAACTGGAGGAAACCATATTACCCAAGCTACAGGATTCCAAAAATCTAAAGAGATGCCATGGACAATGTCTTCAATATGGCCAGAACCTTGATGGAATTCAAGAACAAAGAGGAACAAAAAAACAGACAACCTCATTTCCCAAAGGAGTAACTTTTTCTCCTGATGTGGTAAATACTTTAACAAAAATTAAAAATAATATTTTACCTCTTAAAGACATTAAAAATAGTTTATCATCTTTAGCAAAAATTGTTGTAGAAAATAAAAAAGAAATTGATAACATTAAATTTATGGCTGAAAATAATAAACCAAATATTTTAATTGACAATACTCAGAAATTAATACAAGGAAAAAAGGAATTTCATAAATACATAAGATATATAAAAGAAAAAACTTTGACAATTAATTATGACATGAGTATGGATGCTCTTACAGAAAAATCAAACAAATTAAGTATTTAAGTTGAAAAATTTGAAGAAAAGACCTCATCAAATCAAAAATTACTTTTAGACCATGTAGAAAAAAGTGATTAAGCAAGAATCAATCTTAAAGATGACATTCATAGTGAAATAAAACTTATTACTGAAAAAATGGATAAAATAAATGAGGCTAACTTAAATATGCCAAAGTTATCAACACCATTTTCTTCAATAAGAAGTCCTGCTAAACCAAGTGAGGATTTAACAAATCCATTAATAAAAGACTTGAGCCATCAAGACAATAACCAAGTCTTAATGAAGGAAGCACCTCAATTAAAAGAATGGCCAACATTCACAGTTGAAGGTGAATATGACCATATGTCATTTATTAAAAAAATTGACATTTTGCAAGCGGATTATGCCATAACAGATGAATTAATCACTGCCAGATTACATTCATTATTTGAAAAATCTGAAAAAAATTGTATTATGGCATAAGAAAAACAAATGGCAAAAATACCTGGTCTTTGTGTAAAAAGGAAATAATCACCAAGTGGGAAAATGATTCCTGGAGCTACAAGAAAGAAAATTAATTTGAAAATTCCTTCTTTGACCCAGATAAGGATAAACCTTTGACTTAGTTCTTAGAACAAGTTGAAAGATTAAATTCACTGTACCCAGAAATGTCACAAAAAATGGTACACATGAAAATACTTAAGAAATTTGGAGGAGAACTGGAACATGCCCTAAAAAGCAGGTGTATATAACCATTCTCCACAGAATAGTATATTAATGCACTAGAAGATATAGTGACAATAACAAAAATTTGCAGAACATGGAGAAAATTGGACATTAAAAGCCAAAATAAACCATTTATCAAGAAAGATAAACCAAAATGAAGTTTCAGACCCAATACACCTAACACTAATGAGAAAGTGAAATGCAATAATTGTGGAGGTATTGGACACTTAGCCAATAATTGTCTTAAAAAGGCAAAAACTGATGAAATTGTGGAAACAGAAGACCACAATGACAAAGAAGATGAATCTGATTCTGAAAAAGACACTGAAGAGTCAGAAACCTGTGAAAGTGATGAAATTAATATAACTCATGCACAAATTAATATTATTTATTCAATATATGAAGTACTTGATGTAAATTCAAACTTACCACAAGCTGGAACATCTGATACAAGCCTCACAAAGATACAAGATACCAAACTGTATAGAGCCAAACCAGAAAAACAAATGGGATATACAGCTGGAAAGTCAAGTATAAGTCTTGTCATGGCTGAAAACCAAGAGGCAAAAGCAAGCTTAGATACAGGAGCATACTGTACCTGTGTTGGTAGGAATTATTTAAAAACAATTATACCATATTGGGAAGAAAAGCTTATACCAATACAAGGGGTAAAATTTAGTAGTGCAAGTGAAAGCATGAAGCCCCTTGGAATAATTGACTTAACATTAATTTTTCCCCACCCTTGCCAATGTATAAGAGTGAAAGTAGAGTTTGTAGTTATGTACAACTGTACAAGTAGCCATTTCTTACTTGAAAGCTATTACTTGTCAATTTATGGCATAGATATCTCTAATAAAAAACAAAGATATTTCACCATAGGAGACAATAAGAGGCAGGAATTTGGGTTTTAAATCACAAAAATCAAATTTTATTTGTAAATAATGAAGAGAAAAGCCCAGAAAAACATTTTTTCATACTTGAAAAACTTAATGAGGCAGAATTCAATTAAGAATTAACATAAAGAATGAGATGAAAACTGATTTATCCGTTGTTTAAATATAAAAATGCCTTTGCACCTGACAAAGAACCACTAGGTGCAATCATTGGACATGAAGTGGAAATTATTCTTAATGTGGAAAGATCTTATCCACCCTTTTTAAGAAGACCAGATTTCCCAGATAGCCCAAGAGCTGGAGAAGCCTTAGAGGTACACATTAAAGAATTAATGGATCTTGGGGTATTAAGGAAAGCAGAACATAATGAACAAGTAGAGTTCACTACACCTGTCATTCTAACTTGGAACAATGTAAAATCAAGGATGGTAGGGGACTTTAGAGCTCTGAATACCTATACCATCCCTGACAGATATCCAATAACCAGAATCTATGAGACATTAACACCATTCTCACAGCCTAAGCTCATTACATCCATGGATGCTCTAAAGGGCTTTCACCAGAATTTCTTAGTAGACAATTCCAAAGGACTACTGAGGATAATAGTCCACTGTGGGATTTATGAATACTTAAGAATGGCAGTTGCTATATATAATGCACCTTCCAATTATCAAAGAATTATCAATACCACATTTCCTTAAGAATTATCAGAAGGATGGTAGATTATCTATATTAATGATATCATAGTTTGCTCAGAAGCTTGGGAAAGTCACTTAACAAGATTAGAAAGAGTCTTTCAAAAAATATTGCAATTAAATATGAAAATTTCCTTGCAAAAATGTCATTTTTCATACAGTAAACTTAAAGCACTAGGACATTTTTTATCTGGACTAAGTTTGGGCATAGATAAAAACAAAGTAGAAGCAGTACTACTGAAACCAATTCCTCAAAACAAAAAATAAATGCAATCATTTCTAGGATTTTCTGGTTATTACAGACAGCATATAAAATACTTTTAAAGAATTTCCAAATCCTTGTACAAGCTCTGTGACCAACAAAAATTCTATGAAATGATTGAAGATAGGGTTAAAGCATATGAGTAATTGAAAAATTCCCTCACAAATTCCCCATTTCTTCTAATGCCAGATTGGAAACTACCTTTCAAGCTGTAAATTGATTCTTTTGGAGAAGGACTAGGTGCTGAACTACACCAGACACAAATCAGAAATGATAAACCTGTTGAAGGACCAATTTGCTTTATTCCAAGACAAATTAAGCCAACAGAAGCAAGATATGGAACAAGAAAAATTGAATTTCTTTTCCTAGTTTGGGATTTATAAAAATTACACTATTATTTGGATGGAACAGTGTTTGATGTGATAACGGACTGTAATGCTTCAAAATCTTTATTAAAAATGAAGACACCAAATATGCACATGCTTATATGGCAAATTGCTATCCAAGAATATAGAGGAAATATGACTCTAGTTAATAAATCTTGAAATATTCATAAAAATACAGAGGGTCTTAGCAGATGGGCTTTAGAAAATACACCTGAAAACCCACAATGGGTACCACAGGAAGAGCATCATATAGAAGGCATACGTGTCACAGATATTGGTACATAGCTCTTTATCTAAGCTGAAGAAAGCTATAAGATGGACAAGAACTGTCATATCTTATGCCAGCCTTTAATGAAAGGCTGTAAAGACCCATCACTTTCATCCAAGCTAGATGAAGTATGAAAAAAAAAATATGATGAAGGAAGATTCCACCTCTTTGATGGAATCCTCTATTATAGGACTAAACATACATGTGTTATGGTTTTAACAGATAGAACTCTGATAAACACTATACTACATGAATGCATGATAGTGTAGCAACTGGACATCTCTCAGAAGACAGGAAACTAGGGAGGGCAAAAACCTTCTCTTGGTGGCCAAATTGGAGAAAATATGTTGCAGAATACTTCCAAACCTGTGACAGATTTCAACAAGCATATACAGCCATAGGAAAGAAATTTGGAATGATTATCCAAATCCAATAACCAAAATCCCCATGGGAAATATTTCACATGGATTGAGTAACAGCCTTACCTCCGGGAGGAGAGAGAAGTTATAATGCATGCCTAGTATTAGCTGACAGTTACAGAAAAACTCCAATGTTCTTACCATGTCACAAAGATGACACAGCTATGGACATATCCATAATTATATGGAAGAAAGTTATTAGCTATACAGGATTTCTCCAAAATATCATAAGTGACAGAGACCCAAAATTCACCTCAGCATTATAGACAAACCTCCATAACTTGTTTGGAAAAAAGCTACCATTATCCACAGCCTACCACCCTCAAACTGATGGTCTGGCAGAACAAAGGATACAAACCTTAGGAGATACAATTAGAAGATTCTGTGCTTATGGCCTAGAATTCAAAGACTCTTATGGCTTTACCCATGATTGGTGTACCTTAATACCAGCTCTTGAGCTGGCATATAGAACATCAATCCACTATTCAACTGGAAAAACACCAGCAATGTTAGAAAAAGGTTGGAATCCAAGACTTCCATATGATACTCTCAAAGAGTACTTAGTGGGTATACATCCAACAGAAAGTAGTTTCAAAACTATGCTTGACAAAGTAACACACTATGCAAGCAGATGTAAGCAAGATTCTTTAAAATATGCAAAAGAAAGATGGGATAAAATTCATAAACCACCTAACTTTTAAGTAGGATACTTGGTCTTAGTATCAACTCTGAATTTTAATAATATCAAAGGCCAAAAGAAATTGAAATATTCCTTTGCAGGACCATTAATGATAAAAGCACTACATGGACCTAGTTCTGTGCAGCTAGAACTCACAGGTGAATAAATGATTAAACACCCAGCTTTCCCTGTAAGGCTGATAAAACCTTACAGCTAAAATTACAAAGAGTTATTTCCCCTAATAAATAAACCAACACTTGTAATTGCCCCTCTAGAAGAAGGATAAGAAAGGAAAATTTTAAAATTCCTTAAATAAAGGAGGACTAGAAACAAAAAAGAAATAGAATAACTTGTGAGGTATAGAAATCCAGCCCAAGAGGATTAATAGCTACTTGAGAAAGATATAACCAATCCTGATAAACTACTAAGAAGGTTCAGAAATGAAAGAAAACCTATAGAATAGAAAATTTAAGCATTATTGAGCTTCAAGACTAATGAAGTCTAATGAAGAGGTAGGAAAGTGGATTAAACCCTAATTAACTATATCAGATTGTGGTACAAGTTTTTTTGGTGATGGGGAATTTGAGCATTTGAGATATGACCACATATCCAAAAGGTCACAAGAAAACTTCACAATAATTATTCTTTTCAAATAATTATCTTAAAATAAGTGCAAATTCCATAAATAGGCATAAATTATTAGTTACTTTGGATTCTAATGATTAAAAGTTTGAATCAAATGAGACCATTAGATTCCCCGTGATGAAATACACATATATTATTTTTATAGCTTATCTGTAAATTCAATACTTAATGTAAGTAAAAATGCCATAAAAAAGACATAAATTCTTATTTCTCTCAGAAACCAATGAAACAACATGCAAAATACATTGCACAATTGTATTTTCCACAAAATAATATACATAAAAAACTTTTATGTCATATTTGTAAATCCAATTTTTAAGGAAATAACCTGAATATATGCACTTTTATGGTCAGTGCATGTATTCATGGGTTTTAGCACATATCTCTCAAAATGCACATGATAGAGAGTTAAGCCAAAAATAAATCTACCACATACTTACTTGAGGAATAAATATATAAACTTCATTTGACAAGCTTTAAACAGTTTTATAACTTGTAAGGGTTTATTGAATAAAATTGCTATAGCTGTTGACCACTTTGTTGTGAAAGTGGTCCAAACTTAAAACAAGGTATATATTCAGGTTCTATTAGCTCATGTTTGAAGAATGATGTATTTTTCATAATTATATTCAAGCTACAACCACTTGAAATCATGATTTGGAGTTTAAAATAGTGAATTTTGACAGAAAAGATGAGCTACAAGGAAAATCATCAAAAATAGAGTTCTGACGATTTAATGAAATGCTTTTTCAGTTTAATCATGACCTTTCAAGCTATCATAATTCACTCTCTAATTGGCTTTAACATGTATACATCGAAATTTCTTAATGATCAAAGTCTAAGCTTAAAATTGGTCATTTATGATCACTCATTGTAATCATATTTTAAGTTTAACAGCTATATAAGTGATGAAACTGGTCAATACTGTTAGATTATGATTAATACTAATAAAATCCATGAATTTTAGGTTTTTTCTAAGCCTATGATGTCATCAAACTTAGATTCATAGTGAGAACTCTAATTAATGGGGTAATAATGAGATAAGATGGTTTAATTATGATGTAATCATTACTAAACCTTAGACTACTGATCAATTCCAGTTTGTACCATCAGTACAGGTCTACTAGGAGCCTGTGGAACTCTGGGAGGGAAAATTTTACTATAAATAGAACTCTTTTTAATCTATTTCCCCCTCAGATGCATCAAAAAAATTAAAATGTAAATTCTTTATTCTTTATATAGAACTTCATTAAATTATTAAAGACCTAAGATCATCTTCATTATAATCACCAATGTTGATGTTATTACATCAATTTTTAATTTTTTTTGTTAAAGTTCTCTCTAAAACTCTAACTCCACATAAAACCAAGAATATTTATAATTTCTTTTATTTTTATTTGTAAATAAAATTAAAATAAGTTGTATTTACTATAGTTGGCATTAATTCATCCAAAATCATTACATTAAGCATACCAAGTAGGTTATTTTCACTTATTATAATATTTTTATCTCTAATTATTATCCTTGATAATTCTTTCATTAATATAAATAGTATCTATATTAATATATAACTTCAATATTATTGATATTATTGCTATAAATTGTTTTTTATTACTAAATAAAAATTTGTTATACATTCATTATTTTTTGGTAACAATAATAAATTTCCATAAGTATATTAATTACTAAATATTAATATATTTATTTTTATTATATTAGTATTTTATGATATAGATTATAGTATTATATTCATTTAATAATATAATTATTTTACACTATTATTATAATTATTATTATCTCATTATTAAAACTTTATAAGGACATTTATAGTACAATAAGTAAAATATTTGTAATATTTTCTTATTTTTTCATATTCAAGCCTTACAACATTCTTTGGAAACATAATCCTTATACTCTCCCTACCATCCAAGAATTCAAACTATTTTTTCTTTGTACCTACTTTAGATTACTTACCAAAAGTCCAAAATCTGAAATTTGTTTCTTTATAATTCTTATTCAAGATCTTTTCAGAAACTATTAAAGAATATTTTATAATAGATTTTTGAATACAAGCCCCTATGGACGTTTTCATACTATTTCAACAAATATCTTCTGAAAATGAAGACCTTACTTCACAAGGCTCTAGCATAAAGTCTAAACCTTCAACTTCCATTTCTCATTTTTGGTTGTTTTCTTGTATGTTTTTTATATTTCCCATAACCATCAAAAACATTATATTCATCCTTTTCCTACCTTCCGCAAATTTCTACCAATTTTGCTTCTGACCTCCTTTTTATATCAAAATAGCAATGTCATTTTTCTCAAATTTATTATTTTTAATGGGTCTTTCTCATTCAAATCATATTTTGGGAGATTAAAGAAGAAATTTCTATTTATCTCAGATTCATAATCTATAAGAATCCAAGATGTTTTATAGTACATATAAGTTATTTTCATGGTTATTGAAAATTAATAAAAGAAATTCTCACCCTTTATTTCCAATACCTCCATTATAAGTTCATTATAATTATTTTGTAAAAAAGATAAATTTTTATATTTCACTAAAAAATCATTATTTTTGAATCCATTGATAAATATTGAACAGCTTTAAGATTCTTCACACCACTCTCTCAACTTCCTCCTCTGAAAAGATTATTTCAATTTCTCTCTGATTATTTACTTAATTCTATCAATATTCTACATTGAAAAAAAACTCTCATATATATCTCTAACTATGTAGCTTTAGTTTTAACAAATCATTTGGAAAGAAAAAAAATGATTTTCACCTTGTAATAAAATCTTATATTTGAAAAATTATCAAAAAAAGATCTAAAACCATAGAAAAACTTTCCATAATAGAAGAACTTCATGGAGAAAGATGAAAGCTTCTATGAGAAAATTGTTCTAATAAAATTCAAAATCAACAGAAGAGTCTGAAAGGACAGTTAATAATTCAAAAATACATCAATTAACAAAATATTTCATAAATCTTCATGTTAAATTGAACAATCACCTTTTATTGTTCATTCAATTTTGTGCATTAAGAGAACAATTTAACGCCCTTTTCAATCAAACTATGCCTTCCAACAGAAAGAAATACTGGTGACCTTGAAACAAGGTGAAATAAAATCCCCTTTTCAAGATTTCTTATTTTATTTTTATAGCTGTGAATGTTCTTTGCAGATTCTTTGTAAATACTAAATACATCCTTATTAGGATTTTCTTACTCACAATTATGGTACTCATGCATTTTTTGGGACTTTCAAATAAGCTTAATTCAAGTCATAAATCTTCCTAAATGAGATATCACAGGCTTATTTAAATGAAAAAATTGTTATAAATTCATTTTTAGATTTATTAGTCAATTTCTTTCATTTCCTATAACTCTTGAGGCTAATGTTTTTATAAATTATATGTATTTAGTTAAAGCTTTTATGATCATTCTTCTTTAAAAATTAGTTTATTGTAAGATATTTCAGAGAAAAATAATACCAGTAATTTCATGAATTAAAATTATTCATATATCTGACTATTTTTATATTTAGTAAGGAGTGTAAACTTTTGGCTGGAAAAGTAGATTCACCTCCCTCCCAAAAATCCTCTCTTTAGTTTTCATATTCATCATATATTCATTCCTAGCTATATTCAATAGCAATTATAGAATTCTTTAATATGGGTAAAATAACAACTCATTTATTCAATTCAAAAATATTAGATTTATTGCTAAGTGTCAGGATGACTCTATGATATATAGCTTTAAAATTATATCAATAAGCTATAACTGTGAGTGTGACACAGTAATAAAAAGGGCTATAGTAATTAATATTAGTGATGGTGAGGACTTCTTAGAGCCCCAGGTTCAGTGCTTATCTTTTGGTTTACAACAATTAATATTATAATTTTATCTGTTAAATTCTAAGGGTATGACTTATCAAAAGGTTTTACCACATAAGAACGCTAAGATCAGGATGATGAATTTTTCCTTTGGTGAGGCAAAAGCTCCTTTCATATTTTTCAGGGGTATTGGAAGGTTTTTTATCTCTGCACACAACCCTGTATTGAATCTTTTTTACTACTGTGGTTTAACTTGTAGTCCCACATACTCAATACAGGCTGTTATTGTGTGGAAATGTAGTTTCAGAACAACAAGCTGTATTCTAGTGGTTCTGACCTGTCAGGCACTGTACAAGATGTGTATTTAGTACTTCCATTGGTTCAATTATGCAAAATTATAGAATAAACAGTATTTAGTTAACCTATATGGACAGTTGTCCCACAGTAAGATCTTATACTGGCTAGTGTGGTATTATAATATTGAAACATGGATAGCTTTTTCAGTTTTAAAGATGGAGAGCTCAAATTCATCTCATTTTGTAGCATTATTTATGATCTACACAATGGCCACTCATATGGTGTGTCTAGAGAGTATGGAAAATTTATACATCCCTCATGTTTTATTAAGCTTTGAGTAAGCTGTATATGGAGGGATTAATTCAAAAAGTCTTGATAACTTTTCATCTAAACTAGCTGGAGAGTCTTGTTTTGTTCTGTCAAAAATGCCATATTCTGCTCTTCCAGAAGAAATTCAATCATAGATATCCCCCACTAAAACTGTAGAAGTTTGATAAGAGGTTTATATTTTACATACCATTACTATACCCTCAGGTGGCTGTAACTTCTTCAGTTTTTATTCTGGGTGTATTTAGTTGGCACCAAATAGCCCTCTCTGAGAGCTTCAATAATGTAACCAAAATAATGGATTTCTTAATTAAGACCTGTATTCTATATTAGAAGTCAAAATGAAGTATTGTTCTCAGCTCTGGTTTTTTAATTCAAATAACTTTATAATTTCTTATTGTATTGAGATAAGAATTATATATTCTCAAATTTGGGAGTTTTCTCCTTCAGATGGATACCATCATGATCCATTGTCTGCAGATTCTCAATTATGAGTATCCTATGTTGAAACCATTACTTATTATATTAAAGTTTCATTCTTGTGCTCTGGTTTTGAATCACAGTCTGACACTAATTTCATTCTTCAACTCATGGAGTGATAACCACCTCAATTTAATTTTCTCATTTTTGCTCTCCATTCATATTTTTGAGTCAGCTAAGCATTAATTAATCTTAACCACATTTTGACCTCTAAGAAGGTTTTTACAAAAGGCAGGTTCTAAATAATATGTTCTGTAATTTTCTTAATTGGCTAAAAGGAATTGAGTTTTTCTGAAAGAATTGGTTGGATCTTGGAAGATATTCATTCTTTGAAAATAATTTGAGTAATTTCAAAAGCTTCAATATCCTGAATTCATAGATATAAACTTCTTTCTTATATAAAAAATGAGCTGCATACTGTGATTAAATAGCTTAACAAATATTGAGCTCTTCAATTATAAAACTACAAATGATAAAAATGAATAACTTTTTTTCATTCAAAATAGTGATTCACACCAATTTTTGTTCTTTGACATGGCCATAAATTTCATTAATTAAATAATCCAACACAACCTTGGAATCCCTCTCTTTGAATAAACTTGAGGATTTAAGGTTTTTGATAACTTGACCATGATATAATCTTTTTTTGAAACCAAAAAATCACTTAAATGAACTTAAATATTTAAAAATATAGCTCTATATTATAATAAATCCAAAAATAGATTTTATTTGAAAAAATTGAATCCCTAAATCCCCTTAAACCCATGCTAAAAGGGAAAACTTCCATCTATAAATCAGGAATTATTGTGAGTAAATTGAGTTATTTTCAAAAAAAAAAAAAAGAAGAACTTCAATTATATTATATTTAATCTATGATTTTTCACTATTTCTTTATAATAACTTCTTGAGGCTTCTGTTTTTAATTGAAAAATAGAATCTTTTTCATAAACTAGAGTTTTATGTAAATATTCTGATAGTATGTTATATTTTTTTCACAAAAAAAAACTTTAGAAAAAATGTTCTCCTCATTCATAGAAACATTTTTTTTTCATAAATTATAATATCTTGAGCTCTTTTTTCTGAATAAAACAGCTAAGATTTCTTTTTAGAGACTTATTTTTTGTTAATTGTAAATAATTTTCTAGTAAACTCTTAATATATGAGCTTGTATTAACTCACTATGAGTCTTTTCTAAAAATAAATATGGCTAAATGGATATTAAGTAATGCATTTGTTTAAAAAAAATATATATATATTTAATGAAATTATCCTCACAATATACCTGTATAGGATAAGTTGATTTATTTATTTAAAAATACTTAAATGGTGTACTTTTGGATTTTTTGCTTCTCAAAAATGTAGTGATTTTTCAAATTCAAATTTTATTATTTCTGAAACCCCTTATTAAAATAACGACCTTTCAAATGATTTTTTGGAAATGAATTAAGAGATATTTATATAGATAAATATATAAATATATATATATATATTCATTAAATATAATTCTCTTAAGAATTTCAATGCTATAAATTATCTCCACCATCCCTTCTCAAAAAAAAAAAACTTTTTCATTATTATTATTATTATTTATTTTGAGTTACCTTATAATGTTCCTCAAAAAAAAATTATATTTAGATGTATAGAGGTTATTTTCATGAGTCTTTAGATAGGAAATCTTATTCAAACCTATTTTATAAGCTGGTATACCAACATTCATATATATATTACCACTGTATCTGAATCTATCTATCTATCTATCTATGTATACATAATTATTTCATATAAAATAAAATAATATGAATAATGAAAAAGTATTTATTAACTCAAATACTTTCACACAATCTCAATATTTTATTATATATTAATCTTTTCTTTTATTATCTAAGTAGTTCTTAGGAGAGCTACTTAAACTTCACAATAAATACTTAAAATTTACTGCTTTTAAAGCCTTATCAAAAGTATTAAAACTTCAGATTAATTTCAAAGATACCTGTCATAAATATTCAAATGAAAAAAAATACATTCAGGGAAATGTATCCTTTTTTGGAAGAGAAAATAATCTCATTCACAGGGAACTTTAAAGTTCTCAACTTGATGAAGAAAAAGACTTTAAAAGAGAGAATTAAAAAATAATTTGATTTCATTTCTTCAACAAACAAGCACTATACCTTTATATATATATATATATATATATTTTCTTTGAAAAAACTCTCAGCTTTTTTTTTGTAAATGAAACATGGTGCATAAGACTTCAACTAAAAACTAAGGGTTACAAAAATAAATAAGTAAGATATGAGGAAGAAACAGCTTACTACATAAGAGTGGTGTTCTTTTTAAGAAGTAGGACCACTATTCCTTGCAATGATAATTGAAATGAGTAAGCTGTAGAATATATTGGAAGGAGAATTTTTCCAATTATTTTTGTATCTACATCTACAGCTCCTCGGTTTTTTTGGGGTCGATAGAGCTTTGATATGGTGCTCTTCATTACTTTACAAACATTTTCAATTGGGCTTTGATCAGGAGGATGACCTTTAAAATTCTTTTTGTTTATTAAATGTTGGTTGATCCACTTGTTTTTGAGGCTTTCTGTATGAAACAGGGAATTTTCTCTTTCAATGAGGAGTTAATTCTTTCCCATTATCCATTGGGTTCTCTCCAATCGTTGGATGAAGTTCTGGCCGATATACCTTCTTAATCATTTCGGAAGAATTCATTCAGTCATCAAGTAAAGCAATATGCGATTTCTAAGCTTCACAAATGCCTCCCCCAAAGATTATTAATTGCCGAACTGAGAAGTGGTTGACAGCTAAATGTTCAAGGAGCCATTATTCCAGCGGGGTTTTCAATACTTATATGTGATCAGCCTTTTTCCCCAATTCAAAATCTAGCTCATTTCTCCAGATGACTTTGGTCCAGTGATAAATCATCCAATTTCAATGTGCCTGAGAAAACAGTAGTAGTGTTCAAAAGGGCTTCTGAAGTGCTATTCAAGATGCCTTTCCTTTTTATGAATTTTGTGAAGTATTTTTCTGGTTGAAATGTTCTCAGTAATCAAATTTGTGACCCGAGCCACCATAAGATGATGGAACCAGTTGATTATTCAGCTGATCTGGAAGTGATTTTGATTATTCAATAATGTGGGGTAGGCAGACTTCTTTGGCATCTGGAAATCTCCAAGTCAGCTTTATTTAGAGATCATTTTGTAAACAGTCATAAGAGGAATATGAATTAGCTCAGCTATGGCTTAGTAAGTGACGTCCGCTTGATACATGTCACCAATCTGGCCCCTGTTTTGAGTGTACAATTAAAGCATTGGCAATATCAAAAAAACAACGTTATTTTTTTTTTGCTTTTGTTCAGTTTTTATTTTAAATAATAAAAGGAAAAAGCCTTTTCTTGATTGTAAAAGGAGAAGGCAAAGCAGATAAATGGAATATTGAGCTTTGTCAGGTGAGAGTGATGAAAAATCTTGAGTGAAGGCAGCATCAAATGACTTTTAATAGCTTTATTGTTACTATTTGTCATCATTATGATGATTTTGAATAAGAGACAAATAATAATAAAAACACAGGGGGGGAAACCAAGACAAAAAAAATTGAAATAAGTCCAAAATGTAAGGATATGACAGTTATGAACACTTTATTGCAGTGAATATAGAATAACGGCTAGTAGCAGCAACTCAATAATACAAAAAGAACAATTATGCACATTCAAGTAAATATATAAGCAATAGAAACAGTGGAAAAATAGCAAACACATATATATACCTTTGTATACCTAAACACTCGCAACTATTAATTGATATCAACTAATAACAGGAACCTCGCTGGTTGAGTGCTAACTTGAAACCTATAGCATTAAATAAGATTAATATAGCATATATGCTAATCATTAAAAAACAAAATTACCTCCACTTGAACCACCTCTAGCTCATCCTGAATAATAGAGTTTTCAACGACTATGCGCATGTTAATACCAAATAAGAAATATAATAAAGGAATGAGATAAATAAAAGAGAATAATGATTTAAGGATCTGTTAAGATTAAAAAGATCAAGTCTTTTTATAGTAATTAAGACTACTTCATACATTTACCATTAATACCCATCATTTGGGACGCTGTTTTTAGTGTCGCCAACCACCTTAGCACCCTCTCTGCCCGTGTTTGCGTACTTTGGGCAGGGCACTGTATGTCCATAATTTAAGTGTAGCCAAAGTTCAATCTGATTCAAATCTAGCTTTCAACTGCTTTGTCTGCCTACAAGCGCCTAAATTTTCCATCATGGTAACTATCAAACAAAAAACATGCCTTGCATTTTACGTTAGCGTCTATTTCCTCTGGGTTTAGTTCCATGCCTTTGTATCTTACAACTTTGTTGCTGCAAATGGATTTTAGAACATAGCATGTGCCACCGTTAGGCTTTTTGAGCAATTTCAAAAATGCACAGAGCACTAAGTGCAAATAGTGTAAAAGCTGCGCACGCGGTTAAGCAGATATCAGTAAGAAATCTTGTACATAATATTCCCGGGCCATATCAGGTTCTCAAAACCTATTACAAATGGTGACTAGCAGTGCCGAATAATGAGGTTCTGCCATCTCTGTTATTGAAGAGATTTTCTACAATAAATCTGTCTTTATATTCATTGTTTTCAAAATCAGTTACATGTTTATGAAGGTTTGATTGTTGTTGAGAGCTACAGAGGAAAAGTCACAAACTTTATTTTTGTCAAATTGGTACATGATTAGAGTTGACTATAAATATATGTAAAATATCTCAATCAAGAGTGAGCGTGGAGGATATACACAAATAAACATTAATCTGGTGAGTTTAAGTTATTTTCTTCAGCCTCGATAGGAAAAATTGGTTCTTTTGTCTCGTTTTCTTCATTTGATTGAATCTTTTTTGTTTCTGTTTGTTCTAATCCAGGAATTTGACTGTCTTCGGCTGACTTTACCATATTTTCACACGTTTTATCAGTCTCTTGACTTATGTTGACTGACCCAATGGACTCGTCATTACAATCTTCTTTGGTAGTTTGTAAAGCTTCAACTTCTTTACCTTTATTGGAGGGGACAACCTGATCGCCCGAAATTGGTTTTTTATCCCATCCTCCGACCCATGAATCCGCATCATCCGTCTTAAGAATGCGCCTACAAGTAAGTTGGGTCAAAGAAGACGTTCCGGGTCGGTTAATTCGTTCGACTTTCCAATTAGCTTCGTTTAATATGACTACTAATTCTTCTAGAGTCCTCTCTCGCCCAGATCCATAGAGCATCAACTAAATTAAATTATTATAAGCTCCTTCAGGTATGTTACCCTCCATTCAAATTATCGCTCTCCTACCTGGGCATCCAATAAATCCATTAATGGTCGGCCCGTCTCCTCTAAAACCTGTGGATGGTCAATGTCATGGCAAAAGGAACTTTGAACGTTCTTTGGCACTTTAACACCTTTTAACAATTCCAACGTCTGCAATGGACATTCATGCACTGAGTCAAGGCTCCAATTGGTAACAGTCCGTTCGACCAAAATCAATTTTGTGGCAGAAGATGAAGCATCTGAAAGCTAGGTTTGCTCAATGCATTTTTTGGTTTCAAAAAAAAGGAATGAAAACTTTGAGTAAGTGAATTGAAGAAAATCATCAAATGGAATTCGAGTAAAAGCAAGGGAGTCATCATCAACCAACATTTTTCAAGATTTTAATAGCTTGTTCATCGTTCCACTCGCGGATGACAAATCGAACAAAGAAAACTTTGGCACCTTTTCTTGTTTGTCGATCAAATAGATTATGAGGTTCTAACATGACCCTTTTTGTATAGATTGCTTGAGGGAAATTTTTTTGCCAAAACTGTTTTGTTGGTAATTAATTTAAGACCTTAAATGAAGATTGACATGATGAAATAGATATATTGATGAGCTTACTGCTTGGGCAAGAGTGATGACTTCAGATCGATCTTGTAATACGATTCTTAAATTCGGAAAGGATTGTGCCAAGCTTAGAGCTACATGCCCCACTCCACCAGCTATATCAACTAATAAGCCTAAAAAAAAGATAGAATAGAGTTTAAAAGCTTGCTACGAGAAAAAATTGCGAAAAAAAAACTACCATTCCCCATTGTACTCCAATTGTATCCACTTAAACCTTGATCGCTAGCCCCAATTCGTGATAAACATTCTGTCGCTGCGCTACCCAATAAGTTTTTGTTTTTGTTATTTTTGTATTCGAAAAAAGAAAGGGGATTGGAAGCGAGCAAAAAAAACGAGATCAGATTAAAGGTTTGAGGAAAGGTTTGAGGGAAATGAGTTAGTGAATGCAAGTTTGAATTAGTCCCCAATCTAAGGGGAATTTCTTAAGCTAAACCAATGAATGGACAAATGTTTAAAAGTCATGATTGAAAAGTTGAGGGGGATTATCACGTACATAAACCTTCTTAGACGAACTTCTTGATCAAAACTAAGTTGAAGGAAGGTTTGAAAGTCCATGCCAGTTTCGAAGGCATGAGAAAAAGGAGATTGATCGCCAAAGAATAATCGTGAATTAGAGGGTTCTAAAATACATTCGGTTAAATAAGAAGATGATTTAAACATTTCATCGGTAGAGTGAGCAATTAAAGCTGGAAGAGTGTTAGGGCCCATGTACTTTTCAGAGTTGCTGAAAAAAATAAATTTGGGAAATGATTAATGTTGATGAGAAAAAAAAAGAAGAGAGATGACCGACAGTTCACGAGGTAGATCTTGAAAAGGTTTGCCAGTATCAAGAGCAAGACTATGACGATTATTGGCGAATCTGCCTTTCTTTGGTGAAGTGAAAATGTGATGAGAGACAAGTAAACGCATGATACGTTGTAAACGATCAGGATTGGCGTCACATCTGCTAGCGATTTCCTTTATATCCAAACCATCTGGACCGGCCTCCCTGAGAATTTCGGGCAGATGTCCTTCTACAGCAACCCTAATGGCGGATGATACATTAAACTACCGAGCGAATTAGAGAAGAAAACGAATGAATTGTGAGATAATAGAAGGAATCAACTTGGAAAAAAATTGAAAACTTACGCCAAGGGCCAATTTGCAAACGAAACCAGTACTATCTTGGACTTTGGAGGTTAACTCAGCACAAGCAGCAACAATTAAATCCACAGCCTCTAATACTTCGTAGGGAGTTACAGGCTGGAACCGATGATTTTTGTGATGATGATGGGTCTTCTTTACAGATTCGATGATTGCTTTTTCAATGGTCATGACTGAATTTGAAATTAAATTAGCAAGTGCTGATAGAGACATGACGAGACTTTGGACTTGATTAAGATTAAAACTGAGTAAAGAGTGATTCTAAGATGGAATATTTTGAAATGGATCCGAAAAAGAAATCTCGATCTTGATTTTGAAAACAAGATATTAGATATTGAGATTATTCGTGTTGACGTGGATTGAGGTGGATGCAATTGATACTGAAAAGAAAGCTTGTCCTGAGGAACTTTGAGAAATCAATAAAGACGACGATGATTCGTGGGTTGATGACGATGACGATGATGCTTCTTCGGACGATGATGACGATGATGACGATGATGATGATGATGATGAGGATGGATTGGATGGATCGACGGATCGAAAGTGGCTGTTGACCGTCTCCAAGACAAGCTCACGAGCCAAGCCAACAAAATTGTTTTCCGCAATCCCTTCCAAACCAAAAGAATTTGGCCAAAATAGATGCCTCATAAGCTGATTTTTGATAAAATTTCAACTGGAGATAATCATTTTCAACGAATTTTTGACAAAGAATTACAATTATTTTTGAAATTATGTTCATCACTAAATTGGAACTTTTTTTGTAGACTGAACTGCTCATTCATCCAAAATGACAAAATTTAGAGCTAATATGCTCTAAATAGATCTTCTTTAAAATAAAATCAGGGTAAATTTTGATCCTACCTTTGGGTGGGGAACCCATCAGAAGCTATTTCTCATACTTTTTGAAGATTTCCCTGAAGGTTTTCAAGGCTTAGAGAATGTGAAGACTTGGAGTTGGGGCTCCTGAGACCAATTGAGCTCAATCAGGGGGAGCATCCAAGCTATATTGACATATCAATCCCAGGGTGGCTGGCGCGCCGAGCTTCCCACTGGCATGCCAGTGGTACCTTAACGCCCTATTGGGCATGCCAATTTCTCTCACAAGGTAAATCAAGTATGTGTTTCATTGTTTTGCACATAAAAAAATACATATATAAAATTTCAAATCTTAATTATCATGTGCCAGTCAAAAACACAATGGAATCAAAAATAAAATAACAGAAAGAAAGAAAAAATTAGATCAAACTTCCATAATATATAGATCCCACACTGCAGTTCATTGCTCTGCACTGATTTGAGGGCTTCCACAATATCCACTGGAGTAATTACATCATTTGTTTTCTTCATCCCATGAGCTAAAGTCAAAGAGTGTGTTGATTAATGCCTATTGACGTTGGATAAGCTCTATACCAGGCTCCAAACACACCATCTTCAAAAATCTCCAAATCTAGTAGTGAAGCAAAAAAATCATACCCACACATTTCATCATATTGGGGTTGGGTGCTACCATCAGGTTCGGGTTTTTTGGATGGCCATTGGAGTGAAGGGGATTCTTGCTGCAGATTCAGCTTGACTTGACTGAGACTCTTGGGAATTTTTTGGTAACATTTGCTTTTGATACTTTTTTTTGACAGCTGACATAATTGAAAACAAGCCTTCAACACCTGCTGCATGAGGTACAATCTTACATATGCTTACAGAAAGCCTCTTGAGTGGCAATAAATCATGGTTATCTGGTATCCAAAACCAATAATCCAGTGGATTTTCTGGAAATATGCCTTATTTTATATTACAGTTAAAAGCAAAACCACTTTATAGCTTAACATAAAAACTCACCTCAAGAATTATTGAAAAATGGGTCATGTTGGCTATAATAATTTTTGATTTGTGGAATGATCATTTTTTCTTCCTCCTCATAATATTTCCAATCTCAAGCAAGGGCTAAGATAGTCAAAGGTATTTCTTTGAGTGAATGGTTGAGGTATAAAGCTCTTTTGAAATAAGAAGGATGTAAAAAGAAAGGTAAAATATAAATAACGAATTGAAGCACTTGAGAACTTTGATTTATCACTTGCAAAAAATGTTCCTTAAATAATTTGATTTGGACATATACATAAATCTTTATGATTTATGAATAAGACTGTGCAAACTCTTTCCATATTTCAGAAAGTCTAGTACTACTTCATTTCAATTGTTTCATACTATCAACAATTGGTTTTAGAAGACTGACTAATGCATAATTAGTTGTGAAGTGATTGTAATCTTGTATTATTTTTATGACGACCTTAGAGATAGCTAGAGGGTCAGAAAATGGCATTTCTTGAAGCCCTCTTCATGTGACTGAATACCAAGACAAAGGTTCCTCAGTGAATACCATTGTGTTTTGCAATAATTTTACAAGCCATGTTTTTTTTTGATTTTCTGCTTCCCATTTATTGAGATTCTCTGACCAGAAAGCTTAAGTTGTGGAAGAATCCACAAGAGATTTATTACCTTTAAGAATTTTGGCCATCATGGGATGAGACAAAAATTTTTTGGTGATTAAATTGAATGCACTGAGGAAACAATTTCCTCTCTTGTTGTTTGGGAGATCATTTTTTAGAAGTTTCTTTAAAAATATGAATGATGAAATTAGTAAGAGATAGCACAAAATCAAATGGAGAGACTTACTTGAAATTGCATAATGACAGATGCAGAATCAGTCACCACATAACAGATATTATAAAAAAAAACAACTTCTTGTTGGAAGGAACTTATTGACTTCTTAGTATATGTTTTCTGAGGTATGTTGTTTGCAATTTAGGTTGAGTATATAAATGAAGTGCTTGATATTTTTCCCTTGTAATAGTAAAAGCGCATAGAGGGAATTTCCAGAAATGTTGGTCCATCTGTCAATTGATAATTTCATGCCTTGAAATTTTGAAAGTTTATAAGGATTTTTTAGCTCCTTATTGGCATGAAGCATAGGTAATAATGAATCAAAAAAAATGGCAGGTTGGAAGTTTGTATGGTGATTGAACTATTTCTTTCTGATAATCTTGAAAGTAGTGGTTTTCAAGTAATAGAAATGGTATGTTTGAAACAATGACAGACTTCAAGATAATATAATCTAATGAAACTCTTTTGTTTTCTGGTGACTAACTGATTTGAAGTACAAAAATTAAGAATTTGATTCAGAGGGTTCTTTTTATGGTCAATTTGAAACATTTCAATTGAATGTATCTGACTGAAAGACATATTTTGATCCACTTGTCTTGGATTCTTTCAATAAACAGGTTAGGTATTACATGTTATTTCATGGACATATTTTTCTGAAACTATCCTTTATGTGAGTGAAAAAGCAATTAGGCTGAGCCTTGATGAAAAATTCATTACAGTGGGAACATTTTTCATTAAATAAAGTTGCTGATTGTTTATTTCTGAGGATAGAAATGAGGAATCATTTCCATCAAGAACCATGGTTTCATTAAGGAATTTTCCAAAAAATGCTTGCACACATTCAAATAATATGTCAAATAAAGAAAATATAAGAGAAAATTGAGAGACATAAGCTGATAGCTGAAAAAAGATGAAATTTAAGAAATGAAACAAAGGAAAACTGAGCGATCAACATAAGTTGATAACTGAACAAAGACGGATTGGTAACAAGGGAGAAAAGGATACATAAATGGAATTGAAAAAAAGGAGGAAAGGAGATTTAATTGAGAAAAAAAAAGAGTAAATTAAAGAAGAAAATGGATCAAGTTCAACAATGGAAAAGGAGAAAAAATATGAATGATAGAAAAAATAAGCAATAAAAATTGAAATTTTCGAAAGTAAATGGGAATTTGGGAACCCTAATGGCTGCAGATAGGTTGCGGCCTGCCACTCCCCCACTTTTTGGAACATGGCGGATATGGCTGGCATACCATATTGTACCTACCAGACACCCTAATACCATATTATTATTAAAATTCTTGTAAATTTATGTCTGAGTTTATTTATCTTCTCTTTTTATGGGCATGTTTCAAGGCTGTTCTATGAAACAATTTGTAAAAGAAATTATACCAAGATGGTATGGTATACCTGTGCCAGTTTGGATTCATGGGAAACTAAGAATGTAATTTCTCATTTGTATTTAGTATTTTTTCTTCCGAATTGAAGTATTAAATTCCTTCTAAGAGGTGTATGAAGATCAAAAAATATTAAGTATTAAATTGACATTTGTAAGTGAGAAATAAACTTAATGGGAACAATATGACACCCACTGAACCACTCCACATTACAAAAATGCGTAGAAGAGGTTGGTAGACTCAAATGAAAAATAAATATTTTAAATGATTCACTTATTATTACTATTATTAATTTTCATTTTCAAATTCGATTAAATAATTTGGTTAGTAATAATATATATATAACACACCACAGGAGGTCTCAGATGCGATGAGGATGAATTAAAATATATTTCAGGGCATATTTGCCATCAATTAGGGGTCATAGAAAACTAATTAAGAATTTATTTCTCCATAAAAAAGGTACAAATTTATATTGTTTCTTGAGGGGAAGGAAATTCTTAATTTGGAAGTAAAAATCGAGGAAAAGGGCTTAATTAAAGCTTAGGATACCATTCAAACAAGAACAGCATAGATAAATTATATTCACTAATCCCTTTTGGGGGAGTCTAACAGTGAAAATCTTAGTCGACAAGAGCTCAAAGTTAGTTTTCATTTTTTAGGACTAGGATAAGGTGGCTGCTGTGGAGTTGTAATGAAGAAATTGAAGATTTAGGGAATAAAGATATGGTGAAATAGTGTGAAAGGTGGATTGAATGGGCTAGGAAGACGAATTTGGAAAGTAGAATTGTCAAAGGAGTATTACAGAAGGTTCAAAGAAACATTAAAGAGGTGTAACAAGGGTCTACTTTAATAAAATTACACTTATGGGACACCTCAATACAGAAAATGGAAGGATAGTGTTACAAATTCTGAATGGCTTTTTAAGATTAGGTTCACACACACACATCTTACTTCATTTCTCACATCAGAATTCATATTTTATATTCTAATTGAATCTACTTGTCAACTTTTGTTTTCTAGAAAGCTCCATAATCTTCTCTTTAGGATGAGATTTCCTTCCATTATCCTTACACTTCCCCTCAATCGCTGCCCCAATCAATAATTCATTTTATTATTCAAGGTGTTTTATAGGAACCAACTTTTTTTTACAGATATAAGCCAGTTTTTTTCATTTCTATTTCAGGGTAATGTTGTATCTTCTAATCGAGCTGTTTGATATGTAAAAAATTTCCCCAGACTTTTGATAATTTTTTTGAAACTTATAATACCATTATAGCTGCTTTATTATCACAGTGTATGTTTATTTCTACCTTTTCTGCAGATTTTTGAAATAGTTGAATTACAAAAGCTAACAGATCTACTGCTATTCCTAATGCTATCACTTATGAAGCACAGCTAAAATCTGCTACTAATATTTCTCATTGAGATCCCCAAGCTATTTTACAGCCGAATAGTTGTAAAGAAAAACCACTTCTTGAATGCTGGAGCTCTCCTCCCCAATCTACATAACTCCCCAAGTCCAATTTGTTATTTATTTGGTTTGGATTATATATCCGCTGCTTTTCTAACATATGCTTCAATTATTGAAATGTTCTTGTTATTGAGAAATTGAATATATTTCTAAATATCCAACTACAGAACTTAGGTCTTGTCTAGTCCCTAAAGCTAAGTACCTTAATGATCCAATTATTGACTGATACCATTTTTTTCTGACAGATTCACTATTCACCATGAAGAAAGTGGCTACACCTGACAGCAGGTGTTGCATTTGGATTTTTGAATTGGAGATATATTAGATTCAGGTTGGAGCTAAGGAAGAAATGAAACTTGGAAATAGAAGTTTTGGAAGAAATTCAAGCCACATAAGAAAGCCACAAATTCTCAATTAAAATTTTTTAATCTAAGTGTTTGATCAGGATTTACAAAGCTCAATAATTCAACAACACATGCTAAAAAGAATTACTTCCATTCCCTCTTTTTTTAATACTTATCATCATTTATTATGATTTCATGAACCAAGAGCTTCAACTTTTGAGGTCTTTCTTTTAGTTTTTTACATACATATTACAGTTGAAAGGTGAATTCTCCCTCAAGCTCACTTACAGGAATTCATTGAATAATATTATCAAAATTGAGACCATTGTATAATGAAATAAAATTTTCATTAATGAGAAAGTTTCTTTTAGACTTTAGTACTTTCTGAACAGATTGGTATTATAGCAACATACCCTGATATCAAGGTTTTTTCTCTGATAAAAACATGTATTTTGTGAGAAATTGTATTCATTACTCCCATCCCTACTTAAATTTAGTCCTTATTTCAAACTGAAACAAGCTTTCAAGATCTAAAATAAAAAGTAATTTTAAGGAGTTGATCACCAAAATTACAGGTAAGTGAAATTTATTTCACCAGTATTTCAGCCCATAAAATTCTTTAGAGGAGTGCTTGAGACTTATAGCTGGAAGGTATAGATATTCAAAGTAGAGTATTTGGTCCTGAATATAGAAGTGGGGACTTTTTCATTATCCAATCCCATGTTGCAAAATAGAAATAATTCTGATAATCATAAAATACTTGTCTTACTGAAAGTGTATTCAATCTTTATAACTATCAAAATTTTCAGGTTCTTCATTTTTTTTTGTAAATTAAATGATCTTGTTTTTTGGTACCAATTTTCCTTTATTTTGAATATTCCTGTCAAAAAATCATGGAGTTTGAATTAAACATATAAAATTTCTTTATAAATTTGATATATAAAAAGATAATATAATTTAAGTTATAATTTCAAGCAAGTCAGGGTAGGAGCTTTTTCAAGAACTAAAACACATCTCTAATAAATAGTACCTTTAGGGCTTCAATTCAAGTATCTGTGTAGATTATAAGAAAAGTTAATCTTCATGTATCAATATGGTTGACCCACATTTTTATAAATTATAATATTATTCAAAAAAAAAATCATTAGAGTAGCTTGCTAAGTCATTCATTTCCAAATTATTCTTGTTTTAATTCATAAGAGGTTTCCATGTTCCCTTTAAAACACTTGAACTTCATTACATTTTCTAATTTATAGAAAATATGGAGGGCTCTCTATGCACTCAAAAATCCGGAATTTAAGCTTGTATTTATGGTTCAATTACTTTGAATACCTCAAGGTAGCTCTATGAACTTAGTAATTATACACAATCGAAAAATCAAACTATAATAGCTAATGGAAAAAATAATTCTACAATTCTTCTAAAACTAATGAATCCTTATTAATATTTGAATCAAACCAAATACACATATTAAATAGAATTTTAGAACGATTAAAGTTTAAATTTTTATGAGGAAATAAAAAATTTAAACTCATTTATTTCAAATAATGGGAATTATATATAGTATTAAGTCAAAAAAGCTGAAATAAAGAAGCTCTTTTATCAAATTTATTCCTCAAAATTCATTTATAAAGATTATGGGAGGTCTTTGAATTTAAAATTCCTTTGATAAGCCTGTTTAGGTTAGAAAAATAATAAATTGGGAAAAATAAGGTGTTTATGAATTGTAGCTAATTAAGTTACACATGTAGCTCTTTTGAGTCTTTCTGAAATAGAACATAAGAAGCTTTCTTTCTCTCTTTAGATATTTATTCTTAACAAAAATCTTTAGTTATTTATTAGGGTAATATTTACAATAAAGGGAACACAGAAGTGAGATGGAACATTTTGGAATGTCATCTTGAAGTAAGGAAAATATGACTTCAAAGAAATGTCCAATTAGATTCAAAATATGGTCCAACTCACATTTCAAAGATTCAATTCTTATTATTGAAAACCTCTCAATCAATTGACACAGATAATCTCTTTTTTGATGGGGATACATGAATTGTGTCTCAAAACAAGATTTTCAAGCTGAAAATTTAATTGGTTTCAAAAACTGTATTGAATATGCATTTATATCATGATTAATATGCTTTGATCTTTAAAATTTAATGCAAATTTTCAAAATTAAATATTGTAAAAATTAATGAAAATTTCTGTTAAGCCTAATATTAATATAGCTATTTGCGATTCTTGAATAGAATCATACGGGAATAAAGCTTTCTGGAGTATTTATGACAAACCCCTATGCATAATATGGGGATATAGCCCCCAGAGATCCAGGAATTTTGGCCTCATTCATTGCAATAAAAGAATAAATTAATATCTTAAATTAGTTTGGTCAATATAATCCTGAGCTCATATATCTCCTTTTTGTCTTCCCACATACTTTTTTGTTAACTTGAATTATTTTTCTTGATTTTTGAAACAGAAAAGAAATACAAAACTAACCAAAAATATTCAGTAAATATTATTAAGACTTTATTAAGAAAAGAGTTCGAATAGAAGGATAGAATGGCCTAGAAAATAAATTAATAACACATGCAAGAGGTTTCAGCTTAATTTATTTTTATTATTACAATTGGGATTTTTTTTGTAGAATTTTTGAATGAAAGAAGTAGAAGAAACTGTCCTCCTGCTACTCCAAAATATTTTATTTATTTATTTCATTTATATTTTTTGAGTTTTATTATTTTTTATTTTCTAGTGATATTTTATTTGAATAATCCATTCACCTTTTGTTTGGGTATCTTTTCACAATTTTTTGAGCTTTCTCATTTATTTGTGTAATAGTTTTTGAATTGATTTTGTATTCTTTTCTCTATTGAAAATTACAGTTAAAAGTCCTGTAACCCCTGCTTCTATAAATGAATTGACACTTGTTACTTTTGCTACAGTATGTGTCCTGTAATTAGTTCTACTGTAAAATTGTTGACAATCTTCTACAATTTTACAGTTACAGTATTCAATTTAAATTACTGTAACAATTGATGATCCTTGATTTATTTACAGTAAAATCCTGATAAATGTATCAAAAGTCAAGAATTTTGTTTTTTTACAAAAAACACTATGCTTATTTTACTGATGAAAATGAGTTCATTAAATTGTTAGTAAAAATAAAAGGAAAACTTTGAAATGAAAATGATCCAAATGATTCTGTAATTAAAGCTATTCAAGTGAATAAAATAAGAAATATATCAATATTCTATGTTTTTTTTAAGGATCTTCTTTTAAAAAACCCAAAAATACTAGTTTTCCAATTTAAAAAAATTGGTCACATAAAGAAATTGAAATTATAGAGGCTTTCAAGAAAGATTATAATTGAGAATAGTTCATTTTTAACTCATGTCTTAAAGAAAAATAAGAATTAATATTAACATATTTTAATAATAAATGACCAGAAAAGTAGAGTAAAAGATTTCTCAATTCTAAAAGGTGAGCTTGAGCTATTGAGGACTTCAAAAGAGAAAAAAGAGTGCTTCAATCAGGTGTAAATTAAATAATTCATAATACAGGAACTTTTAATGGAGATTAAATAATTGATAAAAGAAATTTTTAGCTTATCCCAATATCTGGAAGCATTAAAGATAATTTAATAAAGCTGCATTCTATCCCACTGAAAGGAGAGAATATAATAATTGAGAATTCTTAAGTATTCCAGTGGCTTAGAAGTACTGGGAATATTTACAAACAGTTATATCCTGGTACCAACCTAGTTAAGAGGCAGCGACCAAGCTTGATAGAAGCTGTGTCCAAGCTTATTTCCAAATGAAACACCTGCTCTCAAGTGTATCCACTTTTCTCATGGTGATTTCTTGTCATTAATTTTGTTTCTGGTAAGACTGGGGATGTTCTTAGTCATGGTGAGTTGATTTTCTACTTGAAGTGTTGAATTATTTGTTTTGAAAAATGATTTTGAGATAATATTAATTTGTCTAATTTTTGTTATATATTAATTCTAACTATTCTAGTAATTGTTTCCTCCAATTTAGCCTTCAAATGACTCATTAGTTCTAGCTTCAAATTTCTGAGAGAAGCTTTATTATTAGATATAACAACACAATCATAAATGTGAATCAAAAGGTATATTATTGTGTTATCCTTTTTACAAAAGTATATTTATCAATCTAATTCCTCTTCCACCAAGTTTAAATTTAACATCACAGATTGTAAATATAGCTACCAAAATTTTCCTGCTTGCTTCAAGCCATACAATGCCTTGTTTAATATGATTACTTTTCCTGTCCATTCATGTCTAAATTCTATCAGTGCATTGACACACATCTTGTCCTCTACTTTACTATGAATATAAGAAAATTAACTATCAAAAATTCTCATCACCCATTTAAATTTAATTTCTATTGAAAATAATGATTTTAGAGTTTTTAAGAATGAAGTCGTAGCTTATGTATGTTCGCAATCAATTATGTATACTTGAAAAAAACCTTGTTCAACCTTGTAGTTCATTGAATTTTGTGTTTTATTTCGATTTTTTGGAGCATTCCACAATTGAAATGTTGCTTTTCCTTTCACTTATTGTACTTTTATTTTTACTAAGCTTCTTTTGTATAGAACAAAAGAGGACATTATCAGTACCAATTTCTCATCAATTGGAAATCTTTCTCCGTTTGAAGTATTGAAATAATTCTGTTCTAGTATTTTTCATATTTACTATTCTTGTCTTGGATGTGTGGGCTCACAGGAAAACAACCTACTGGCTGTATCACAGCGTTTTGTTTTATCATAATTTCCTCGGTTGTATGAACCCAGAGACATAAATATACTAGTTGTATCCCAACACTTGTCTCCTTCGCCATATAAATCATCATTATTTCGTCAAACACTTTAGTTAATTCCTTAAAGCTAAATTCTGAGAACTATTGCACATGGGGGACCATGATGGAGTCAGAATTAGATTTTATTAGATCATTGGAATTAACAGCACAGATACTCAAGAGAATCTCAATTGAAAAGCCTATAACTTGATTTTTTGATGTTTAGATGAAGAAAATATCTCATTTGTGTCAATTATTCTCATTAAAAACAATAAAAGTAATGGACAGGTTCTATGGATAATGATAAAAGAAAAATATATGTCCAATGTCATTTCTAGCAAAGTTTTAACCTTTAAAAAAATAAGTCAAGTCAAAATCACCACAAAGCTTTATTTTATCTAAGAAATTAGAGCTAAGGCCAGTAAAATGCAATTGGTAGGTTTGAAATTGGAACAGTCAGCATTATGCACTATGGTACTCAGCAAACTACCCGCAGAACTTGATTCAATTGTGCGAGTAATGTCCCATGGCTTCCAGAAAAAAGGACTTGAGTTCATTCTTGAAAAACTAGAACAAGAACATATTAAATTTAAATTAAATTAACATGGTTTTAAAACCACAAACACACTTTATAGTCAAAGAAACAAGAGTTTCTGTAACTATTTAAAAATGAAGAGTAATATGGAAGAATATTGCTGGAAGAAATATCCCAAAAAAAGACCAACCAATTTGATAGCTCATCATGATTAAGATGAGCCTTCAATTTCCTTTTAGCTTACATCGTTTCAACAGCGAGGGGCATGTTGTAGAATTCCAAAATTAAAACAGTGCTTTACCTTTCACTTATTTTTACTTTGGTTTTTACTAAGTCTCTTTTTTATAGAACAAAAAAGCATTAATTTTTTTGCATAGGTCATTGTTTATAAGGAGTGTACTCCTTAGTATTTAAAGAATTTTATTATTTGTTTTAGTTGAAAATATATGTGAAAAATATAGAATAAATTTTTTATTTTACATTGTTGTTGTCATTGTATCCTCAACACTCTTGATGCCAGATATAATTCTTATTGTAATAATCTTCATATTGGAGTCTTTCTCAATACGAGTCCTTAATTAGAATTTATAAAATGAATCTAATTATTTGTTCATTTCCTCCCCGAATAATTCCCATTTTGAACTGTTCTTGGATTAATTTATAGATTTTTGTGTATCCAGATTATGTCAAAACATGAAATTTTCAACTTTATTCTCTTGTGAATTACAGATTTGACCCATTTTCTCTTTTCTCAATTGAAGTTTGATACTAATTATCAAATTTTTTAAATTGATTTTTCTTGTTGTGTTTTTTTAAAATTGAAGTCTCAAAATTTGAATTATTTTCAATTGATAACTTTGTTATTCTTATCGTCCCAAAAGGAATACCCATGAATATTGTCCTGAAATGCGACTAGTTTACAAAGAATCCACTTTTAACCCAATTTACCGAGCTTTTCTGATGGTACATGAATAGCTTTCCCAACACCAAAAGTACAAACTCACAAGAATTGTGGTTTTCTTACACACCATAGTTCCATGGGGGTTTGATTTACAGTCAGAGAATTAGGAATCCTATTATGTATGTAAGAGGCATATTTGTAAGCATAAGAACAGAAAGAGTTTGGTAATTCAAAATTCCTAATGATTATTCTTTCATAATCACCTAGCCTTGGACTTTTGGAATTAAGATATTGTTTTCTTCCCTGGTGTGCATGGACTTGTAAAGAGTTTTTGAGTGCCTACATTAGCTATAGTAATTCTGAAATTTTCCCATTGTATTATTTAAATTTGTCACATTGAAAAAGCTTTACTGAGTCTTCTAAGACAAAATTAATTGAGTGAAGAAGCTTTTTAAGAGCTTTGGGTACTTGTTATTCTTTCCTGATAGGAAAATAAAGTAAAGATGTAGACACATTATCTTATAATGCTGAAATATATGGATTATCATGTATATCAGGATTTGGCAATGGCCAAATTACAACTGATGAAATTTAGTCACAAGGAATAGTAAAAGGTTCCTAATACTTTTCTTGTAATTTTCTTCTGGTGCTCTTAGCTATACTACAGTGTTCACAAAAAAATGTAACCACAAGCATTGATAACCAGTTGGTACATATAATTTCAATAATTGTTGCATGAACTGATTAGTTGTATGATTTAGTAAGCGTTGCCATTAATATTCAAAATTTAAGCTAACACCCTTATTCTGGGCTGTACAGGTCATCAATGCTTTAGTAACAAAATACACCCTTGATTAGCAATTCTAGCACTACAAAAAACATCACCCTCATGAGTAGTAATTTTGATATCTTATCCTTCAGCTCCATAACCACCATAAAAAATATTCAAAAGTGATTTTAGAGCTCCCTAAAAATCTTTGAAATATGACACCTTATTCACCACCAAGCTGTTGTAGGGGAATCAAATTTTCCCCCTATGAATTTCACAAATACAAAAATATAGAGATGAAATTCCAAACAGTTATACAGGATCCACTGGATTTTTTGAAATAAAGAAAATGAATAACAAAACTCACAAAAACTTTCATTTATGTCTCATTAGCCACCCTCAGTGGTGGTGGATTTTCTAAATTTAAATTATCCCTTATTCTGGGACAAGTGGTCACCCAATGTCTATTATGATTCAATCAATGGGATTTAAGATAATGGAATTTCATTCCATGTAGCTTTGATTATTTTGAAGACAGATTTTTGTTTCCTAGTTTAATATCAAGTTTTGCCTGCTTGATCTGCTTCTCATTTTGCATTTTGAAAACTCATAATTGCATATCAGAAAGATTATTTTTGGGGGTCTTGATGAACATTTTTGACATGGAACCAGATAATTTACTCATAGAATTAATATTGTTTTATTCTTGATTAAAGGGTGCTAAATTTATGAAAGATTGAGAATTTGGTTGTTCCTTGTCTTTTTTGACATATACCAAGTATCAATTGATTAAGAAATGAGAATATCTAGGTTTTTTTTTGTGTTGGATATTTCAAGTTTAGAGGAGATAGAGGGGAACCATGATTCCTAAAACATTAAAGAAGGGGTAATAACAGCTTGTAGTAACAATACTTGGAGTTCTTCAGATATAGCTAAGCCAGTTATTTTAAAATGATCAAATAAAGCAGATGCTTCAGAAAAATATTGGGAAATGGTTATTGGGTTTTGTGGCTTTGCCATATTAACTAATTTCAAAATTAAATATAATTATATGAGTAATGAATATATCATGTAATTGTCCTTCAAGATGTGATAAGCATTCTGGAAACTAATTCTGGTGTGGGATGAAATAAGACAGTTCATTGAGGGGGAAATATTGGTAAGTTCTTTTTGAATTTCACAATTTTGCAATAACCACGGGCACCAGAATACTGGGCTGCCCCTTAAAATATTACAAGATAGCAAGCCCACAGAGAACCAAGTAATAAAACAGGATTCTTGGCTCAACAAGTAGAGAAGAGTTATTAGTAGTATCTGAATAAGACCTATCAATCACACTATAGTTGAAATTTATATGTAACACTATAGCTATAAATTAAACGAAGATAAGTTTACGAAGAGATTAAGAATTACACAACAGATATTTAATAAGAATAAATATATATTTTTTCTTCTTTCTATTGTAATTATAAGTATTCTTTCAATACTAAGACTAACAATAATACTAATACATTAAATAATTTTTTTAATAATACTTTGATATAACTACTAATAATATCCGATAATACTAAGCTTTTTGGAATGCTACTAAGCTTTGCACTACAGCTGTACTAATTTTATCTAGATATCCTGCTAGCTCAGGGATGGTTGTGATCCTTGAAGGTGAGAACTTTCTCCATGATACTGGGGAAACTTAGGGAGAGAGGACCTCTATTTATGCTTTTTGGGCCTCCATAAAGCTTTCCAAAAAGAAAGGACCTGAGGATTAAGTGTTGAGACTTTGTAGATAGTTATTAATATATTCTGGTGTAGCAATAGGACTGGTCCACCCAGTTTCTGACCAATAACATTAAGCCATCACTTCTAATTATGAGATATTTGGATGTGAAATTGAAGTTTTATTGATTCTGACCCATGAGATGGGGCTTTAATGACTTTTTTATGTGTTTTATGAGATATTTTTGCTAGTGGTGTTTTCTTATCCAAATAATATGAGGTCATTGAGATAATTTAGCTGGTGAGAGTTTCTATTTACAGGGAAAGTGGGTAAAACACAATTTTTTTTTTTGAGAGCACTTCCATTGAAGCTTAACAAATGTTGGGAAAGTATTGGCTTCAAGTCTTCTGTGTCTTTCATTACTAATTTAAATTTTGATATTCAGCCTTGAGAGAATTTGTTTGGTTTTGATCCAAGGATGGCATCATTTCCTGAAAACTTGTATCATTTGACATGTTCTACTATGACTAAGAAATCACTTCTTCTTGTAAAATGTGTTTCCAATTCCTTTAAAAGGCTTGATTGGCTTTTTTCAAATAAATTGACATGGGGATAATAAATTTATAATTCTGTACCCAATCTGAAAATATCTGTATTAATTAGGCTATCTACTTTGAGCTGTATAATTTTGATATTTATTATGCAGGAATGTGGAGAAATAGGGTGATACTGTATTGTTTTCATTTGCTTTTATTACTTATTTTTGTGATATTATACATTAATTCTGAAACCCTTATGCATAACAAGCTGTGTTAAGGGTGTATTGTATTGAGCTGGACCTGTAAAGCATCTATGTATTTGAATTTTATCTTTTGAAACTTGTAACTGTAAGATTTAAGCTTCTGTGTTTAGTTTCTTTATTATTGAATTGTAACGCTTATCTTGTAATTCTGAATTTCTTGATTGCTATAAGACCTTTAATATTTCACATTTAGTGTTTTCCGTCTTATTATTTCATAAATTTAGCTTTTATAGATTTACCATATATGGAATGTAAGTTAAACTGAATAATTTGTGTATAATCAAAGTTTTCAAGCCTAATCTTTACTTCTACATCTGATTTCCACAGTGCAAATGTTTGATAGTTGATTGTTTATTTGAGATTGTGAGTCCATACTAATTTACATTATTTGAAGCTTAAATTATCATGGGATATTGGTTACCTTGATTATGGGACAAAAGGTATGGAATACCACATCATCATTTTGAGAAAGGTTGTTTTGTATAACTTCAATCAGATTGTAATATATGGATTTTTCAATGAAAAAAACTAACACCCCTATTACTTCGATAGGGGCTTGAAAAGCATAGATAATTTCATTAAATGCCATTTTTTTGAAAATTTACATGAGTAAACAATCAATAGCCTGAGCCAAGTCATAAAAAATAGAATATTGGACTTTGAAAATATAGAAGGGCTTTTAACAGAAGCATGAAGAGCAGGAGATACAGGAAGAGATGAAATGGGAATACTTTTTTTATTATAAGAAAGACTAGTTTTTTTTATGGGAGAATGTGATTGAAAAAAATTTCAATAGGAAGAACTATGCCTATTGATATCTGTATTAGGTAATCATTCTGCTTCAATAAAGTTACTTTCAGAATAATCTGATTTCTTGGAAGAATAATATTTCCCATTTTGTAGTTTCATTCAAAAGATAGAGAAGATGGAAGAGAAAGGATTGAAACCTCTGCCGAATTCTCAGTGTTTTTTAAAATTAGGTTCTCGCACACACATATTACTTCATTTCTTGCATCAAAATCATGTTTCATATTGTAATTTCAGCTATTTTTCAGCTTTTGGTTTCTAGAACACTCAATGATGTTCTATTCAGGCTGAGCTTTCCTTATATTCTTCTCACAGATAGTACAGGACAGCTATAGTAAATTAGCCATGTAGATAAGACCTTCAGGGTTTCCAATTAATTAAATAAGCAATGATACCATCAACAAGACAAAAACTATAATTAATAATAATGGAGATAAGAATTAAAAGGTTGCTCCGTTAATTAAATAATGAATAGCCTCATTAAAAAGGAAGAGACTGTCATTATTAATAATGTAGATAAGGATTCCAAGTAATTTGATTGATTAAATCATCAAAAAGAAGCTCAAATGATTAGTCAATCAATGAAATAATCAACTAAAATCCATGGAAAAAACTAAAACATTCTATAGCCCCACTTTTTGACACCCCTATGGAGGCCCCAAAAACTATAAATAGAGCTGTGATCCTGTTAATTTTTTTTTTCCTCATGGCCTAGATATATGCTAATCACCAAAACATAACTTATTAAAAAAATTTTCTTGGGAAATAGCCTTTATTCATACACATTCTGACAGTTTTTTTAAAGTACTCAGTAACTAAGATAAGAAGTAAAGCTATCCTATGCCAATTGTTTTATTTTTCTCAGTAGCCAAGCTCAAAATAAATGTATGAGTATTTTCAATAGTTAATAGTAAATTGAAGCTGGTATACTTTCATTAATAAACAGAACTAATTGAGTATCCCCTTAGTACTTTTATCCCCTTCTTAATTTTCTCAGTAGCCAAGCTCAGTAGTAAATTGAGCCATATCAGACTCTTTTATAAAATTTTATCACTATCAATTTATAAAATAGATAGAAAACATGGTATTTTTTGTTATTATTAGTTTTAATATAACCATGAGTCCTATAATAGATATCTGAGATCCATCAAGGTATTAATTTTATTAGGAAAGGAAGTAAGAAGAACTTTCTCCAGTTTTATATCTTTATTTATTTGTGTTAAAGCTTACTAAACCACTGTTTCTGTGTAAGAGGATTCTGATAGAGACTGTTTAATACAATTTTTGGAATTACCCACCATAAATAAGATAAATTTATTGTGAACTAAATATGTAATTCAGAATTCTCAGGAAGGGCAGTTCATATTATTCTTACACATAAGCAGAGCAGGGTTTACTGGCTTGAACAGCAACTGAAGGCTGTTCTATTATAAATCACCTTCCAGTTACCTTCCAATTTGTCCCACACAAGAAGAGCTTCCACAATCTGCATTATAAGAAATATAATCTCATAAATTTCATAATTGAAATGGGGGTATGACATTTCCATGCACCAAGTGCACAAGGTCATGCATTTATTCCCCCTTTTCAAATATTTCAGTCCATTAACTCCTATATACTGTAGGAAAGTGATATTCAGGCTTCTCTTTCAATAGATTTTTTCAGCTGGGTAGCTAGCTAAATTCAATTTTGTTTAAACATATCCAAAGTGTTAATAATCATGGTATAAGAAGTCCAAGAGAAGAAAACCAAAAAAGTGGTTGGATTGATATTTGAGACTCAATAGAACTTGGAAAAAACACTATTAATTTTTTATAGTAGAAGTTTGAAACATCTTCTTTCAGTATCAATTGAAATAATGGTAAGAGGAAAATTCTACTTTTAATAGCCCTATCCAAAAAAAGCTACTATTGAATGCATAGAAGGGAAAATATCCTTATTTCAAGTCATACAGAAATTAAATTATTGTAAAGCTCAAGAAGGGAGAGTATGAAGAAATTGTTTTATCCACTTGGGGTAGCAAGATAGCCCTCTTTCAATTATAAATCTTTCTCTTAGTATGTCCCTCATGCACCACCAGTGTTGTAAAATTAATAATGAATATTTCTACAAGAGTTAGTTACAGATCTCCTAAGATATATAGAATGTTAAAGATCATTCAAAAAATTCTATTTAATAAATTTTAGAGAAACAAATATTCTTGGGGGAATACCTCACTTTTTGGTCAAAATCCTTTTGATAGAATATACTCCTAAGACTAGCATAAATGTCTTATACCTTGATATCCCAAAGATCCTGTAAATGTGAGAGAGTGATTATTCTTGGATTTCAAGACAAAAGAGTTTTTACAGAGGATTAACAATAAAAAAAATTTTTACGCTTGTGAAACCAAAGGATTGTACATATATACCAAGATATTCAGGATCTCTTAATGATAAAAAAGGTAAATATGATTAACAATAGCCTATTTTACCTATAAACCTTATTCTTATGGAAAGAAAATCTGTAAATTAGTAGCTTTTATCCCTCAAGTATGTATTATGAGGGGAAAGTCCTCTAATTTCTACAAAAGGTTTTGATGTGGATTTATTAAAAATGGTTAAGCTGGGAATTTGATTTTGATTTTGAATAAGGATATCTTAGCTTGTGGGAAAGCAAAATGGTTTTATTAAAAATGAAATTTATTTATTGTAATTCTTGAAAATGTCTTTATGGTTAAAATAAACTTAAGAATCTTAAACTATTTATATTTTGAGCCTTAGAGGTATTTTCATATACCCAAAAGGCCATAAATAATAAGAATAAGTTATCATTAAAAGTAATATGTTTATTTTTATTATAAAAAAAATTGAGATCTAAGTATAAAAATTAAAATAAAAAGAAATATTTAGAACCATAATTTCATATCAACATCATCTCAAAATTGAAAAATGTGAAAATATATTTTTGCACAAAAAATTGCAGTAAAAATAATTTTTCATCAAAAATCTTAAAATTAAGATATTTTTGGAAAAAGTATAAAACTGTTACAGCTTTTCTTCCAATGAATGGACTTACATATAAAAATTATTGCACCATTGGATTCCTCATGAAAAACCAGGTGGGGTCACCTCTGAGTGAAAATTCTGTAACTCAACTCCAAATAAGCTTAAATTAAGTTTTTAGTATTTTCTGTATGAAAATCTTGAAATACACACAAACTTAACGTAATTCACACCACATGAGGTGTTAATCATCAATTTTTGTGTCAAAATTGAGGTGGGGTGTGTAATTTAGAATCTATGAGAAATTGAAATGTCAAAATGTGCATGTGTATTACATAAGTGAAGTTGGATTTACATATATGGAATCAATAATTACAGTTGTGTACTTTAAGTTTTCAATTGAACTACATATGAAAATTTCTATTAAAATACATGACGAGGAATTAAAGAAAAAATAAATTGGAAAGATCAATGTTGGGGGGGAAGGAATCTTGGCTCCAAGGGTGCACAAATCCCCAAAATTCCTTGCTTACAGGTGCAAGATGTGAAAATTAATGCAAAGGTTCATCACTTTTGGCCCAGAATTGAGTCATAGGGTCCATGACTCAATTGATGATTAGGTTTTGATACCAACCAAGGAAGTTTTAATCATTGCCAAGAGGTGAAAGCTACCCTTAATTTAAAAAAACTATCTAAAAATAGATTTAACTAGTTTTAAGGTCTCCTAAACACATTCTGATGTGTTTCAAAGGCTTTAAACCAATTATTGCTATAGCAATGGCTGACTTAGGGGACTAAAATGGCTAAACCCAGCCCTTTTTGGTCTAACCCAGGGTTCAATGATTCCATAATTGGCTTTTCTGTTCTCAGTCTGTTTCCCATGACTTATTAAATTAAATTTTACTTTTGTAGTAAGAAAATTGGGGGCTATAAAAGAATGTCTTCTTTGCCCCACTTTTCTCTCCATGTTAGAATCTTTGCCTTTTTTAATTAGTTTAAACACTGTTAAACAAATCAATAAAATATTCAAACCACCCTTTTTAAATGATTTTTGAAATTTTAGCCATGTGAAAAAATAATTCTGATCATTGTTCAAAACTCTTATAATCATTTTTCCCTTGAACCACCCCAAAAGTGAATTAAAGCATCTTTCTTCACTGTTAGCTTTGTCACTTTGTTTCCAAATTAATTCTGGTCAATTTTGGGAATTATTTCTCTTTAAAAAATCTTTTTAGAGACTATATTCTCATATTAATCTCCTACAGTCCGTTAATGCATTAATTAAAATTCAAATTTCTCTTGAAGAAATCTCTTTTGTAACCATAAATATCTCTTGTGGAGTATTTTTGAGCTAAATTTCTATTTTTGGTAAAACAATTAATGCTTATAGTATAATTTTTTAATACTAGTAAACTTAAAAGCAATAAATTTGGCATGTTCTCTTTTAAAACTCTTAAAATTTACTATTTTTAATTAAATTTTACCTTATACAAATTTTGAGGACAGGAAAAGTACTTGATTTTTAATCAAAGCTTCATATCCACACCTTAAATTTGGGGGACCAGCCGTAATATCTTACCTATTACATATTTCTTTTATTTTCTTGAATATTTTTCTTATATTCAAAAAAACTTAAAAGTCCACAAAAACTACTTATAATCTTAAAAAATCCATAAAAATATTTATTTTTGAATATCATAAGTGATGCTTGATTTTTCAATTTTCTTTTGAAAAATACCTTTTTTTACTTGATTAATTGTTTTCTTCATTATTTTTTAGTCTCTGACAATGTGGTAAGACAAGAAAACATGAAAACAGCTTCAACTGTAACCAACATTATCCTATCCAGTACTGTTAATTCTGACTTAATAGCTCTGTTATTAAGACTGAGAATAATCAACAAGAACAAATTTTCCCTGAATTAACAAATTTGGATATTAGTAATACTCTCCAAAAAGAAAAGAATTTGGCAAATAGTAAGTTTTTGAGGTAAAATTACTTTTTTAACCTTTTTGACTTACCAGCTATAGCCCTTCAAGAGGCTTTCAAAAAGGTTATAGATGTAATTATGTAGAATACAATCAGTTGCAGAAGGACAGGGGTCAGTAAATGAAGACCAAACTGACAAATAAGGTCATTCTGAATCCAATAACACTGTTTTTCCTTCAAAACAAGCTGAAACTGCCACAAGAAGCCTCAGTGGTCACTTACAAGGCCAGCCAGAAGGCATACAACAATGAACTTCAACCAAAAGAGTATCAAATACTAGCATATCTTTGAAAAAACTGCATTAACTCCTACCTGACTGTGAGAAAGTTTCTGGGCCACCCCACTACCTGAAAGCTAATGAATGGATGACATCCATTGATGGAAAAGAAGAAAACTATTCTTTTAGAAGAGTAATGGAGGAAAAACAACCCTCCACTACCAAAACAAGTCCCAAAGCCAGCCTTGGTGGCCAGAATAAGCAGTTCCAACATGAAAAAGCAGCCACAAAATCAGAACAAGGGCAAGGGAAAAGAACCAGCCACAAAAACATACAGCCAAGGCTTCAGAATCCCAAGGATTCATCAAGATGACATGGAAATTGTGTTTCAGATAGCCAGAACCTTTATGTAAGTGCAGAAGAGAGAGAAAGCCAGATTAAAATATCAGAAATAATTTCCAATATTTTAGATGGAATCCCAGCCTTGTGTATAGCCATAAATGAAGTGAAAAGTCATATTTATGATGAAAATTCACATATTTGTAAAAATATAAAAACAAATAATCCAAGTTTAAGCCAAAGAACTGAAACACTTCTGTGTTTTGAGAAAGTTCTTGGAAAAATTTTAATATCAAATGATGACACTTCCTTTGAAAATAAAATAAGCAAAAAATATGTCATTATGAAAGAATTAACAGATAAATATTCTCAATTTTATCTTGAAGACATAACTGAAACAAGAATAAATGAATCCATAAATATTATCAAAGCAGAAAATAACAAAGTCCTTGATGATATGACAAGTAAATTTACTGAAGGAATGACACATACCACTGCCTTGAAAAAGTGCTTTGATACATCACAAGAAGAAGTATCAAAATTAACAATTAAATTGAATCACATTATTTCTTATGATACTGGAAAAACAGAATTATGGCAAGAAATTTCAATTTAAGCAGTCATGTATAAGATTGAGTTAATCAATTTAATAAAAGGTTTCCAACATGAAGTCAAAAATTCCACCAGGTGTACTACCAGTAAAATGAATGAAATTGAACAGTTACTTCACACCTTGCCACAAATGTGTACACCTCTAAACCAAAGTGAGGGTATAAGAAACTCCAACCCACAAGTATTGGATGTAGGAAATTTACAAATAAAAAATTAATTTTACACTTCTTTCCATAACTTGGAACCATCAATGTGCCAAGCACTTTTGAAAGAAGTACCAAAAATTAAATAATAACCTCACTTAAGTGGTGAAGGTGAATATGACCATATGGAATTCATTGGAGGTATTGACATGATTAAAGAACACTTTGAAATACCAGAAATATTGTTAACAGCAAGATTTAACACCTTGTTCAACAATCCAGCTCATAGATGGTATATCAAGCTAAGACAAGCACTTGGACACCAAAGCTGGACTTGGTGGAAACCTCAAATAATTGATAAGTGGGAAAATGAATCTTGGAGATTTCAAATCAAGACATACTTTGATTCTTCAAGATTTAATTCTGACAAAGACAGAGATTTACCATGTTTTTTCCAACAAAAGGACAGGTTAACAGCACTATATCCTGATATGTCTGAATTTATAATCCACAGAACAATTATGAGGAAATGTGGAGGTGATTTGGAACATGCTGTAAAAAGCAAGACCATTGAAAAATCTTCAGAAGAAGATATTATAAATATATTCAAAGAAGTAACCACCAGAACCAAAATCATTTCTAGTAGGATGAATCTTAAAACAAGGCTTAATACACCTTGGAAGGATTCTGGGGAGAAAAAACCAAAAGAAATTTTCAATAATATGAAATTTAAATGTGCAGAAACAATAAAAAAGTTCCATACTTGCCAAAGTCCCACCAATTTGGCCAATACATTTCCAAAAAAGAGGGAAAATCAGTGAAATTAACATTGGAAAAGAACCTGATGGGGAAAAGGAGGATGTGAATGAAAAAAAAGTGGCTGAGAAATCATGAAGATTCCATGAATATTAAGAACATATATAGAATATCAATATCACATTCAACTATGAAATTCATGACAAGGAACTCCTTGGAATAGTTTGGGCTCTCAAGCGCTGGAGAGCTTTTCTCCTTTCTGTTTCCCATTCCTTTGAAGTCTTGACAGACCATTATTACCTTCAATATTTCATGTCTTCCAAAGTCCTTAATAGTTTTCAAGCTCACTGGGCTAAGTTTCTCTCTGAATTCCATTTCACTATTACTTACTGCCAAGGCAGACTGGCCACTTCACCAGATGCCTTATCATGTTGGGACAACATGTACCCAGAGAGGTGGGTGGACTTCATCAGCAAGAATACTAAACATTTTCATCAAGCTCTCAAGAAAAATGAAATTTAAGAGTCAAGGTTCTTTTCAATCAAGGTAAAAATTCTCTCAGATTTAATTGACCAAATTCAAAAAGAAGTATTGCAAGACAAATATAAGAAAGAAGTACTCAAGAAGCTACCAAGAGAGGAATCAGTCTCAGATCATTCTCTTACAGCTCAAGCCAGATTATTGTTATTCAAAGATAGAGTGGTCATTACAATCAATAATGAAATCCAATTGGATATTTTTCGAAAGTGTCATGACTCACTTTTGGCTAGCCATCCTGGCCAGGAGAAGACCCTAAAGCTCATCAAGAGGGATTTTTATTGGGCTGGCATGAATAAAATTATCAAGGACTATGTGTTCTCATGTCAGAAATGTGCAATAAACAAGAACATTCATCACAAGATTTCTGGATTACTCAAGCCTCTTAGAATTCCATCTGGTCCTTGGAATTTATCACTAAAATGCCTCTGTCAAATAACTTTGATTCAATTTTAGTAGTTGTGTAAAGATTCTCAAAAATGGAAATGTTTATTCCAACTTATTCAACAATAAATGCCTTGGAATTATCTCAAATCTTCATTGGTCATGTCTTTTCCAAGCATGGCCTTCCAATCAGTATTGTTAGTGATAGAGGTTCTTTATTTGTTTCATCATTATTGACCCAGATATGTCAGCATCTCAAGATAGCAAGAGATCTTTCAACTTCCTTTCATCCTGAAACAGATGGACAGATAGAGGGGTTGAATCAGATTCTAGAACACTATCTTTGTATGTATGTCAGCTACCATCAAAATGACTGGTACATCTGGCTACCTCTGGATGAATTTGCCTATAATAATGCAGAACATTAATCAACAAAACAATTACCCTTTTTCACCATTTATTGAAGAAATCCCAGCTTTGACTCAATTCACATTTCTCGAGACACACCTTCTGGCAAGTTATCAACAAAACTACAATCAGTACAGAAAGTTGTCAAAGAAAAATTAGAGTCAGAAATAAGGTTTTTTAAGAAGTATGAAGATAGAAATAGGACAATTCCACCTTATTTAAAGCCTGGGGACAAAGTATGGCTAGCTTTCAAGAACATCAAGACAACAAGACCCACCAAGAAACTCTCAGAAAGATGTTTGACACCCTTTGAATTTCTTAACAAGATTTGCAGCCATGCATATCACTTCAAGTTGCCTCAAAAATTGAAGTCAGTTTACCCTTTCTTTCATGTGTCCTTGTTAGAAGTGGTCAAGAAACCAACCATCCCAAACCAACATCAATTTCCACTACCACCATTAATGGTGGAAGAGCAAGAGGAATGGGAAGTGGCTTAGGTTATGGACTCAAAAATCCAAAGAGGTAAATTATGGTATCTAGTAGAGTGGAAAGGAATCAGTGAAGACCCAGAAAGAGAGACTTGGGAACCAGCTTCCAATCTTACCAACTCACCAGACCTTGTCAAGGATTTCCACACTCTTTATCCTGACAAGCCTGGCTCAAATGCCTCAAGAGTTTGATTTTATGGTTCTTGGTGGGGATTGGAGTTTATGAAAGGAAGTTCCTCTCCTGGAATGCACCTTTAAGGGGGTATTCTACCAAAATTTGTTTTAAGCATCACCTTGGCCACTTTTTGAACACTTTTCAATTATCTGTACATATTCAGAAGGCCTTGCAGCTTCAATACCCTCAAATTTGGACCATTAATCAAGATATGGCCAAATCCTGTTTTCTCTTTATTGCTTTTATTAACTAATTATTCCATTAATCAAAATTCAAGACATTTGTTACCCCAATTCATTTATGGAAAATTTTTCTATTCTTTCTATTATTCTTGGTGGGGAGTGGAAGCTATGAAAGTAAGTTCCATCTCCTGGTATGCATGTATGAGGGGTTCTACTTCTTGTAAAACAACACCTTGGCCACTATGTGAGAATTGAATGCTTGGTTTTTATCTTTTCAGGAAATTTATGGCCAAAATAAAGCAACTCACCACAAGAAGAAAAATTCTCAGAAGTTTCTGTATTTTTTTTTCTTTACTATCTTTTTCTCTCAATTCTTTTTATTTCATTTGATTTTATTTCTTTTACTTGTATCATTCTTGTTTTTAGTTCTTGTTTCAAAAGCAGCAATAACCACTCCCATATGTTGTATGGGGATTCAATTTATTCAATAATCAAAGAGAAAAAACTAGTAATGATAAACACCAACTATAGATAATCCTCATCGAAATTTCTTCAAGGCTTCTCTAAATTTAAAAACCAAGGCATCTTCATAAGCAACTGACTCCCTGGCCAAAGCCCTAGTGTCTTCAAGTGGAACATCACTCTCCATAGCTTTATAAACAAAAACCTCAGTCAAAGCATCCACCTCTTTAAATAGGCATGTGACCACCTTTTTATTCATTCTCTTCTGATCAGTGAAATTTACAGTAATATTCCAGAAGCAATGGTGGTCAAAGACTGATTCAGGTTCTGGAGACATTGGGTCTCTAGAAGTTCTGGCCACAAGTGGTTGAAAGTTGGTGGAGGTAGAGGCAAGTGTGGATGGCCTGGTTTGGGATCTAGTTGGAGGCTGAGGTGGTTGGGAGGACCTAATCATTTCATGGGTGGTGGTACTGGCTTGGACTGGGGATGGTGAAGTGGATTCAGTTCTTCTTCTATGGAGGGGGGTAGCTATTTCAAGCTCTTCTCCATCTATTTCATCAGTATCAAAATCATCTTGGACCACTAGATTCCTCTTTAATTTTCCAAGTCTTCCATCCTTTTTGGTAACCAAAATAGGAACCTCTTGGGCCACTCCAATGGGGTTGCCTTGGGGGTCAATGGGTCCTCCAATGTTGGCCCAGGAACTGTTGGTATTATTCCATTGTCAAACAACTCTCATCCTAGATCCAGTCACTGAATCAGATATAAGGAAAACTGTAAGACTCAGTAACTCAGAAATTCCTTGATCAATCAACTGACATTTTGAGCAACCAGAGGTGGCATCAGAACTTGGGGGTTCATCAACAGGAACTTCCAATCCAAAACTTCCACCCTTCTTGATGCTGCTCCATAATCTTCTGGGATTTTTTGGGAACCTATGGTTGGACTGAGAGCAATTTCTCTTTCCAAGGTTGAATAATTGGAATCTGGTGGACCTAGCAGTAGCAGATTCAACACAATGAACCCCCCTCTTCTGACAATTGATGCAGGGTGGCTCAATACCTCTGACAGATTTGAACCCATCATAGGTTTTATTAATGTCATAAAGCTCTGTAAGAGCCATACTATCTTCAGAAAGCTCCCTCAAGTTATAAAAGACACTAGGACCATAAATTACAGAAGGTGGGGAATCAGAGTGATTGGATTCACATATGGAAGTCAGCTTTGAACTGATCTTGAAGGTCAAAATTCAATGCCAAGACCAAGAAAATTATGGACAAATCTAATTCAGCAAGTAATTTATGAAAATTGATCTTCAAGAATGCAGAATAAATTAGAAGAAAACATCAAGAAAACCTGTTTCCTTGGCCAAATTGGTCATTTTTATTCATTTGCACATTTTGTGCATAATCACTTCATTTCATATTTAAATCATCCACAAGACTCTTCAAACTTCAAGAGTCAAAGAAATAATTTATATGGTGCATTTTCAAATTTTGGCTATTTTCTTCTTCAAAAACTTAAAAATCTTCAATATCTTCATTTTATTCAAAATTTGATCAAAATATGCAATTTCATGCATGATGATGCATTTTCCCATTTTGTGCATTTCTGCTATTTTACCTTAAAAAAACCCTTCAAAATTGTCAATTCTTTCATTTCGATCAAACATTCATGGAAATATGAAATTTCATGCATAATAACACATGTGCACATTTTGTGCATTTTTATGCACTTTGCACAAATTTGTGCATTTTGGCCAGATTGGTCAAAAACCCCAGAAAATACCAAAAAGGGGAAATTTCTATGGACTCCTGAAATTTTCCAAAAATCAAGAAAAGACCAATTTTAGCCCAATCTCAAGATGAAGAAAAATTCATCAATGATAGTGAGTTCTTATGACATAAACCTAAATCACCCACTTATAATGAGCCATGAGGACTCAAGACAAATTGGGTGAAGACCATTGGAAGAGAAGAAGGACAAAAAAACCACAGAAGAAAAAGGAGAAAATTTCAAAGAAGGGGAGAAGAATCAAAGTCAAATAAAAGCAGAAGGACCTAAAAGTTATGAAGATGAAGGATTTTTGGGGTTATTATTGATGAAGAGAAATTTTTATTCCAAATTGACCTCATCAAGATTCACTTAAATTTATGGTGCTCAGAGCTCACCACTTTCAAGAGGGGGATAATGTCAAAGTCATGGAGACAGGTAAGGCATTACCAACCATTATTCAGTGAAGATCTTCCAACCCCCAATCAGCAAGGGGGTTTAATGGAAGATCCACCAAATACATTTTCAAACCTCAATACAGCTCAATACAGGAAAACCCCAAATACAGGCATGTCCTCAACACAGGTGCAAAAACCTGTATTGGATACACCAATACAGGTTTATATCTCAAATACAGATTCCTCCAACATACAGTCATGGTTTCTCAGCACTTTCCTTCAGTCTGGCATTTTTACACATACACCAGCCCCTTTTCACCCACCTGGGGGTTTTCCCCCAGTTAATTAAAATATTTGATTTATTATTAGTATTATTTTATTTCTCACTCAAAAGGTATTATTTTATTAATTATTAAGTCAGTCTTAGCCTTCCCTAACCTGTTCAGTAGAGTGTTGGTGGTCATATTCTCATTAATCCTTTTCTCTTTTCTGAACAGGTTGAAACAGTGATTGAGGATTATTTGTGGTTGGCTCTTTTTTATTGCTTTTGTTTTATTTAATTTCCTTTAATGTTCATTACTCTATCATTAGGAATTCTACTTCTTATCTATTTGCTCTTATCTTTTGAGTATTCCTTTGAGCCCTCAATAACTAAGTCTTTTCACTGAGTGCCAGGCCCTCTTCACTTAGAAGAGCCCCTGTGACAGAACTAACTCATAAGTTAAGTAAAGCATCTTTCATCACTATTAACTTTTTCACTTTGTTTCCAAATTCACTCTGGTCACTTTTGGGAATGTTTTTTATTTAATAATCTTTTTAAAGACTTTGTTCTTATATTGATTGCCTGCAATTATTTTCTCAATTAATTCCAATTTAAATTTCTCATGAAGAAACTTCTTTTTTAGCTTTAAATATCTCTAGTAGAGAATTTTAGGATAAATTTTTATCATTGATAAAACAATAAATCTTTATAATATTGTTGTTTTATACTTATAAAGTTGAAAACAATAAATTTGGAAATTTTTTCTCTTAAAACTCTTCATTTTTATTCTTTTTAATTGAATTTTACCTTATACAAATTTTGAGGAGAGGAAAAGTACTTGATTTTTAATCAAAGTATCATATCAACACCTTACACTTACAAGAATCATAAAGCTTTTAAACTTAGTGTATAGTGTTAAACAAAAATTTAAAGGAATTTGAAAATGCATTTATTAAGAAAATTTTTCCTCAAGATAAGAATTCATTTGAAGAATAATTGATTGGATTTAATATCTGAGAAATTAGATATTTGAGTAATATTCTTTAGTAAATCATCACTTTATTTAACTAGTTATCATGTACTAAACCCTTTTATTAATTAAATGAAACATTTCCATTGTTTAGACTCAAATAGAATAATACTTTGAAAAAAAAAATGTGAATCAGAGAAATCAAATATCTCAATTGAAACAAACATCAAAATCTCAAACGTTTTCAATAGAAAACCTTTAAAATGAAATAAAAGATAACTGAAAATAGTATTTTAATGATTTAATTAATATGAGGAATAATTTTTACAATTTAAGATAAAGCTAGAAGGGATTTTATAAGAATTTATGCCCAAAAATTAAGAAATTTTTGATTATTTATTGCAAAATTTCTAATATGCACATTGCTTATGTATTTTCACATTCAATGCATCTTTGGATGAATATTTGAACCACATCAATTGATATTAACATTAAACAAATAATTTTCTTATTCAGAATTCATCCCAATTAATGTATAAGAAATCAGGATACCAAGATTGATCTTGTCAATACTACATTTATTTCCTTCCATTGTGTACTATTATGTGACCTCATGTGTCAGCCTGTGACTCAAAACCAGAGCACAAGCATGACAGCCAAAATACCATAAACCAATGGTATAGCCAAAATACCACCAAAACATGGAGCTGAGCCAAATTAGCTCAAAAGGTATCAAAAGAAATAGGAAACTCACCTCTTCCTGAAAATATAAGTCCCATCACCATAGGACAAGAAATAACAAAGTTATTCCTGCTCAAAGTTATTGCTGAGCATAAACCTTAATTTTCACCTCTCATCTAAAATCTAGAAGGAGAGGCTCAACCCCATCAAATGGGTATTCAAAATGAAGCTCTAAGCCAGGGCTATCCAATGGTACCAGCCAAACTGAGCCAGCACCAGTATTACTTGAGTTATGGTCAAATTCAGACCAAATAAGGGTGAACAAAACATTCACCTCTCATCTAACTTTTACAGTTTTAGTGTGAGATACCTAAAGTGGGGTCTTTTTGGAAAGAGCACAATCAGGGCTATCTGATGGTGCCATCCATTTCCTCATAACTCAACTACAACAGAAGTTATTGGCCAAACAAGCTTAATACAGCTTTTGACCAGACCACGCCAATGTACAAAAATACTTGTACATGGGATAACTTTGTCATATTTAATGATAACCATGTCAAGTTGGGTACCATTGTGTAGAGCTCATACAGGGCTATTCAATGAACCAACTTTGAGCTTGATATCTCAAAAACTGACAGAGTTATGACCATTTTGAGGTCAAAATCCCACCTGCTGTCAGATACAGCCTTACCATGGGATAATATCCCATAACCATGAATATGAGGTGTCAAATAGACGAAGAAGCATGTTTTTACTTCAATACCTCATATGTCAGTCAATACTGGGGTCCCATACAGCTTCTGTACAGCATTCTACGCGTCATACACGTCAGAATCAGGCTGTGAGGTCCCCAGATGAAAATTTTCACCCTGTATTGGTGAAAACTGCCCAGATGTGGTTTCAAAACCACATCTGAGCCCAATACAGGGTATACAGGCTGTTTGCAAACCACAAGCCTGTCCTGGAGAGTGAAAAATCTTCACTTCCTCTACGTGGAAAGGTCTAGCAGCCTTTCCACCTCAATTTCAGGATAAAAGGAGGGCTTTTCACAGCCAAAAACCTTTCCTCATCCTGCTCTTGAATAACCTACGTAGTAAACTGTCAAAAACAGTTTTACTCTTGGTTAAATAATCAGGTATACTCTTAATTTAAAGTATTGTAGTCTTTATTATTGTAATCCAACAGGTAAATCTGCACCCAGGGCTTTCAACAGCGCTCACCACCACTATATCTTTATAGTAAAGCCCTTTAAATCTTAAATTATATCATTTATTATCAATCTTATCATCTTTTAAAACCATTTTTACCGTGTCACAGTCATAGTTAAAGCTTGTAAATCCTCATATACACCTTTATCATAGACTCAGCCTGACATCATGTGTGATTAATTTACTAACAAATACCAACTTCTACTTTTTGCTGTATTAAAAACAGATCATTAATTACGTAAAATTAGGTTTTTTTTAATGATTTTATTAAGACTCACTATCATTTCTAGTTAGTATTTTATATAGAATTATTCATTCAATGGTCACTTTACCTGGTTTAAGAAGCACAATTTCCTGAGGCAATAGTAAGAATTGAAACTGATATTTTAATATTCCAGAAGCTTTTTCAATCACCATTCTATGAATTGAAAATCTCTTAATTGACTTTTTTAAAGAAATCATAGCAATCATAGTTTTACAGCTCACTGATTTGAGGAATATATGGTATAGTGAATTTCACTTGCTCTATATCTTGATTATTTCTTTATGGTGTAATTATTGGTACCTTGGCTAAGTATCCTGAATCTCCAATAAGTAAACAGGAAGATGGGAATCTTTTAATTCCATTTATTAAATCTTTCCCAATTGGAAAACTTTCAAAATAACCTACTGTCATGCACTGAAGCAGGAAATCCACCATACACCTAGATCACATTTATTTTAATTTCCATTAATTCTAATAGAGATTTTTTAAAAAAAATGCTTAAATTTCTGGAATTACCATCACCATCAATGATGCATTGGAACACACTTTAATGACAACCCTTATAATTGAAATACAAATTCCACTAATCATTCAGTGGAGGAATGATTGGAATATGAGTGTCATCAATTGCACCAATTATATTTGTAAGTCCTTTTATTGGCCTGAAAGAATTCCTATTGAAATGCCACTCAGTATTGTCATTCACAGCTGGAAGACTGATTGCCAACACATTCATTAGCTTTTACGCATTTGAAAATTACAAATCCAGCTTATCCTTTAGTCAAGTCATGTAAGCTTAACAAAAAATCTTGAACTACTGTTTGTGATACTCTGTATGCTGTTGATCTCCCAATGTTAAATAAAATTCCTACTGTTTCTTACGAGCTTCCATGGCCAATTTGATGAAGGGTTACACCAAGTTTCTCTTTTCTGGTCAAGCCTTGAATGCCTTCATGATTTGCATTTGTAACATTATTTGATATGGAATCAACAAGCCTAAAAAATCATTGTGTCTCATTTAAAATAGAACTATGAATTGTGTTTCATTATATAGCTCATCATTGTACAATGGATTGAATCACTTCCTATATTGTATTGCATGACAATGGCAATGCCTTGGTTTTTCATAGCATGAATAATGAAATGCTAAAACTACCATCAAAATCAAAATGATGTGCCTAATAGTAGGGTCACCCCTGTCAATAGAGGTATGAATTTGAAATTTGTTTATAAAAAGAATGTTTTGAAACCAGCCAAAGCAAAAGTCGTTTTTTAATAAACTCAAACCTAATCTGAAATGTTTTGTACATTTTCTTGAACACTGACCATAAACCGGGTCAAATCATAAATTAACACTTTGCTGAGACATTAATGTAATAATCTCACTCGGTAAATATGAATCAGTTCTTAACCTTCGGATTTCCAAAAGCTCAAGGATAGTTTTCAATGAAAATTATCATTAAATCTGTAAAAACAGCTTTGAGAAATTGGCAAATGCTTTTACAAATTAAGACACCATACTCAGCACCATTTTCCCAAAAAATTTAGCAATCACAGTTTCATTTAGGTTAAAAGAGAACAAAAATAAGTAGAAAGGAAGCGTGATTATCAACGTCCTTGGCAGTTGGCAGGCTAAAGAACTTACGAAAACACCTGTTTTTGCCATAAAACCCAAGCATACTCGGCACAACAGTGCGCAGCGTCCGTCGATGAAGCGGTAAGTTAGGCTTTCTTTTTTGATTTCACTTCTTCCACCAACTCCAACCCCCAACAAAAAGAAAAAATCTATTACGTTTGCGTTTATCTATTTTACCATAAAAAACATCTAAAGCATATAAATTTAATGAGCGCTCTTTTAAATAATTTTACGATTGCCAAAAAATTCCCAAAAAGTAAATGAGCAATAAACCAAAAAGCAAAAAGAATGTATATTGGCTGTATGTTTGGTATTATAAGTTTGGTAGAGAAATCTTTCACTTCCAGCGAAAATAACTTTTATCATATTCTCAAAGCAACTGAATACATAATTAAAAAAGCATGGTAAAAAGACATTTTTTACAGTAAAATTTCAACATTTGATTGATACAATATTTAAAGCTTTTACTTATGACTTTTTCTTTGAATTTAAAGACTGTGTTTGAGTGGTAGATGAAGATGAGCCAGTGATCAGTGGATCAATTGAAGAATGATAATGATGAAATTGGAAATCGCATTCATTTGTTTGTATATTTGGTCGATCATTGTTTGAGGATGCTTCAGCGGGAGTTTTGGGCCTACATTCTTCAGAAGTCTTGCTGATATTGCAGATAGCTGTGGGGTGGTTAATTGGGGTAGAAGTTGTCGTAGTAGACAATACTGAAGACGATGATGACGGAAATATTGTCGATGAATTTAACTGAGGATCCATTATCGTCATCGTTGATGATGACACCAAGGGCTCCTGCTTTTGAGTTGCCAAAAAATCATCGACGCGGTAGGCATTGGATGCCATTTGACAAGTTGCCTCGCCCTCAGAAATCGCTTGTTCAACTTCATTAGCCAATTCCTCTGTCATTCCTTCAAACCTCATAGGGTGAGCATTTGGCTCAGGAGCGGTTTCACTCGACAAAGGCTGAAGTGAGCAGGATTGAAAAGCTGTTGTGGAAGGATCTACGTGAAAGGGCGCTAATTTTGGTATAGATTCTTCGATCGATTGACATAACTCAGCTTTCCCGGGACCTGTTAAAGACGTGGCCAAGCAAGGGGAAAGCTGACTTGAAGAAATTGGGGCAATTGATGATGGTAGAGAGACATCCATTTCCGTGGCTCTAGATTTATGATGCTGTGGGTTGGAGGTTTTGGATTCAATGGTTTTTGGTGTTGGGGAAAGTTGAACTCTGCTTGATCCTTCTCCTGGGGTTATATTTGACTCTGCCGGTTTTAAGGACGCAGGCTGCAGAGAAGATATGGGATTATTTAGTCCATTTACTTGTTTTTCTTGGGGAGCAGGAAGCATTATAGACTCGTGCGCCTTCAGCTCTGAAGCTACCGCAACTTTGGGATCTGTTTCTTCGGTCTTGATTTTTTCTGGAAATGTTCCCAAGATTGGTGGGTGGACCTGTTGGCCGACGTCAGCTTTCGACAAAGATGTGAGAGCATTACTTTTTTGTGATGTTGGTAACGCCGGTAAATTTGAGTCTGAACTTGTGGGTTTGTCCAAGTTTCTTTCAGATTCTAGCAAGGTGCTGGAAGAATTCATTGAATCGTTTGGATTTTTAAGCGCCTCATGCTGGACCAATGAGGCAGCGGTTTGTTGGGACGAAAGGTTTGGATGGATTGTTTTCAGTTTATCCTCATCGGTATTCATATGAGACAAACTAGTTACGTCTTTGGTAGGCGGTCCTGATGAAGTCTGAATTGTAGGCGTGGGAGCTGAGTCCAATGTTCCAGCTGCTAAATTTTCCAACTCAATTTGTTCTGCCTCACTTAGCATAGGAATATCCAGTTGATCATCAAGTGATGCCGGGGCAGCTGTTTCGGAAAGAGACTGAGCCGATGGGGTTGGATCTCGTACTTCATGTTGGGATAAGGACATGTGACGAGATTGGGGACTTCCAGTTAGCTTCCTTCCTAAATCCTCAGTGTGCGGTGGTATGTGCCCATTAGTCAAGCTAGTAGTTGCAGAAGATGTCAATGAAGATTGCCGACTTTGAGCCAAGCGATCAATAGCGGAGTTATTGATGAATTGAAATTGAGCCGAAGCTAAATTTAATCCATTGTGGATAGGTGACAAGGCGTGGCCATTCCTTTTAGATGATTGGCCAAGCTGTGTCCGTATCCGTTTGTGAGATTGTACATTTCTTCGCCCTCCTTCTCCTTCATCTTCGCTGTCGGAAAACTCATCGTCTCTCTGGACTAGATCATCCAACAACCGCTCTACATGAAATATAATTTGAGCCATACTTAGAAATTCTTACGACAAAATTACCCAATTTCATCATATCAAAAAGCTCTCAAGACTCACGTGGCCTTCGTTCATTTGGATCATCAAGATCTTCGTCTACGTCCATGTCATCATGTGACAACCTTGGTATAGCTAAATATTTTTGTTAATGTCAATGTGAAGCACAAAAGACGGATTTGAACTAACCTTGTAAACCAACTGAAGGTGCGGGAATTGTATGCCGCAAGTTCTCAAAAATCTGTACTTTGATTTTATCCAAATATTGCTGAACGTTCATATCTTCCATGTTAGAGGGTGGCACCTCTAAACGATAAGTTGGTCCATAGTACTCGTAATACTCATTCATAGGAATTTCTAAATGCAAGGATACAATAAATATCTCCCATGATCAATCCGCTTCAGAGCATGAACATTCTGACCTGGGCTAAGCTCTTGACCAGCTGCTAGGCCGGTCTCAAAGGCCCACGCTCTTGCAACGTTTCGAATGGTGTAACCTCCTCCACCAACCAAAAGCAAGGGTAACCCCAAAGCTTTGATGAACTGAACACAATTGGCATGTCCTACACAATCCAAATAAAATTCAAGACATCGTAGAATCCCGAGATCACCGTTAATTGATCAATAGCTCTAGGAAAGCAAATGAATTGATTTACCTCTCATAGACATATTGAAGCTTCCCAAACGGTCCCCTGACAGTGAGTCTCCCCCACATTGTAACACAATGGCTGATGGCTGATAAGTTTCCATTATTTTGGTGACGACCTGTCAATTGAATCAAGTGAATTAAATCAAACGCATAAATTCAGATTACTGAGCAATCAAAATATTTAAATAGCTAACCGGCTCGAAAATGTTTTTATACGCGTCATCTGTAATGCCATCTCTCAGTGGGAAATTGACAGCATAATATTTCCCTTTGCCATGCCCGGTATCCTATAATTCTTAAAATTTAATGTTAAGCCTGAAAGTCAAAAGAGGCCTCCAATCAAGTTGGCTTGCTAAATTGGAAAGTATGACTGACCCGCAATTCACCTGTGCCGGGGAAAAATTCGCCGTATTTATGAAAACTACAAGTCATAACCCTATCGGTCGAATAAAAGGCTTCTTCTACACCATCACCGTGATGTACGTCAATGTCCACGTAAAGAACGCGCTTATGGTAGCTGTTTTTTTGCAGAAAATGGGCGCGAGAAATTCAAATAAAAAAATATTTAAATCTACCAGTTTACATGACTAGTGTTCAAAAAAAAAAAAGAGAAGTCAATAACATAAGGGCTGCAAACACATACCGGAGTAGTTCCAGGATTCCTAAAACAATATCTGAATTAAAAAAAAGGCGTAACAGATTTTAAAAAATTCAATTAAAACTAGTACTGATAAGATTTTAATCTATCAAGCAAGACTTAAGACATAAGAGTTAAATAGAAATGGAGATACCATTGACATAACAAAAGCCATTCGCTTCTGACTTTTTGGCGTGATGAAGGCCACCAGCCCAATTTACAGCAATATCACATTTGTCTCGTGATAGTCTCGCCGCACCCTCTAGTAAATAAAACATGATTCAGCTTTAATTAATGGACAAGAGGGAATATGACTGACCCATTGAGCCACCAGCTGAAATTGAACAATATTCAAACAATCCATCAAATACTGGACAGTCATCGCCCAAATTAACTAGATCGAAATTCGAAAAAGTAAAATAATTGATTGGTTAGACAAGAATGAATCAATAAAAAGTGGTGATGACAAACAAGATTGACAAAGTAACTTACATTTAGCTTGCTCTTTGAGAAATCCGTCCATATTTTCAGGTGTTACTTTACTCAAAAATTCAACATAATCATCGGTATGAAACTGAGCCATTTCTTTGCGCGTAGCGGGCTTAGCTCTCTAGATTGGGGAAGATTGAGTTTGGATATGAAGTAAATATGCGAAAGTAGGATAAGATTGATTAATCAAGAATAGCTTGAAATATGTGAAAAGGTAAGATGACAAGGGATCGACTGACGAAAATTTCCATCTTTTTATATAACCCATAATTCATGACCAGGGCATGAGCCATTCTGATTCTATGAGGTTTCATGGGATGGGCAGGTCCATAATGATAATTTCCTATGTCTGAATCAAAAAAGTAACACTAAGGTAACGCCACAAAGTCAACAAATCAATGAAATCCAATCAGCCAACTCTTTCACAGAACAATCAAAAAGAAAATCAAACGACGACTTGTTGCAAGTTTTAGTTTTGATTTTTTCAAAAAAAAACGATTGATCACTTACAATACGACGTTTTTGTTCTCCTGGGATCGGAATCATACGCCCAGACATCTTTCAAGAGAGAAAGTTGAGATATTTTTAGAATACGGGGAAAAACCACTTGGGTCCACCTCAATCAAAACCCGAAGACGTTGATATTTTTCGTATAAATTTTTCCTTTGGTGTATTTTCTTTGTTTTATTTGGCGGGGTTATCGTCGCTGAGAAGTTTTCCAAGGTGCGTAAAAAGTTCTTGTTCTCAGGGATCCAGATTCCAGATGAGCCAATTCCAGGTTTCGACGCAGCAGAAATAAATCCAGCGGGTATTAACCGGGCACCCCACACAGCCCTCAAGCCCTAAGCTAGGCAGGCGCATACCCTGAGTGTGATCAGAACCCACCATTTTAAAATCCAGTGAATTTCAAATTCGACTTGAATGAAGATTAAATTATGTCAAGATTTGGACAACTTTGGAAACCTATTGAGCTTTTGATTGCCATAAATTGGCCAGCCTACTTAAGTAGGACCTTCAGTTTCAAAATCACTTCTAAGGGTCTCCACTTCAAGCAAAATAGGGCAAGAAATTTAATTATAGCTGTAAAATCTTCATAGGACTTACTCTAACATTGAATTAATAGCTTAAAATTAAAATTATATAGGCAAAGCAAGAAGACTTAGACTCAAAAATCTGGTTTTTAATAGACAACACACAACTCTTATTATTCATTCAAGAAATTGATTTAAAGCTGATATAATCATGTAGAACAAGCTCATTTTGAGTTTTCCTGGCATTATGAAAAATATAGATAATAAAATTTTCAAAATTTTGAATTTTTATCGAAAAATATTTGTCTCTTAACTCCAGAAAAAAAACTGATTTTTGTTATTTTATATTTCTATACTTTCAAATTTTGACTCTTCTAATACTAAAAATTGCTTAGCTGTGGCTCAAAAGATTATTCCCCAACATAAAATTTGAATAAAATTTATAGAAACACTATGAAAATATTCCAGTCAAATGAAAAGCTTTAGTTATAAATTTTAATATCTTTATCATTTGTAATAAAGGTTTTCTAAATACTTTAAAGAAAAATAATTTATGCTGATGATTTAAATCAAATTCTTTTGCAAATTTTGAATTAAGTGATTCCCTCATTTCAAACTCTTTCTTTGACCCAAATTCTTCTTATTATTAGTTATGGGATATCAAAGCTCACTTTGTACCTAATTTAACTTTGAGAAATCTCTGAATTTTTGTGTTTACTGTCTCGAAAAATTATATTGATTGATCTGAAAATGGGCTCTAAAAATATCGCAAAGTGGGAACAATTCAAAGGATAAATCTTTAAAAATATTATACATACTTGAAAAGAAATTATACCATGGAGTACCTTTTAGAATAAGCATATATGATACATAAAATATGCATAATTTGATTCTAGGCGAATAACCTTTCTTTTTAAGCTTAAACACGATGAATAACTTACTCCAAAATCAAAGTGTATTAATTTTTTCTTCTTTTTATAAATTATTGGATTTCTTTAATATTCTTTCTCAGATTATATATCATCAAATAATAATAATAATAATAATTAATCTCTAATGTATCGTTATCGGCCTAATATCCTTATCTTATTGCTCTCAAAAATAACCTATACAATCTCTAAAAGGATAATATTTTTCAAAAATGATCTTGAATATATATTTAATTATATTTCATTTATAAAGGTATATATTTAGAGTTTTATAAAGAACTATTTTGAATACAAAGATTGTCACTTTTTCTAAGGGATTAACAATAAAAACCTACATATTGATTGGACAATGAAAAATTAGAGTTAACTCACTAATAATATGAGGAGTTTTTGAATTATGGCTATTAATAAAGATAACTTGATAATGAAAGACTTAATTACCTCTTCAGATTACTTTCCAGGTATAAATTATCATCAAGCTATGCAGATTAAACCTTAAATTAATGACTTTTATACTTATTTTACGTAAAAAAAAAAATCAAAATATTTCCTCAAAATTAAAAAATAAATATGAATCATATTGTTGAATTAATAAAAGATATTTAGAGTTCCTTTTTATAACTTGAAATTTTCAATTTATCCTCATTCGTCCATTTGTTTTCATTTCAAATTAAATTTTCAATTGTAATTTTTTATATAAAGAAGAGTTTACTTAAATTAAAGACTAAAACTATTAATATTTTTTTTGTTTGTAGTACTCCAAAAGTAATATATAATGAAATGGAATTGATATAAGCATATTGTATTTTGATATTTTCTTTCTATTTGAAAATTGATGAGTAAGATCTGTGAATATTCGAATATAAAATTAGATGATTATAATATCAATTATCTCTCTGAAATTATTAATATTGAATAGTTTATTATTTTTAGTTTTCTGTTTTTTTACGATTTTTTATCTTTTTTTTTTGTCAAATAAACAAAAAAAATGAGAATTTATATTATTATTTCTAATATTATATTAGATGTATCCAGTAAAACTGTAATTGAGGTACTATTATATTTTTCTTTCATACGAAAAATGTCCTCATGGTGTGGTATTCCTGTTCCAGTTTGGATTAATGGAAAAACTAAGAAAGTAATTTTTTTTATTTGGTGTTTTTGCTTCTAACTTAAATTATTGAGCTCCTTCTTAGAGGTATATGAATAAATACAACTATTAAGTATTAAATTAATATTTATGAGTTAATAAATTAACTTAATTGAGACAATATGACACCCAGTGAACAAATCCACTTTGAAAAATTGTGTATAGAAGAGGCTGGTAGACCCAAATAGAAAAATGTTTATGTTAATTCATTTATTATTTCTTTATTTCATTTTCAAAAATTCAATAAGATAATGTGAGTATAAAATAATATATTAACTACACCACATAAAGTCTTAGCTGCAATGAGGATGCATTAAAATATATTTCAGGGAAGAGTTGTAGTCAAGTAGGGGTCATAGAAAATCAATTAAGCATTTTTTTATTAATAAAGGAGGTATAGCTGGATATTTATATGAAGAGTAGGCTTTATATCATTTCTGAGAGGAGGTTGATCTTCAATGTGGAAGTAAAAATCCAGGGAAAGTGTTCAATTCAGGCTTAGGATACCATTGAAACAAGAACAGTACAGGTATATTGTATTCTCTAATCCCTTTGGGGAAGTCCATCATTTCAAAATGGAGTTGAAAAAAGTTAAAAGATTAATAATCATTTTCTTAAAGCCATTATAAGGTGTCTATTGTGGTTTTAAAATGAAGAAATCAAATATTTAGGCTGTAGAGAGATGGTGAAATGGTGTGAAAGGTGGATCAGATAGGTTATGAAGGTGGAATTGGAAATTAGAAGGGTTTAAGTAGTATTACAGAAGGCTAAAAGAAACAGTTCAGAAGCTTAACAAAGTTTTAGTGTAATGGAATTATATCTACAGAAAAATACAGGATAACACAGGAAAGCTACAGTACAGTAGCCATGGAAATAAGAAGTCCAGGGTTCTCAGTTGAGTACATAGTCAATGACATCATCAACAAGAAGTAAACTAGGATTATTGATGATGGAGATAGGGATTCCATATTTTTCAATTGATTACATAATCAATGAAATCATCAACAGGAAATAAGCTAGGATTAATAAATATGGAGGGAGGAATTACAGGTTTTCAATTGATTAGGTAATCAATTACATCATTACCAAGGAATAAACTGCTCTTACTAATAATAAAGATAATTATTTAAGGTCTTTCAATTGATTAAATAATAAATGAAATAATTACCAAGAAACTTAATTGATTACATAATCATGATATCATCAGCTACACAGACCCAACCTGTAAAAAACACATCCTGGAATAACCTGATAAATTAAGTCACCTGTTTTTGATACTACTATGGAGGCCCCATGAGCTCTTAATAGAGGTCCCCTCTCCCCCCAATTTATTTACTTAATGGCCTAGATAGAGGCTCATCACAAAAATGTAACTTCTTGATATTTTTTCTGAGGGAAATATCCCCCATTCCTCCAAATTATCCTATATTCTTTTATAAATACTCAGTAGCTAAGATCAGAAGTATAGTTATCAATTCCCCATTCCTGAAAGATTTATAATTAATAGTAATTAACAGTTGATCTAATTTAATTCATAGACTCATCTAATTGACTATCTCCATCTCAATCATTTCTCAATAGCTAAGATCAGAAGCATTTTCTGAGTCTTTTCTATAGTTAATAGTAAACAACAGCTGGTTTAAATTGATTCAGAAACTAAACTCATTGATCATCCACTTAATATTTTCAACCCAATTCTGATCTTTTCAGTAGCCAAGCTAAGTAGAATTGTCTGAGCTCCTTATGAATAATATTAGTTAAAATTTGGTGCACATTATTTTATAAATTCATCTCATTGAAAGATCTCTTTACTCAGTAGCCAAGCTCATTAGTAAATTTAACCATAGTAGTTTCTGTTATACTAGGTTATCATTATGGAATTATTGAATCCATCAAGAAAAAATTAGTGTTTGTTATTATTAGTTATCATATCATAATCAGTGTTATCATCAATATTTGAAATCCTTCAGGGTACTTATGTCACAAGTGAAGGAAAGAAAAAGTTATTCTCCAGATTTATATCTTTGTTTATTTGTGTTAAGGTTTATTGAAACCATTGTTTCCAGATCAAAGAAAGTCTTCTAGAATCTGTTAAATATAAATTTCTTAACTATCCACAATCAAAGAAATAAACTTATTTTTACCTCTAGTTGAGATAGTTCAGATTATTGTATCACTCAACAAGACAAAGGGTTACGAGCTTGAAAAGAAATTTAAATTACCCTTCTAGGTACTGCCTCATTTATCCCACACAAGGGGATTTCCCACAAAGTTAATAATAAAATTTTCATTTTGAACACTTCAAATAATTTTAAAAATGATTATTTATTTTATTTACAATAATTAGCCTTGATATAGGAGCTCCATTACTGATAGCTGAGGGCTTACTGTATCCAATTTCCTGAAATGTGGTAAGTTAATGTGCAGTTTTCTTTGAGAGATATTATTTAATACTCCCATTTCTTATTTGGGGGTATATAAGATCTTGAAATATAAATTTTTGAGCCTAGCTAGCTATAAAAATATTTAGGAAATTTCTATAGATAAATAAATAAGGGTGTTGGTAAACACATGTAAGCCCTTACATGTCTTGTAAAATTTATGGCCAAAACAAATAAGTTGTCTGTTTTTTTTTGAAAAAAATCCTCAGTCTTAGTTTTAAGGATTTTTTTTTATTTTTTTGCTATATTTTTTTGGAAATGGGATGTCAAGATCCCCAAATTTTTTCAATTTTTTTTTTGCCAAATTTCTCTAATTTGGCCTATTTGGAAAAATCACCTATTTTTTAGAAAAATTAATTAAAAATTTTCACACTTATTAATTTCTTCATTGTTTTTAAAAAAGATTACTGGGAGAATCCTGAGAATTGAAACACATAAACTCATAATTTTGGAATTTTTGTTTGTGGGAAAAGTGAAGGCCCAAAAAGTTGTGTTTTTTTCCAACATTTTTCTCATGTTTGTAATATGACTATTTGTAAGTAAAAAAGTGACAAAACTTGTTGAAATAAAAGACTGAGGTGTTATTTATATAATAAATAGGACTGAGGAGGGGTATAATTGGCATAAATTGTATATAAAGAAAAATCAATCTGAATCAAATTCCAAAATAATGGGTTTTTTCTGAGGGGGGGGGCGAGTAAGATTGGAAAAATATAAAATCCTGTGTTTCTTAAATTCATCTGCACACCCAAGGGCTTGTATTTATGAATAAAATTACCAATTCAAAGTAGTTGGTGGGACAGGGTCAACTTCAGAAATGATGATATGCAATGGAAAAAAATGAGAAAAGTTATCCAAAAAACAGCCAAACATTGTTGGATTGTCATTTTGAGGACAGTAATAAGGGGTAAGAGAATTTTTACTGTTGAATGAAAGAAAACTGGTCTTTGATACTTATTTTTAATTGGATCCCCCATATCAGGGATTGACATCAACTTTCTCTTTGGAGCCTGGCCAAAATCTTCATACCACTCAATTATGTCTAAATAAATGTATTCAGGATTTTTGACTTTAAGAGTACAAGTGGTACTCTTTTCATAAAGTCTAAATGGAAAGTCAATATTTCTTGAAGTTACTGTTTTGGAGGATTAATTGTGGGAATTTGGGGTCCCAGACCTGTCATAACCTATTTCACTTTGGTTGTGAGTCATAGTGGACCTCAAGGTTGACTCAGCTTACCCCTGTGCCCCAGAAGAATTATGCACATGCTTCCAATGAAGCTCAAGGATCTGAAATTCACCTTCAGTGGGTGTTAAAGAACTATTTAGCTAAAAAGGTGAATAAGCTTAGAAAACAAGGGAATTGGGGAATTTTGAATGAGGAAAGAACCTTTATAAATATGATAAAGAGGTGATAAAAGGTGTGAAAAGTCAAAAAAAGTGGGTAAAAGTGAACTGAATTGGTTGAAATGTGGGATTAATAGATGAGGGAAGGTAAAAAATAGGAATTTGAGAGGCTTGGAAGCAGGTTGTTTTGGAGGAAAAGAAGGGAGAAGAGTGAGGAAAACTTTGAAAAACTTGGTTTTCAATGCTGTTTTCAAAAAAAAACTTGTTTTTTGAGGGGATAATGTGGGTTATTTGGGTTTTTGGTCCATTTTTTTGAGGGGATGTGAAAAAAATGTTAAACAAATGGGTGAGAGGGTTTGTTTGGGGAGGGGGGGGTTGGCAGTCTTGTGACTAATACAGGTTCTTTTGTTTCATTTTACTTTAAAATAGGCCCAGGGCACCCTTGAAATGTTTTAACTAAAAACTTATATGTGGTTTTACCAAATTTTTTATGTAGGTTTACCAAAGCCCATAAGTAATATCAATGAAAACTCCCCCTTCTTAATTTTGAATAACTCCTATGTCTTTTTGAAATGTGTCATACATGCAATATTTATCCAAATTGAAGCCCAGTTTTTTTAAAAGAAAATTATTAAAATTGTCTTTGCTTTACAAAAGTTGAAAATAATATTAAGATAAATTATTTCAGCTCCTAAAGATTTGAAATCAATTCATCCAAGTTAGCCATACTATTTGTTTTTAATATCTTACCTTAATTTCTATTTGGAAATACAGCTTGAAGGATAAGTATTTTTTAATTTCGACTAAAGATATATTTATATCACTGTTTAATTTAAAAAAATAGTAATAATTCAATGAGGCTTGGTGAAAGTAGTGAAGCAAATTTATTACTTAATATCAATTATAGAGAATTGATGAGGAGTTGAAGCTAATTTTTGACTATATCTTGGATTTATAAAATCCTCAATAGAGCTCAGAATTTGGTTAACATATTTGAAAATATCTTATCATCATGATATCACCCAATCATATTATTAATAGATCCATAAAAATAATCAAAATTTGCACCATTAACCACTAAAATTGAAGAAAATCAGATACCATTGGGACAGATTTAGTTGAAGTTTTAGGGATATTTTCTTGGATATCTAATAAGAAATATTATTTACAATAATCTAAAAAAGTTATAGTCCTGCATTATTTTTTTTTAAATGAAATATTACTTTGGTGTGTATCTTTGTCTTGAATATAATTGAAAACTTAGTCTGATATGATTATATTTTTCAAAAAATACCCCCGGAATTCAGAGCAGGGAAAAGTAATATGATAAATAAAAATGAAACCGATTCTACAAAAATGAGGTGAAATTTCATAATTGGTATCTAAATATGCTTAAATTCGCTCAAACGTTATGAAGAAGCCCAAATATATATACATGCAAAAGTGAGAAATTCTATATCTAAATATTCTACTTAAGGATGACTTTTATGTCTAAATCCTCCTATCAATTCATTAAGTGCTACTAAAAATTTTCTACTGTATTTACTTTTTAGAGCAGAATATTATAGGAAACATAGAGGAATTTTAGCTTCAAATTCTATTTAATTATTGAAATGTGGATATATTTTATTATAAATTAATATGAAAAATGAAGGAAAATTGATATCCAAGTGCTTTAATCTATATTCTCAATAATTAATATTAATGACAAGCTGCTCAGTATACCCATTAAAATAATAATAATATAAAAAAATAAATTATTCAATTTCAATATATTAGGTCTTCAAGAACTACAATAAATACTTCAATGGGGTCAAATAAATGATCTAAAAGCAGAAAATCAAGCTTCAAGTGTATTTTAGAAATGAATATTTAGCTCAAGAATTATTAATTTTATATTTTAATTATTATTTTTTGTTTTTAAAAGGTCACTTGAGCCTAAAAATGAATACAAAAAACAAATAATAGGTATAGGAAAGAATTATTAATATTTTCACTTTTTATATTTTGCTATAAACTGCTTTTTATACAATATATATCTGTAATATGGTTAATTTAAAAACATTCAAAACTATAGTAGATATGAATATGAGGGGTTCTTTTTTTCTTTAATTATTAATTACTGTTACTGATGAGCTCACATATTGTGTTGAAGCAAGTCTCAAATAAAATTAGTTTGAAAAAAGTGGAAAATAATTCTTACAATAGTTTTGATAAAATTTGAATTATTCGACATATAATTTTTATCATTAAAACTATATGTCCATTATGTGTCTTTATTGGAAAGAATCAAAAAAATATGGCTTATGGACTCTATATTCAAATTAATAATAAGATAGTTGTAGAATCTGTATATAAGGTGAAGGAAATTAATTTTCATATAAAGTTGTAGGGTAAGAGGGAATATAGTATAAAATTTAAATAAACTGGAAATAAATAGGATGTCATGAGGAAAATAACTAAAGTAGAAACTGAAAAAATAACAAAAAGGAGATTCAGAAAGTTAAACAATTTCATAATAAGAGGTACGGGACTCTTTGAATTAACATTTCACAGACTGAAAGCCATTATAAACATGTTCTAATTACTAGAAGAACAGATAAGGGTATAGGAAGGGTTATGAGAATATTATTTTAGGCTAGAGCTGCAAAAAGTGTAAGATTTGTCTATGAAGCCATTGATAATATTACTATTTATCAAGAGTACTATGACTGTTATTATGAATTATAATGAATAAATAATTGCTTAATTATTTATTTCACCTCTTATACACTACCAGTTATTATAGCTATAAGTAGTAATTGTGTACTAGAATAAATTACAAGTATTATTAATAAAAATTCTTAGTAAAATAATATAAAATTATTTCAATTAAGTAATTACCTTTTACAAGAATAGTTATTTTCTATTATTGAAGGAAACCTCAAATTTCAAAGAAAAACTTTAATAATTAATGAAACACTCACTAATACTCCAGAAATACCTTGAAAAGAATTGGAAGAGTGATTTGATGGATTATTTGTGGATTTAAAAGATCAGAATTGATTTTTAACAGTAATAAAGAAATATAACAGCCACAAACTATTGAAAATAGTCTATTTCCTTAATTTTACCTCTTTTTAATTGATTTGGAAAGATTAGAACATTCATGAAAAGACTTAATTAATACTTACTTGTTGGTACTAATGATAAGATTGAATAATAAGATGGTTATTGCAAAAAACAGCAAGAGTAGGCCTCTTTTAATTCTAAAACAGCTCACAGAGGAACCCCCATTGAGGAAACTGAAAGATTAGTGAGTGAATAACCTTTTCTCTTGATTGGGTTTAGTGATTAAATCACTTGCACTCATGTGAAATTATAATAATTACTTAATTAAGTCAGTTTACATGACTACCAACCCATCTATGGTTAAGAAATAAAAGAGTAACAACTTTAAATATTCTTTTATTTCAAAAGAAATTCTAATTCATAAATTTCATCACTTTTATTGGAAATTTCATCACAGGTTGTATTTTATGTGAATTTTTGAAGATTCATTATTTCATGTGAAATCATCAAAAATGAACTGTAAGTAAATTTTTCAATCTGAATTATGTATTAATGATTACTTTTGGCTTCAGTATGAATTATCCCTTTCTACATTGGCTCTAAATTTTCAACAAGGATTAATTAAGAATTGTATTTTTAATGAATTTTTTGATTTTTTTTACCTCATTTCTATGTAGAAAAGCAAATAGTATAGTTGCAGATGGTTGCCCTGAGGTAAATTCATTGATACTAGTACAAATAGGTTTTAATTTTTATCCATTGAAAATAATTAATAACGGACTTTGTTAGAGGAGTCAGCATTGCTCATTACCTCCTTTTCATGTCAAAATAGCAGTTTATTTGCTATTTCCTCATGATTTGATGGGGTTTTGACTTAGTAACCAGGTTCCCAAAAGATTTTAATAGACTAATTGGGCCATGATCAGCCATGGATCCAAGATTTAGGGCTGTACATGCCTCAGAGGTGTCAGAAGTTTGGTACTCTGGATTTATTTGATGTCTTTTGCCCCCTTAGATATTTTCATTTCAAAAAAAGTAATTTAGGCTCAAAGACTGATATAGAATATGGGTGTATAGAAACTGTATTTGATAATAAATTAATTTTAAGTTCCAAAAAACATGCATAACACTACTCTTAGTGTATATGTAACATGCAATTTCTCACATTTCCATTTTTTGGCATGAAATAAAGAAAAACAAAAGAATTCAAAATTATTTTATGTGGTATTGATGATGTGGTGTTGAAGTTTTTTCCATATTACCACCACATAGAGTTAATTTATGCTTATTCACCCTATGGAGTTACCCAAGGTGATTTTTTGTGTAAAATAAAAATCTGGCCTTAGATGCATGAATTTACTCACAAACAAAAAAAATATTCATTTTTCCTTAAATAAAAAATTATAGATTTTGAAAATATGCATGATTTATGGGTTATTCATAGTTCAAAAGTTATTACTATATTAATTGTGTCCTATTTGGGTATGTCAAATATACCTCAAGGCTCAAAAAAAGAAAGATAATGAGTATCTGAGAGGCCAAGAGATAAAATGAAGGGGATTGCCAATAATGAAAGGAGATTATGGAAATTGAAGTTTGATTTGTTGGGAAAAGAATTCAGAGAGAGATAGTTATATCATCTGGTTACATATTTTATTGTAATTACTCAATGAGGTGTCATAAATATATCAAAATATATATAACCTACTTCAGCTCAGCTGATTGGGGATTGAAAAGAAACATAAATATTAAAACAGGGAGGGAGTAATATAAAAACATAACAAATTTGATGAATATAATTTTTTTTTAAAAAATGGGGGAGGCTATAAATAAATATTTAAGCAAATTAACAGAGTATTTGAGTAGAAATATCTTTTTGATTAATGGATTTTCAAAATTATTCATAAAAGTGATATTAACCCAGCTAATAAGGTTACTTATAGGCTCCATGATTTAGGAAAAAGGACTATCCTCAGAAGCATAGGTGCTATATGTTAAGATTGTATTTCAGAATAGTCCTATCTTTCTTAATATATGCTTTTATTATATAAAATATTGTTTTTTTTGAATGAAAAAAGTTGGAACGTCTTCCCTCAGAGTATTAAAATTAAGGGCTCCTTTTTCTTACTTTAAGGTTTGTCTATAAGAACATTGATTATATTGATATTAATCAAGAGTACTATAGATTTCTTCAGTTGAAATATATTGAAATTGATTATTATAAGCACAAATTAATATAATTGTTTAAAAATAACCATATAGCAATATTGATATTATAAAAGAACTTGATAATACAACTCTTACTAATTATAATAAATGATAATTATTATTTTATTATTATATTTACTGAAATATATAATAATAAGAGATATTAAATTTTCTAATTTCAAAGCTATATCTGGAAATCAATAATATTTATCCACTCGTATATAATAGAAGTATTACTTATAAGGGACTTTATCAGACACATTGTATAGAGATAAAACTTATAGATAAATGTTTTATGATAAAAATCTCTCAGATAAAACAAATATAGAAATTTGGAGAAATAATTACTTGCAATATTCATATAATACAATAAGTAAAACAACAAAATTCAACATAATATGAATAATTTTTATAAGTCATAAAATACACCCGAAAATCAATATCTCAAAGAATAAAACAATTAGTTGGTGATGGAATATGATCTGGGAATTTTTAGAGAAAATCTTTGGATTTTGAATAAATATTAAGACAAAAAATCCATGTAATAAAATAAATTATTTGTTACTAAAACAATATAAAATAAGCTCGAAGATTCCACTTCTTTGTTTAGTAAAATATTACTTATCTAAAATGTCCAATTAATCGATTGATGATGATAGAAAAACACTTATTATAGGATTCTTCTATGGCTTAAGAAGAAGCCTTAATTCTCAATAATAGATATTAAGGGTTTCCTCAGATTAAAGCCAAAGAAACCATATTTGAAAACAGGGCACTTAACATAAGAAAATTTATCTTGAATATTATTTTGAAGCTACCAGTACTATTATTAGCTCCGAGAAGGTTAAATCACAATTTATTTATATTGATTATAGATTTGTTTTTGATGAGTAATTACCTGAATTAAATTTATTCATTTTGAGAATATAAAAATCAAGTTTGATGCAAAAATGTCAAAGCTTACATTTTGAATTAATTTCATAAATTTTAAATTAGAGTTAAAGAGGGTAATTCCAGGGTTAATTACCAAGTAATTTCATTTATAAATTTATTTTGGTTCTGTTTCTATATAAACATTAGAATAAACTATAATCTGTGTGATCATTTGAGAAAAATCCATCATGATTTGGATTTTCCCTTCATTTTTGAATATATGAGCCCCCTTAAAGTTTAAGAATGCCACAACCAAAAACCTTCATTTTCTGCAACAAAAATTCCACATTTAATTTTGAGTGTTTTATAAATATCACACTTCAACAGCTGTGGTGTTTTGAACCCAAGCCAATTAATTCTTTTAACCCCAAATCCCATAGTTTTTGAAGCAGTTGAATTCAAATTTTATGTTCTTTGCAACTCCTCAAGACCCAAAGCTCTGAAACCAAACAGTTTTTTTTGTAGTAACATAAAGATGAATATTCTTCTGAATTTCAATTTGATACCTATTAAGTGCTGGAGGAAGACATTCTCTTACTCAATTACTTCCATAAAAAACAATATCCAACCAACTTCCAGTGTCATCAACAACCTTGTATTTATCAAATCAGTGATTTGGAAGGCTTACCATCTTGGAGGTTTTGTAAACTATCTTGAACATCATATAAGATATATCAAGTATTGATTCAGACTATTAGTTTAGACAAAAATATTCAAGAAAAATAAATATTTGAAGCAACAAGATATTGGTATACAATTAGATTTAGCACTTTTCCAATTTGGTAGAAATGGTACAGGCTCTGGAGCTGGGAGGATTGTGGCACTAATTTCAATTTTACAGAGAACCCTCATCCTTTACAACCAATTAGTAATTGAAGCATTAGTTAAACACAAGTCATATTATCTTGCATGTTCCAATCATTATGAATACAAGGAGCTATCTCAGGTAATGCAAGAAGAAGGATTTCCTGGTTGAATTGGACTATTGATGAAAGCTTGATTCCATTATTTCAACGGTTCTTAAATAATTTAGAATATCATTTTTATATGAGGAACAAGGATTTACTTCAAACTTTCATGTAAACTGATATATAAAAATGATCAGATGTATTTTTGGGATAGCTAATCCATGTCAATTGAGCTTGTTTTTTATGTGAATAGGTGTTTTTGGGCCTTGAATATTTCAGAATATGAATATATAAAAAGCTCCTGAACAATACTCCTATTAAAATCAATACTCAATGGCCAATGCAGCATATTCAAGCTCAAAAAGGAAATTTTAGAGAAAGAAAGCTTAACTATTGTCCTGCTCAATCACAGGTCCATATTAAGAATTTGATTGGAATTCTCAAGGGGAAATGGTCTGATTTAAAGAAAATTCAATTTAAAATGAAATGATCTGAAAATATTATAAATTTTGTGAATTAGGTTATTCAATGTGTAATATTAAAATTTTTTTGGCCCAAATTTGTGACCAATGGATCAGGACACATGATGACAAAGATTCACAAGATCTGCAAATAATTAATGAAAGACCATTCATTAGGATAGGCCCAAATCTAAAGGAGAAAATCAAACAATTTAAGATTTATTGGTATAATAATAGATCTTAATTATTTCTGATTAACTAATGAGTTTCTTTAATATAGTTAGTTTTTTTCATTTAAAAAAAGAAATGAAAAATTGAGATAATTTTTTTGCGTGTTTTATGCTCCTTGCATGTAGAAGGAATCCAAAAATTAGTCTCATTGTCATAGCCTCTAGGAGCAATTTTTGCTCATTTTTTTTCTAGTTGGAGTTTTTTTAAAAAAACCCAGAAAACTGAGTCATTTTTTGCTTAATCTCACTTTCAATACCTCTAGAAGGACTTGTAAATTGAATTAATTTGTTCATAGTTGTTGTCTTATCTTGTTTTTTTTTGGCTTTTTTTTGTTAAAAAAAACAAAGAAAAAAGGTAAGGTTTTCTTTTTTTTTTTTTTTTTTTTTTTGGTTTTTTGGTTTTTTGGTTTGTTTGTTTTTTTTTTTTTTTGGTTTTTCTTGTTTTTTCTGTTTTTTTTTTTGATTTTTATTTCTCACTCTTACTCTCAGTATCTCTAGGAGGTATTTTCATTAACTTTTTATATTTTTTCTAGTTTTTTTATTCTTTTCTTGAAAAAAGCCACAACAGATGATTTTGTTTATGTTTCCTTCTTTTATTTTAATTTCCTATCATATTTTGGAAGAAAATTAAATAATTCGTTTTGGTTTAGTCTTTTTTTCTTTTTTGTCATTCAGAAAAACTTGTATTTTGACGGTGGTTTATACAAGTAATGAATTTAAGAAGCAAGCTGCTGATTCTATTTGAAGAAAAGAGAAAAACAAGGGAAAATAAATCTACTATATCCCTCTTATTTAATAAAATTTAATTTTAATATAAGAAATATTTTATACCAATCGGTGGTCTCATAATATCTATGACCATAATACATATACTGAATAGGTGCAGCTCATAGGTGGTTCCCACATTAGCATAAGATATTTTCAATATTTGATCTTACTATCTATACTACTATGAAACAGATATCTCCAATTTAATAGATTTTCTAGATAATAATGAAAAAATCATACCCTTCACCTCAAACAGCCCCATAGTTTGGATGGAAATAGTGATAATTATTCCAAGTTATCTGATGTTCCACTTACAAAAGCTTCAAAAGGAGATTTTCAAAACCAAAATTGATTCATCCAGAAATATACAAAGATTGGAGTTCCAAGATAATTTTAGCTTTTGAAGAATGATTATACATTTTGCACCATTTCTTTTGAGTTCACTTTTGTCTTTTCCCCAAAAAATACTTTAATTTCCATCATAGATTTTTTACCATTTGCGCAGCTTCTACTAGAAGATAAAACTAAATCGCATCACTTTCAAGAGGAAAGGTACTTAGAGACAGTAATAATAAATAGAATTATACTCTTGGATCAAGTGTGGTCTCTTGGATGGCATAAATCAATGAAAAAATGAAAGCATTTAATTTTAAGGATTAACAAGTAAGATAAAAGGAAATATTGAAGGTTGGAAAGATCAGGAACCAAAGGTACCCAGGCTAGGACTTCACCTTTCAAAATAATTTCAACAAAAATCCTCTGGACCCTTTAATGAAGCACAATGAAACATTCAAAATAATTGGCTTCCATATTTTTCCAATAGTATTCATGATTATGTAACTCCTAAAGACCTTGAATCATCTTTAAAGATCACCAAATATGAATTTTCCACCAAGCCACATAAAGACCTGGATGCTTCAGCTGATAAAGTTGAATTGTGGATGCAATTAAATTGAATAGGTGGATAACCCAGTACACATCCAACTGAGAAAGTATCAAGTGGATGGTTTATCTTTCATGAGAATAATTTTGCAGCCAATTTTTCTCAAACTAATGGAATATCTCAAATCACTTGGAGGGCCAAGTATTTTCCTCATTATACTGAAACTGTTGATACTAGCACTGATAGATTTTAAGGCCTTTCTGTGCATTTTTTAAAGAGATTAAAAAGTTTTTGTACTTCAAAAGAAATAATTTATGATAATGTTTGTCATATTAACTAGTGCTCTAGCTATAGTATTCAAAATATTAATCCTAACTCATAGCTATTAAATGTTGTATATACTAAATCAATAACCAAAAATAAATATTGAAAGTTCCACAAAATATGAGATTGAAAAAAACAAGGATTTCAAAAATCATATCAGTTTTTTGATTTGCAATAATTACTGGAACACTAAATAAATATTTAACATATGTGTAAGATTTGACTATGAAACTGATGATAATATTACTATTAATCAACATTACTATGTCTGTTCTTATGAAATATAATGATAAAATATTATTATAACCACAATTAAATAATTAAATAATTATTTCTTTCACATGTTAAACACTACTAGTGATTTTAACAGTGAGCAGTAATTGTCTACAAGAAGAATTTAATAATAAAATTATTTTAATATGTAATTATCTTTTGCAAGAATAATTATAAAGATAATTCTTGAAGAAAACTAATTTTAGAGAAAAACTTTAAGAATTAAAGATAAATGACTCAATTATACTCCAAAGAACTTATCAAAGGATATAAGTAGAGAAATTTGACATAGAATTGTGGATTTAAGGAATCAAAATGATTTATAGCAGGATTACAACAATATATAGTTGGATTCTATGATTTCACGTCTTTCTGATTGATTCTGAAAGAATTAATTAAAACACTTAAGAATAGCTTAACTAATACTTACTTGTTGGTAACAATGATATAAATGGACAATAAGATGATTTTTGGAAAAAACAGCAAGAGGAGGCCTCTTTTGAGTCAAAAAGAGCTCACAGAGGTGTGCCATGGAGCAAAATGAAAAAACAGTGAGTGAGAAAACAATAAGCCCTTTTGGATTATTGATTGCATCATCTGTTGTCATATAAGATTATTATAATTACTTAATTGATGCTTTTACGTGACTACCAACCCCAATATGGTTAAAAATAAAAGGTGTAACATCTGTAAATATTCTTTTATTTCAAAATAATCATTGATTTCTCAAAGTTATCAATGTTATTGGCAATTTCATCACAGGTTGTAATTACTGTGAATTTTTGAAGATTCAGTGTTTCATGTAGAATAGTCAAAAATGGACTGTAAGTAAAACTATAATTATTTTTGGTTGTACAATAGATAATACAGTTCTCCATTGGTCCTGAGCGTTTCAGAGAGATTCATCGGGATTTGTATTTTTAATTAATTTTTGAAGTTTTTACCTCATTTCTACATAGAATTGCAAATATCAGTGTTTAACTGGTTGCTATGAGGTAAATCAATGGATAAAAGTCCAAAAAGGGTCTTAGTTAATCTTTTAGGGTCTATCCAGGGAAAGTCATTAAGAATTGACATGGTTACAGGAGTCTAAGTAGCTCTTTACCTCCTTGGCACATCAAAATAGCAGGTTATTTGCTATTTTCTTATGATTTACTGTAGTTGTAACATGGTAACTAAGTTCCCAAAGTGTTTTAGTTTACTAATTGGGCCAAGATCAGCCATGGATCCAAGCTTTGGAGCTGTCCATGCCTCTGAGGCCTCAGAAGTTGGGTACCCTGGCTCTCTTTGATGTCTTTTGTCCCCCTTGCTTATTTTTCATGTCAAAATAGAAATTTAAGCTTCAAGTGAGATATCCACTATGGGTGTACCAAAAGTCCATGTATGAATACCATGATATTAAGTGCCCAAAACATGCATAACACTATTCTTAGTGTAAATGTAACATGGGATTTCTCACATTCCCATTATTTTGGCGTGAAATTAAGAAAAACAAAAAGTTTCACAGATCTTTTATGTGGTATTGATGATGTGGTTTTGAAGTATTTTCCATATTACCACCTCAAAGAGTTAATTTGAGCTTATTCACTATATGGAGCTACCCTAGGTGAATTTTTGTGTAGAATCCAAATCTGGCCTTAAATCCATGGATTTACCTACTCAATAAAAAGCTATTCATCTTTTGTGGAATAAAAAATGATGAATTTTGGATATATGCATGACTTATGAGTTATGCATAATTCAGAATTTATTTTTAAGATAATTGTGGCCTATTTGGGAATGTAAAATATACCTCAAGGCTCACAATATGCTTGATTTATCAGTTATTAAAGTGAAAAACACATAGCAATATTGTATTGATCACATCATATCTTGTTGATTAAATTCATAATGAACAAAATTTCTGTTTCTGAACATTTTAATTGTAACATTGAAATGGTAAGCTAATGCTGAGAATTAAATTGAATATTCAGCTTGCACTCTTCAAACTCATCCTGCCCTTTCAATTTTTTTCCTTTCAAATGATATTTCTATTTGTTTTTGGATTTCAGCCTTCTCAAGCTGCTTAATTTCAACCTCCTTCCCCTCTTACCACTTCAATTTCTCCCAATCTGAACTTTCAATATCACTTTAATCATGTGCTATCCAAAATAATAATTCCAGATATTCCCATTTCCATATTTAAAAAGTATTGATACTCACACTCATGACATGCATTTAATACAGATACATATGGTAGCATGGAATGATTTCCCTTATTTTTTGCTGAACTTCTGTTGGGATTCAAATAATTCAATGATTCAAATTTGATAGTATTTGTAGAAGGAGTTGCAAAGACAATATTCAAAGATGGTTACACTTTTCATTCCACATTCATACCATCATCAGTAATATCCATAATAAAAGTTGGATAAATCTGTGAGGTTACTGAATGGGTATGCTTCTTTCCTCCATTTGTATAATGTACAAAAAGCTTAGAAAAATTTTATAAATATTAAAAAAGAGCACTTAAATACAAAATTACCTTCTTATTTATCCTCTTCCACTGGCCCATAAGCATATTTTTCATGGATTTTGTAATCATTTGAGTTCTATTGGGAGATTTGTGCATCTTGTAAATAAAAAAGCTAGTTATTGATTTGAGTATTTCCTAAAACTACAGAGGAGATATCACATACCTCATCATTATCCAAATATCTTCTAATCTTGGTTGAATCATAGAGATTTATATTTGGAAAGTTACAACTGGACATTTGTGTTATAAAGATTTTATGGTTATAGAGCCATTTTATGGATACCATTTTTGTTTTCATTGTCAGTAACTCCATCCACAGCTGAGGTTTCACAATTCTTTACCATTGGTCGTGCATAATTTTTGGTGTAAGATTCAAGGAATTTTTAGACCTATTGTTGAATTCATTTACCATCAATTGAACTCCAGTTTTATTTCATAATGGTTGATTTCCAACTGAGGTTTATGCAGAAGTGCTAAAACAGGATTTAAAACTATTTTTTACTTCAAGCCAGCTTATTATGACAAAATAATTGGAATTTTTAGGATATCCAGAGGATTTGGAATCACCCTTAGATTTGTTTTTTGGATGAGGGTTGTTTGGGTGGAATTGGAATGAAATCTGAATGGATAATATCAATATGGAAGATAACTGAGAGGTGGTTTATTTTTCTTCAATTTTTCTTCATTCTGAGGATGATAATTGCTGCCAATGAGCTTAGATTTTGAAGCTTAACCTCACTGATCTAAAATATACCAAGATGTAATTTAAATGAAAATTCATGTGTTATATGTTTGATTGCACGTGTGATTTGGCACCCAAAATTTGGTATATTTCAGTGTGTTCTCAGCTCAAGATCCTGCATTTGATCGACTCAATATTTTCAGCTCTGGGGGGGGATATCAATTTTTCCACAAAATTCAGTATTTTAAACAAAAAATGAACTTTTGATAAGGTTTCAATAAGCTTTAATATTATTTAAATTTTGAAAGTTTCCAAAAATTTAATGAAAAGTCATTCAAGAGGGATTTACCCTCTTGACAGCTTTAAATTCCTTCCTTCTTGGGGAAAAACCAGCTTAGACTTTAATTGCCGAATTAAAGGCTGATCCCAAATCTTATTTAAGGTTGAAAACTTTTCCATAAAGGGAATAAACCTAATTAAATAATTTCAGACCCAGAATTTCCGGTAGCTCGGAACCTTTTGAATTTTCTCCTTTGTCCCACACTTGGAATGATATTAGGTTTCAACCCTTCAAAAATGAGAACCCACCTGATTTAACACCTGTATTGCAAATACTCAACCAGCTCATTAACTAAACACCACACTCTAATTTTGAAACATGTCATATATTTCGAGCCATACCTGGTGCAAGCTTAAAATATGAAAAAAATTAAAAGTTTGAAACAATTTTTTAATTTTTATTAAGTATTCAGAAGAATTATTAATTCTGCTATAGCTCCTAAACAGAGTTGTTTGGGGTATATTGACATATGAGGTTACCCTAGGTCATTTTTGGAGTATTATTCAAATATTAAATAATGTGTTTGACTGTAGTTATAAAAAACAAATTTATAATCAAATTGAATTATTTTTTGCCTTGAAATCAAATGAAAAGCCAGTTCTGACTAAATTAATTGTGTAAAACATTATTTGTGGCCTTATGGGTATGTAATACATATGTCTCAGGCTCAAACCTACTCATTAATTTATAAAAAGATAGTATGAGTTTCTATAAAGGGCTATGAAGTAGCTAAGATATCTACTAAGAAGTAACGCCAATTTCAAAAAGAGAAATGAAAGATGATAATTCAATATTATTTTACTTTATTTAATTGAGTTTTTAAGAGGATTATGTAATAGGGTGAGTAAATTATATTCACAGAAGATTCAAGGGTACAGTAACTTTATGAGAGGATGTATTTAGATAAGAGGTTTTCAATAAAATTGAAAGAAATGGATACTATCAAATATAGCCTATAGAAAATATGGAATATATATAATAACGAACTAGAAATTCATCAATTTTCCCTAATGAAAAACTATTTTAGCTCAAATAATTTGAAACTTATTTAAAACACAGATTTGGATCTAGCTAGAAGCATTTATTCCAAAAATACTTCAATTATCTTTTCCAGGAAATCTGGTAATCAATAATATATACCCATTAGCTTTTCAAAATGTGACTTTATTTAGGGCTATATTCCCTTAATTGATGTGAAAATTACCACCTTTTTCAAATATCAATATTCTGAGTTTAGCTAGTAGATAAAATAAACTCCAAAAAAACCTTTTAAATAAACTAGGCAATAGTAATAACTTTTAGTCTATTTTTTCTAAATATCTGAAATCAACACTTTTATTTTCCAACTCTTCATCAATAGGGGGCTTTAACCCTTCCCAAAAACATTCATTTCAGGAAAAAACGCTTGCCTTAAACCAAAGAAAAAAATCTGAGAGAAACAACTTTTTAAAACAAGCTCACTTACCAAATGCCGCACACCCACCCCAACATCTTTTTAGACCATGTGAAATTCAAGAGAAAGGGTTTTAGGTAAGCACTCACCCATTTTTATATATTTTTCCTTAAATATTCATGTTATCAATTTTTTTCATCGTAACCAGAAGGTTTGAGCTCCATAAGCACAAATATTGACAGATTCCTCCCTCCCTCTTTTAGTAATTCTTGGTTACTTGGATTTTTTTTAATCCAAAAAGATCATTTTTTAAGACGCAGAACATCTTTTGAGTTTTTATTTAAATTGAAGGATTTTCGCCTTTGAGTTTTTTGGAAGTATATTTGGATTCTCAATAAGAATTTTTTCAGCTTTAGGATTATAATTTTGAAATAGAAGGCTCCTACTTATTTAAGTTAATTCACCTGAAATTCCAAATGAATCTACAGAAACCAATCTCCATTGAAAGATTACCTATTTCAAAAAATAAAGTATTTCCTACAAAGAAAAAAAAACTTTAGCTTCAAATTTTTTCCTCAAAATTCTGTTTTTGGCCAATTTTACAATCATAACCATGGGGTTCCTTATTGATTGTGTATGCCATCCTTCAAGGGTAGGAATAAAGTTGATCTTAATTCATCTTTTATAGATAGACAGCTATGGTAAATCAAATTCTATTAAACTAGCTGTCCATAAACTTGCCATATCTTTCTAGACTTCAAAAAAAATATCTATTCCTGCTATGGAAGTCAAAAATTACTACATCGAACAGTTAAGTGACTAAATTTTTCCCCTTTTCGGATGATTGGTTGGTCAAATTAACATTTCATTTCCTTACCATCTAGGTAATTACAATCATTTGTCTTAAAAATTGCACCATTTCAGGATATTCGCAACAGTATAAGGCACACACCTTTGTCAAATTAATTTAAATAACAGTTATACCGGCCTTTCAAAATCTCTGTAAAAATGAAAATTAGAAAATTCAACACTATTGACCCACCAACAAATGAATTCTAGTGAACTGAGTTCTATCAGTACTTCAAAATTGTCAATAGAAGGAAGTTTTAAAATGGTCCAAAAAACCATCAAAAAAAATCAATTTAAATCTCTAACAGAAACTAATCCAAATATTAATTTATAGTTTATCATAATATCTATTTTTACATCATGGTAGAAAAAAATTACAATCAACTTTATCAAAAGAGCACTGAAGCAGTTGCTGGTGTTTCTGGTGAGAATTTAATGAGTTTTACTGCTTCTTACAAGATCTTTTTAGGGTGCATGAGCTCATTGAATCCAGGATTGAGACTTAATTTAAGTTACTGTGCTCAATGCCTCAGAAAATATAAAAAGAAGTATATGTCTACACCCCATCGTAAAAATAACATAATGGAAGGTACGACACAGGAAGAATTGGGGATTAAATTGGCTCAAAAATTGGAGTCAATGTGTCCTAGTTTTTCAAAAATTGATAAGAATTTTGAACTAAAAGCCAATTTTGTTTCATAAAGTGAGCCATATTTCACTAATAATTTGATAATAATTGATGCACGTAATAGCGAATTGGAACCTAATGAAAGAAAAGCTAGAAAAAGAAACTCCGGGATATCAGCTTAGGAATTGTGCAGACATATAGTTCTGCATCAGGAAAAAGAAAATCAGACAAAATATAACAAGCCAAAAGCCCAAATATCTAGAAATAGTTAGGAAGGTGATCCAATGATCCTTGTAGAAGTTTGCAGCACAGGTGGGCCAATTTGTGAATTGTGTATGTGTAAGGTTTGACTATGAAACAATAAGTAAAAATTACTAATATTTTACTTATTGTACTATGAATGTCCTTATAAATGAAATAAATAAGATAAAAAATAATTATAATAATAGAGAATTATTATAATTATGACGTAAAAATAATTATATTATTAATAAAATATAATAATATAATTTATATTATAAAATATAATATAATAAAATAATTAATATATTTAAAAGCACTTTATTATTGTTACAAACAAATAATAAAGGCGTAAAAAATTGTTTTTTATTAATAAAAAACAATTAATAACAATAATATTACCAATATTAAAGTTATAAATTAATATAAATACTATTTATATTAATTAAGGAATTATTAAAATAATAATAAAGAGAAAATTATTATAATAAGAGAAAATAACCTACTTTTAACACTTAATATAATAATTTTGTAATATTTTACGCCAAAAAATATAAATACAACCTTGTCAAATTGTATTTACAATAAAAATAAAGAAAAATTACTAATATTCTTGATTCTTATGTGGAAATGAGTTTTTAGAGAGATTTTTAGCAAAAACAATTAAATAAATGATTTAATCATGTCAAAATAGATGATTATAACAAGGTGGTCTTTGGTCTTTAATAATATAATAGTTTTATATATAAAGAATAAAGAAATTACCTTTGATTTAATTGATTTAATGTTTTTTGATGCGTCTGAGGGGAAAATAGTGTAAAAAGAGCTCTATTTATAGTAAATACCTCCCTCCTAGAGTCCAGAAGGCTTCTAGTAGACGTGTACTGATCATATCCACTGGAATTGATCAATATTTTAAGGTTTGGAGATGATTACATCATGATCAAACCATATTGCATCATTATTACACCATTATTTAGAGTTATCACTATAACTCTAAAGTTGATGACATCAGAGGCTTGGAAGAACCCCAAATTTCGTGGATTTTATTAGTTTTAATCATAAACTAATAGTATTCACCAATTTTATCACTAATATGACTGTCAAACTTAATTTAAGGTTACAGTAGGTGATCATAACTGCTCAATTTAAGCTCAAACTTTGATCTTTAATAACTTTTAAGTTTTACACGCTAAAGCAATTCAGAGAGTGAATTCTGATAGCCTGAAATAACCTTTTCATTCTGCCAAGAGCTTTTTATTATATCATCAAAACTCTAATTTTGCTGATTTTTCTTGTAACTCATCTTTCTTGTCGAAATTCAATATTTTAAACTTCAAATCATGATTTCAGGGGGTTATACCCTGAATTTAATAGTAAAAATTACATCATTCTTCACGAATAAACTATTAGAATCTAACTGTGTACTTTATTTTAAGTTTGGACCACTTTCACAACAAAGTGGTCAACAGCTCTGTTGATTTTTATCAATATTTCATCATAGGTTTTAACCTTGTTTATAAGTTGTAAAATAAAGTTCATATCTGTGTTTTTACATTAATTAAGTGGTAACTTTATTTTTGGCTCATCACTCTATCTTGTATAGTTTAAGAGATATTAGCTATGATCCTTGAATATATGCGTTGACCAAAAAAGTGCATATATTCAGGTTAATTCCTTAAGTATTAACTTTGGAAATTAGTTCATTAATTGTTTTATGTGTGAATTTTCATGGGGAAGCCAATGGTACAATTTATTTTACATGTTGTTTCATTGGTTCTTGAAATAAATAAGGATTTATGGTTTTTATAAGGTATTATTCCTTGTAACTCATTAAATATTGACTTTACGGATATTCCATAAAAATGGTATATGTGTATTTTACCATGGGGAATCCAATGGTATAATTTATTTCACATATTGATTCATTGGTTTTTAAGTTAAACCAATTTTTGTACCAATTTATGGTATTTTTGTATTTTTGAAGTAATTATTTTTAATGTATAATTATTCTAAGTAATTTTAGTATAATTATCTTAAAGGTATAATTATTCTGAGTCTTTCTTGTGACCTTATTGGGTATGTGGTCATATCTCAAAGGCTCACAGTATGGAAAATCAACATCCATTCACAAAAAGCTTCACATGCAAAAATTAGTGTTTTGAGCAAAAAGAAGGATAAGGAAAACAAAAGAGGTTTCCTAAAAATAATGGAGGATTTGGTATCTCGCAAGGATCAAAAATTGACCAACGAGAAGACATTTTTGAACGAACAAATTGATTTTAAATACAGCCTTCGAAAATACAAGAGGAATAGGTAAATGGCGATTAGCAACCGTGAGTATAAGCTCAAAAATGAGAGAATGGAATGCCAACTTATATTGGAGAAGGAGAAATTACAACTTGATTCAATAATAATATAAAAATATGTTAAAATTTCAACAGTCCAAAGTATAATGTTGGAAGGGAAGACAATCAATAAAATACAAGCTTTGTTGCAATATTCTAGGGAGTTCTGAATGAAGATCCTTGATTTTACTATCAATTATTTTTATTCAGATTCCTTTCCCTATTTTATTATATTAGTTACATTTTTTTCAAATTAATTATCAACCAAAATGGGGTCTTTGATCTCAGTAACCAGTGAGGAGGGCTATTGATGGAGATGATGAGACTTTATAGATCCATGTGCCATTCTAAGCCAAATGCCTTAAAATTGGCTTTGTTTACCTCCATTGAACATTAGCTGAGTATCTTACAAAATGTAAGAATTTGAGAAGCTTTTTAACCTTAGCTCGTATGAAGTGCAAAAATTCCAGCGTATTAACTCTATAAAGGGCCTTTTAAAGTTGAAAACCATTCTCCACATGATAGGAAATGCACGAATCTTTAATTTAATTATACTTCTTATTCATTAATGCTATGCTGCAGGATGATTTTGATAGGGTAAAATATTGATTAAAATAATTGGGAAAGGTAGAAAAAAGAAGTTCAGATCATTAGCATCCTGTCAAAAAACCTCAAAACCGCCTCAACAAATACCAAAAATTGAGTGCACAACAACATATCCAAGCCAAGTCATACCAATTTTTGATAGAAATGTTGTTTGTGATCCTATTTCAATTAATTTCCATATTTTACTAAGTGGAACCCACATCTAATAAGCTTGAGAAAACTACGGCAACTGTGATGATGATCCAACAAATACCCTGTGGGAAGGTGGGTTTTGGGTCTTATCCATTTAGTTCTGTAAAATTCATCTTCCTTTTCTATTACTACTCACATTAATTTGATTATTTTATTTCTAATACCAAAATTTACAGTTAGTAAGTCCCCTTTTTATTTTTTCATGCACATTATATTGCTAGTCATAAATTAAAAATTGTGATATCCAATGCACTATCCAAAATTTCAGTCAGTTTTTCTAAACAGGGAAACAGATAGTAACAACCTAGACTTTGTGGATAATCAAAGAATACTACAAAAACCTGTTAAATTGTATAAAATGATTTTGGACTAATTCCAAACTTTTTTCTGTTTTCCTCCCTTCATCAAGACCCTGAGTTGAAATAAGAAATTCATCTTGAAAATTTTTGCCATTTCACTCCAATTAATATCTAGTGTCCAGTAAAAGATTTTTCAGTACCACAAAAACGTAAATCCACTTTTTTTGTGGAATGTATCACTACATCCTTTCAATTCCAATTGTAAATTTCTTAATGAGCCTCCTTCATACACAACTATAAATATTAATGCAAGAGTGAAATATTACGTAATTGAATTGTTGGTTATGGACTTGTTCTTCTTCCAAAACTTCATAGAAGTTAATTCAGTGAAGAAGAAGTTGATAGCCTGTATTGGCTAATATATCATTACCTGTTAATATAAAATCATAATACTTAATACTTGAATTCCAATTAAAAGCCAAAACTATTCACCTTTACTAAGGAGATAATCCGGGTGCAGATAAATTCCCATCTTCTTGTACATAATTCTATCACCACATGAGCCAGTCCAGCCCAATAGAATAACTTTTATACTCTCCTGATGATCACAAACCAATCATAAATTTGGAAAATATTGTATTTTTTGATCATAAAATAGTTCACCCCATAGAAATGGCATTTTAAATAAGAGAATTGTGGTTCTCTCTAAGAATCACATACAATCAGGAAACACTTTAGTCCCCATACTATATCATATTTTTTGTTGTCTTTATTCATTGAACCAATTAAATAGAGTCCTCCCCAGGTAAGATTAATTTATAACCCAGTCATTTTACAAAATCACTTCTCATTGAAAAATTTCAGAATCTCTTGCCCTTAATCCAAAGAGTATCCAAATTTAATTCTAATTTCTGGCAAATGTCCAATCAAGACTATGTGCTTCCTTTTTTGAGGATTCTTATATCCTTAATTAAGTAGCATATGTGGTTGAATACCACCCTTTTACGCTTAACTGCTTTCTATAAATCTGAATATTTCCTACCTAGCATTTTTTGCAAACTTAACTTATCATGTGGGGTCCTATTACATCGAGTGACACGTTATTTTTGATGAAGGGTTGAGTTTTTAGCACATATCTATTCTTACAAAGTCAGAAGATTAACATATTACCATAAGACTTTGAAAAATAAAAATAAAAAGATCCTCTGAGATCAAATAAATTTCAATAATCATTGCCATAATTAGGAATTATGAGAAAATTATGCTTCTAAGATTGGGTAATTAGGGCATAAAGATAATATTAAATAAATTTTTCAAGATCTTATGAGTGATATTTTCTTCCCTTCCATAGTTCCAAAATATAATCAACATGATCTGAGTTTCTGATCATGGTAGAAAGGTGATAGGTGAAGGAGTAGTAAAGATTTAAGAAAAATGTTTTTTTTAAACAATTTCTTAAAAGGCATTTAGCCTTCAGGGGGTGCTCATGAAGTCAATATTTATGTGGGAGAGTTTTCAGATTATTCATTCCACATTTCCCATTTGAGGCTAAGAGCTATAAAATCTCAGAAATTTATTCATGGAACAACTTGAATTCCCCTAAGAATTCTGTCACATCCTATCAGTATCTCATAAATTCACAAAAAGTATAATAATATTCAACTTCCAAGTAAATGTTTTCTCATGAACCAAAAATCTTGTATGTATCAATCAATTACAAAGTATAACATATTAGAGACCACAAAGAATACCAAAAAAGATACTATTGTTTGAATTAATTTTGAAAAAATATCTCTTATAAAATTGATTATTAATAAATAGAGTGGTTTAGTCATCATTTTGAAATGATTTTCCAGCCTGTTGGTAAAATAAAATTATAAAGGTTAGGGATTTATTTTAAGGCTATCTTGATTTAAATGACAGACTATTAGATTATCACTGTGGAACTCCTTTTAGTGTGGGATTGGCTACAGGAGTACTTGAGGGGGAAATAACAGGAAAACAGTTTTGAATTGCCAAAATAATCCTGTAATAAAGGGTGCTAATGGTTTTCTAGCTTCCCCCCTGAATATACTAAACAATCTCCCTACAGAGCTCACAAATCAATAATCAAGATTGTGTCTGTACAACTAGAGAAGAATTTTCAGCAGTCTCTATAAGACCTAATCAATAATCAGCCTAATGTTAAAATAATAAATTTTTAGGTTATTTAAAGAAAATAAAATAATAGTTGAGTAGATAAATAGTAGATATAATAGTACTTTGTGGTAATTTAAGTTGTTTTGTTTTTTAAGAGTAATTGATTTTCTTAATGGGTAGCAGTTTAATATGAGAATATATAGTAATAGTGATTAGATATGATAAGTTGTTTGATGGTTAAATGGCTGTAATTGATAAATAATGTAGAGAATATTGTAACTATAACTTTGATAGTAATAATAGTGATAGATGATAAGTAATAGTAATTATAATCGCTCACAATACAATAATTTGAAAAGAAATACTGGTGAAGGTTGATACCTACTTTACTATCTATAATAGTAATAGTGGATGATAATTGGATGATAATAAATAATAATATTTACTAATAGTAACAGCTATTAACTACTAATGTGTTTTTTTCTTAATTGGATAAAAAAATAGTAAGATAGCTTTTCTTATAGTGAGAAGAGTTTAATATAAATATTCTGCTGAAGATGAGTATTTGACTAATAGATGAATTTATACTATAGGAAGACCTACTCTTAACTACAGCTACTTACAAATCACAATTAGTGTAATGTAATGATAATAATAATAATAATAATAATAATTTCTAGATTAACCTACTAGTAAGGGATGAATAATTATTCTCCTTATTGGTATATAATAAATTGAATTCATGGGGAAAGAGGAGAAAATGGTAGGGATAGGCCTCCTTTTATGTTATGAGAAGTGCCCATGGGCTCTCAATTTAAAGCTTCAGTCTTTCCCTTGAGATAATTTTTCTGGTGTAGATTTTTGTAACAAAAGTCAGATTAATTATCTTTTACATTGCATTAGTAAGCTTTCACATCCTTGAGGAATTAATTCTGGTAGGTAAAATTGAGAATGGTGTCATATGATTGAGATATTTTCACCATTTTTTGGCCAAATTTAAGAATGAGATGCTTTTTCTTGGTGGGGATTTTGATATAAATATCAGATGACTACTGCTTTAGTAAGCTTGCACAGCCTTGATTGATTGATTCTTGTGACTGCTACAATGAATTAGTCAGCTTGAACAGCCTTGTGGAATTAATGACGGTGAGTAAGGGATGAAGATGGTGTCATGTGAATAAGCCCTTGCATAATTTGTTTGTAAGATTTATTTTGTTTGAAGTGATCATGCTGTGTAATGTGGGTATATTTTCTTGAGTTTTAATTCTTGATTACTGTAATTGCTGTGTAATTTACAGTTTAGTGTATTTTCATTTCATGCAGCTAGTTGAAATTCATTTGAGTTGAAATGGATGATCCTGTGGCTGTGTCATGTACAGATCTCATGCCCGCATTTTGCATATACCTTATTTGGATGCCTGTATTTTTGTGTAATTTCAAGTTTTTTGGTGTATTGCTCATGTACTGAGTGGGATTTAATATATTCAGATGATTCTTGTGTTCCATACACTTTATTGTGATGATTGTGATTCTTAGTAATATAATATTCTTGATGGATTTAGGGTGGATAGAATGGTACAATGTTACTTTATACATGTAATTTTTGGGTTTTCTGTATGTATTGAGCCTATATTGTTGATTATGTAAGGCTTATATGTAAGTTTCCTTGTATAACTCCATAGGATTGGATTCCTCTATTATTAATTTAATTATAGAAGTATTTTGGTTATGTTTATACTGAATGCTAAATTCTTCCTTTCCTCCATGCTATTGCTGTTATTACTATGGTTTTGTGACTTTACTAATGTCTTTTGAGTGGTGCATTTCTGAATTAGTCATTGTGATCTCAATTTTTCCAACTTATAATTTACAAAGAATTGCTTGAAATTGGGCCAAAAGGTATGGAATACCACATCACTTATTGGCAATAAATCAAATGCATTTTATTATCCAATTTTGATGGAGTTTCCCCTAAGATAATCATGAACTTTGAAAGGGGAATTCAATTAAAATTTGAAAATTAATTTATTACCTCACCAAAATTGATAGTTTTAAAGATAATAGAAAATAAAGTAAAGAATATATAGCTCTTGTTATATTTATCCCCCTATCTCAGAATATTTTATAACAAAATGGAAGCTCATAAAGTCTTTATTTCAGAGCCTTCTTGAGGCCTCAAAATATTTTAGAGGATTCAGAGAGCATTTAGAAAATAATAGTCTTGTCATCCTTATCAAATCATTCTTTCAGGTTCAGAATATTCAAATTCCTCCAGACAAACACTATGCCCATGCCAAGGCATAAGGATATGGTGTGACACACACATTTAGACAGGGCATTTTTATCCTCAGATAAACTCATATCTTCTCATAATTACAAAATCAAAACCAGTATTTTTCTAGTTTTCTCTTTGACCAGACTAAATCCTGAATTGCTTAAGTTTTCAAAATTAAAAGCTTCTCTGATTAGAAACTTGCATTTTCTCCTGATTAATGCCTTTTCTCTAATTATAACTTCTAACCCATTATAAATTTGAAGAAGCTGAATCTGAAATAAATTTTTCAAGATTTCAATGTTCCATGATTAAATTATTTCTATTAGGAACAGATGATCCACTTCAACTCATATTATTTGCACACATTATCCCTTCAAAGAAATTGGCCACAAATCATCCCTCACATGAAGGATACAGCTTTCACTATTGGAAGTAGAATGTGAACTACTTAAAAGAGGTAAAAACTGTCAGCCTGTGACTCAAAACCAGAGCACAAGCATGACATAAAAGTACCACAAACCATTGGTATAGCAAGACTTTCACTAAGAAGTGAAATTAGCTAAAACAGCTCATACTTTTATTAAAAAGAGAGAGAAAATTCACCTAATTTTAAATATAAAACTCCCATAACTATAGGTTAAGGGATGAAAATTTTATATTAGCTCAAAGCCAGAACTGAGCATAAACCTTAATTTTCACTGCCTCAAAAAATCTAGAGAAAGAGGCAGAGAACCCTCAAATTATTTCTTAAATTGAAGCTCTAAGCTAGGTATATCTGATGGTACTCCTCAAATTGTGCTAGAATAAAAATTACCAAAGTTAGAGCCAGCCATAGGCCAAACAATAGTGGATGAAATATTCACCTCTCATCTAGCTTCTATGGTTTTAATGTGAGATACCCAAAGTGGGGTTATTTTGGAAATGGAAGAAGCAGAGACTTTGGATGGTATCTCCCATAACCCTCTATCCCATTGAGAAAAAAAATTATGAAGTAAATGAACTTAATACAGGATTTGTCTAAATTCATATTCATAAAATAGAATTTAAAGCTGGTATAGCTTTTCCCTACTTAATGCTATGAATAACAAGTGAGTAGCCATTGTACAGTGCTAATAAAGGGCTAAAAAAGGAGCCAGCTTGAGCCCTTTATCTTCAAGATTGACAAACCTATAGGAATTTTAAGGTAAAAATCTTGATACTGTGGGATAGCCTCCCATGCCATTGAATATGAGGTTTCAATACCACAAAAAAGTGTGTCTATACTTCAAAAACTCATATTATTACCAATATGAAGTCCACTGAGGTGTGCTTTACATATTTCCATGTGATTTTCCTTTCAGAACATGCTTTCAAGGACCCTGAGAGAAATTTCTCACTCTGTATTGGGGAGAAGTGACCAGATGTGGTTTAAAAATCACATATGAGCCCAATACAGCAAATATAGGACTGGGAAGACCACCAGTCCACCCCTTTGAATGATAAAATCTTCACTCCTTCTACATGTTAAGGAGAAGAGGTTCTTTCACCCCTTTTCAGGATAAAAAGAGATCTTCCCCTTCCCTAAAGAGGAATTTGCATCCTTCTCTTAGAAGCTTATGTACTACAATTGTGGCCAGAAAGTTAAGATATTGGAAATAATAAGGTATAATTGAATTATCAAGTGATATAGTAACTAGCATAGTTAACCAAATTATACTCACTGAATTCTGGGCTTTCAGCAGCTCTCACTACTACTATAGCTCTATAGTAAAGCCCCAACAACCTTAATCATTGTTTTTGAATAATCTTAATAATTTTACACATGTCACAGTCACAGTTAAGGCTTGTAACCATTATTTTATAGCTCCATCATATAATAAATCTGACAAATATCCAGTTGGATTATCTATGAGCCATCCACAGAAACAAGCTTAATATAATATTTGAGCTCATAATTCAGAACAGGGAATCTTATTTACTTGATAAAAGACAGAATGAACGCATAAAACAAGAAACTAAGTCACAAAATGTTTGAAGTTTTTGAATTAATAGATGTATCTGTTATGTAATTGATATAATTCAAATTTAACATAATTTATTATTGAAAAAGAACTTCACATGAAGGTTCACTGTTTTTGCTAAAAATCCGTACAGTAGTGTATTGAAAACATTAATTGCCTTGGAATTGGTCAGATTTTATTTGAAAGACATATTTGAGGTGGGAGGAAAGGTATGGTTGAAATAATTACTTCACAAAGAACAAATTTTTTTTATTACCATCTATATTTAGAATGAGTATAGAAAAGAGTTTCTTATTAAGATTAAATATTACTTAGAAAGAAATATAGTTAGAATTGTGCCTTGAATATAATATTTGAATCCAAAACCTAGAATAAAATTGATATAAATTCAATTGCTCCAATTTTTAATTTTTATTCTCTACTAAGAGACACCCTAATTAATAATAATATAATAATACTTCTTTTCATATTTGAATAAGCTCAACAATATTCATTTAAAAATAAAATAAAATTATATAATTATATTCAATGATAATAATATAACCAAAAATTACTATAAATAATATGAACTTTCTGTTTATCAATAAAGCTATAGAATATAGATGATAATAAGTTTCTTCTGAATATATAGCTGAATCTATTACCAATATGTCTCATAAGCTCAAAATATTCAGAAGTTAATTACAATAATAAGGAATACTAAATAGCTTTAAAGAGAATTATTATAAATGAAACAAAATTTCAAACTTTTTATTCCAAGTAGCTTATAAGTAAATACTCAAAAAATATAAATAAAAGTAGAATTAGGAGAAGTTAAATAAATATAAAAAGAGGATCAACTGTTTTAAATGATAAGAAATGTTATCATTGAAATAATATAATCAAGCACAGTTTTGTTTATTTATAAGATAAAACAGCTATCAAAATAATTATTTTAATTATTTCTTTATTGAAGCATTTTATATTATATTTAATCTTCTGTATTCAGAAGATTTTGGCATATCTAGAAGTTTTTTTTCTGTTTGAAATCATCCTCTTTGGTAAGGAAAAGTACAATTACTTTTTTAAAAAAGAAAAGCTGTAAAAACGATCCAAAAGCTAGAGTTTACAGCCCTAGAAACAATGATTCTAGATTTATAGCAGATGCAAGACTAATATTTTCAACAATCATGGGGCCAAAACAGGTTTAATGCTTTTTCATCAATTTAATTTTCATTCTTTTGTATTGTTAACTAATATATATGAGTATTTTATTCTCATATTTTTTTGAATGATAGAAGTTCTTTTATTTCAATATTTTGTGATTTTGACTACAGTTTTAAAAAGAGTCTCAAGCTATTCCCAATTCAAAAAGCTTCTTCAATTTCTTTTGAATTATTTAAGGATTACAACATATAATTTTGATCAATAAAAACTAAAATAATATCTAAAATAAATGAATCAATTTCATTTATGAAGCAATTTTCAATCTTAGTTCAAGACTTTGTGAAAAGCTGTTTATTTCACTATTAGTAATAATTCCCTATTTTTGCTTGTATGTGACAAATACTGGGAGAAATTGAACTTTAGAAGGGGTACCTGAATTGTTCCATGTTTAATTAGAATGAATAATTTGATAAAAAGCATTTGAAAATGAGAAAATTATGAATTTTTACTCAAGATTTTCCTATTGCGGGGCTATGCAAACTTTAAGATTAAATTTAATTTAATCAGGATCAGTTAAAATTGAAGTTACATTTTATAATGAGTAATTTCCTTCAAATAAAAGCTGTAAACTAATCAATAACTTAGCTTGGAGATAAAAACTTAATAAATTTTGGCAAAAGCCAAGAGTACTCGATGAAGATGAAAGAAGTTGGGTACTCTTTTAGCTTTTTGATAATCCCTTTTGTCACATTTTCTTCCCTACTTTTCTCTCCTGTTTATTAATTTCAAGATATAACATGGAAGCTTTAAATATTTGGTACAGAGGCCCATAACATTTCCAACCTGTGTTTTAAATAAAATGCTAATTTTTCAGCCAAAAAATACCAAAATTTCGAGTAAATTTGTTAATTTATGCTATGAAAATGTATCTTGCAGCTGTATTAGTTTTGTTAAAGACCAATACAATTTCAAAAAAGCCTTAAATCTCTTCATTTTACCCAGAAATTTATATTTGGTGCCTGGGGGCCAATAAATCTATGACAAACCCCTACATATGATTGGCTTTATGATCTAATAGAATTGTAATAATTGTGTGCTAGGGAATTATAAAAAGAACTATTTGGATATTTTAGATATTTAAATGAAATTTTTTCAGGTTGAGTCTGTTATAAAGTAATTGAATAGTATCCAAAAGCTTAACTGTGACTTTTACATGGATCATAAATGATAATAAAGTGGTAAAATATGGTTATTGGGGATTTACTAATGTAAATTAGTGGTGGTAAGCCCTACTGAAAGCGCTAGGTACAATGGTTGTCAATTGACTAATTATAATAAGAACTTCAATACTTATAAGAATTTAAGTATAACCTGTTTATTTTCCAAGAATATAACTGATGGTAAAAGGTTTTACTATGTAGGAGTTCAAGAGCAGGATGGGAATTTCTCTCTTGGGCAGAGAAAGGTCACTTTTTATCCTGAAAATGGCTGGAAAGGACCTCTGGTCCCATCCACATAAAAGGAGTGAATACTTTTCACTTCCAAGGGAAGTCTTGTGGGTTATAAAGCCCTGTAAAACCTGTATTGGGCTCAGATGAAACCACAACTAGTCATTTTTCTACAATACAGGGTAAAAATCCTCCTATGAGGTCCTTTCAGACATGTTCTGACAGGCTAGACATGTAGAAATCTGTACAGCACACATCAGTAGAGCCTATATTAGTAATACTATGATATATTGAAGTATAAAAAAACTTCCTTGTGGTGTTTACACCTTATATTCATAGTTGTGGGATACTATCTCACAGTATTAGATTTTATACAATATTGTGGGATTTTGACCTTAAAACTGCCATAACTTGGTCAGTTTTGGATATAGAGAATTCAAAAGTGGATCATTTTCTAGTTACTCATTAGCTCCACTCAATGGGTACTAATTTGGTTTGGCTAACATTAGAAATGACAAAGCTATACCATTTTTAGACTTCATTGTTGATTTATGGATTTATTATGAATCCTGTATTGAGTTTGTTTTCTAAATAACTTTTGTTCTAGATAAAATGTGGGCAAATGAGGGGAACTATCAGAAAACTCTTTTTTTCCTCTTTCCAAAAAGACACTACTTTGGGTATCTCACACTAAAACTGTAGGAGATAGATGACAGGTGAATATTTTATTCACCATTATTTGGCTTTCATTTAACCATAACCTTTATTTTTTGATGCTAGCTTCATTTTGCTAGTACCATTGGATATAATGTACTTAGAGATTTAATTTGAGCACCCATTTGATTTGGTTCTGCCTTTTCTTTTGGAATTTAGATGAAAGGTGAAAGCTAAGGTTTAGGCTCAGCTCTTATTTTGACCCTGAATGACATTTCCATTCTTTTTCTTATGATAATGGAATTTATTTCTTTGGAAAGGGGTGAGTTCAATCTCTCTTTTGATACCATCTATGAGCTATTTTGGTTCAGTTCACATTTTGATGGTATTTTGATCTACCATTAGTTCATGGTATTCTGCTGTCATGCTTGTGTTCTGGTTTTTAGTCACAGGCTGACATACCCTCCCTCCAAAAAAAGGTTCATTATTGATGAGAATTTTTAGACCTCCTAGATGTTCTGAATCCTCTCAGGTGAAGGTCACCATCTGGTATTGAATCTTCTTCTAAGTATTTATCCTAATCAGATATCTGCTTCTTGAATCTGACCAGATAATTTCTATGGTCTTTACCATTGAGTCTTATCTTCCTCACTTTAATGATTTTTTTTATTGGGACAGGGGAGTCTTCTACTTCCACTATTTCCTGTGGCTATAAATCTTATTTCTGTAGGGTAAACTATCTTCTCCAGTTTGGTGGTATGGTTTTGACCAAGCTCACTTGGAACACTGAGTTTTTCCTAAGGAATTTCTCTGTGAGTTTGACTTCTACTACATTTTACCTTTAAATATGATGATAGTGAATGGTACCACACATGAGTCTCTCATTCTCTTGGGCCCTTTTAGATTATTCAACTTTAAGGTAGACACTAGCACCTGGTCACCTTCCCTGTAGGTTTTGCCATACCTCTGTTTGTTATACTCCATCCTCAGATATGAATCTTGCTACTGTATCAAATGCTCTCTTCCACATATCATGAAGATCCTTGGATGTGGTCTGGATGCTTAGAATATTTTTCCTCAAGTGATCCACTGTAAATAGGGGATTTTATCAATTTCATATCAGGGAAGGTGACTTCCCTGTGATAGAGCTTTTTCTGGTTTTATGAGCTAGATTAGCAGGTGAAAGTGTAAACCAGTCATGGGTATACCCTTCATGATCTTCATATCTGATTCCATAGGAACAGAATATCCTAATGATGTCCTCCATACTTTGGATCATTCTTTCAGCTGGTATGTATGATTTTGAATGTTATGCTGTGGCTAATGAAAGCTTGGCCCCAAGAATATCATAAAGGGTTTTCCAAAATTTGGATGTTAATTTGGGTTTCCTGTCACTGATGATGATCTGAGGTATTCCAAAGGTGGCTACAATTTTCTTTCACAATAGAAATAATGTTCTCATAGCTGTTTAATCTTTATGAAATGGTGGGAACCTAACAATCTTTCTAAACCTATCCACTATGACTTTATAAATCATTGTAGTTTTCTTTGCCTCCTGGAACATGTCCTGTCACCCAGTCCATGTTAATGATCCCCCCTGGTGCTTGTGTTCCTCTATGTGCTGGAGTAGTCCATATTTCTACCATGTTTCCTGTTTGCCTTCTGGCATCTGTCAGAAGCTTTAATGTAGTCACTCAACTCTTGTTCCCACTGAGGCAACCAAGCTGTTCTTTCTATCCTCTCCTTGGTTCTGTCTTCACTTATTTGTCCCATATAGGGGCAGTCATGACATTCTTGAAGAACCAGTGTGATATGATATCTTTTTAACACTATGAGAGAGCTATTGTGTTTTTCCCTGTGGTAAAGGAGTCCATCTATAAGGCAAATTTTCCTTATATTCCCTCAGCCAAGGCTCTTCTAACTGCGATTCCAGTTATTGGCTCCTATATTTCTGTTTTAGGAGTAATGTCAGCATGATACACTGTTTGTGTTTTGCATAAGATTTATTTACTGCATTACAAAACTCAGTATGACTCTCTGAGGAACTTATCCTGACTATGGGTATTTTTGTCTTTTCTGGTTCATCATTCCCAGTGTCTAAAGTACCACTTTCTGGTACCCACTATGATAAAATGAAGTTCTTTTTCCTTTCTACTTCCATGCAGTGGATAGAAATTTGTTGATTAAAGACTTGAGTGCTGCGCAGTCTGTCTAAACTTCAAATACTGAACCCTCAAGATAATACTTAAGGTTTTCTAGGAACCATAATAGGAATAGGAATTCTTTCTGAGTTTCTCCATATCTGGCCTCTGAGCCTTTCAGTTTCCTGTAAATATGACATGTTACACCTTCTCTAGGTTCACCATCCACAATTTTTCTCTGATGTAGGGCTTATTCTAATCCTTTACTTAATGCTGCATCTATGTAAAACTTGGATGGCAGTTCAAAGTCAGGTAACATAAAGATGGGTGCCTTAGTTGGTTCATGTTTTATCCTCTCATATCAATCCCTACTTTACTTGGTTATTTGAAAGACTACCTCCTTTGAACATAAATTATATAGGCTACTTGTTATGTGTGCAAAGTTCTTGATGTTATTTCTCTAGTAGCTGGCAAATACTTAGAAAGATTGCATTTATTTGATGTTCTTTTGTACTGGCTTTTGCAGTACTTCTGCGACTTTGTTTCAATTAATGGCCAAGCTAAGGCCTGAAAACATGTTCCCCAGTGCCAATAATTCCTTTCTTCCACTTTTTAAGTGAAATTTACAGGTTAATGGATGCGCATTTACTTAAGACTCTGTCTATGTACCGCAAATGTTCTTCATATGTCTCTGAATATATGATGCTATCATCAATTTCTACTAACATCCAGACTTCCAATATTTCCTGTTGAAAGAATTTGTCCATCACCCTTTGGAAGTGTGCTTGTGCATTCTTGATGCCAAGTTAAATTCTGGTATATCCATATATACTCATATGGAATATAATTGTAAGTAGCTTCATGGAGTTTGGCTTAACTTCATTCTGATGAAATCCTCTCATCCAGTCAATCTAGGTAATATATTTTGCTTTTTCAAATTTTTCCAGGGAAAGGGGTATGCTTGGAATAGGGTAATTTTTAGCTTTACTGTAGTTATTCATTGCTCTGATGTCTCCACACAATCTAGATTTTCCATCATTAAAAGTGATTAGGACCAGTGTGGTTACTTTCAAAATCACATTATGTCCAATATTCCTTATGAAATCCATATCTGGGAGTTCATTGACATGTTTCTCAATCTCATTACCAGTTTCCAAGCCTTCTGGGTATGGAGGTCTACTCAGAATGGGTGGATAAGGTGTTTCCACATCCAGATATAACTCTATATCATGGCCACTAATACTGCAGAAGGGTTCTTCCCCTATGGAAAAAGCTGGTCTATTCTTCCTCAGTATTCTAAGTAAACTGAGTTTCTGCTTACTTGTGCGGCTAGAGCTGGATATTTCCCTCCCTGAATTCATCCAGTAATTCTCTTATGGGATCCTGGTTTAATATCTGGTATATATCAAGGGAAAATTCCTTTGCCTTGTTTGTGTCCTTGTGAATGTTCCTTTTTTACTGTTGTAAATGTCAATTAAATACATGCTTTGGTAGTATTTTCCTATTAGGAGCCCTTGAATGTATGAATTTTCAAGAAGTACAAAGTCTGGATTGAGTCTGATGTTAACTTTCTTGTGGGGTATTATTATTTCTTTGATAATAGTCTCTATAGAGCTCAGCTTTCCTGAAGAACTATTGAGTTTCTTTTATTTGGAAGGCAAGAGTTAGGCCTCCCAATTACATAAATGACTGTCCAGATAGTTTTACACTACTATGGAGCAGTGTTCCCCACTTTCAATGATAAGTGGATGTTGAGAATTGTCAACACAAACTGTGATCTTGGTTGTTGTGCCATGTATATAGGCCATACCCTTATTGGGTGTCACTAAGAATGTCTGTACATCCTGAGTGTGTTGGAACAGGTTGTGGCTAGTGGTTTCCTGTTGCAGGCCTGCTTCCAAATGTATGTCCTGGATTTCTAACTGGGGTTCCTCTTGGTACTCCACCAGAATTTTCTCTATTGGGTCTTGGTAATTATCAGAGTTTTCTCTGATGACATTACCCATAGAGTCAGAGTCATAATATGATGTTTGAATTTATTACCCTGTGACTTCTTCAAGAGTAAATTTTTCTCCCTTGCATTTGGTTAATTGTTGCATAGTGGTCTGTGGATCTACAATTATGACAAGAGTTCTTTTTATCAAGTACTTCTACCAGATTTTCTCTGGGGTTGTCTTTGTTTTCAACCTCAAAAGGCTGTTCCTCTCTGAAACCATTTCCTTTATATTGGGAATATGTCTCTATATTTTTCCTCTTCCTTGAATATTTCAAGGTATTGGTAATAACATCTAGAGTGAAGTCTTTGTTGCATCTACATTTAACTGCATGTTGCAGTTCTTTTGGTAATTGTTTCAGAAGTTTGTGATTCCTCCTCTGTGTGTTCATCTGGGGATCAAGGGATTTAGTTCTTTTGGACTTCTTAAGACACCACTCATAAGGATCTTTTTCTCCTGAGTACTTGTCATTTTCAAATGACTGGGTCTTTTTCCATATCCATGTGCAATTACTATACCTTTGGATTATTTGACTCTTCCACCATGGACAGTTCCCTCTTCCATGGATTGATTTCATTAATGTGTACCATATAATTGTATTTCCTTTTAATTCTGTATTTAGTCTAGCTGTTATCCAGTAGTTTGGTATAATTGCTACATCAATGAGCTTTATATGATCATATTCTCTTATACCAGAGAGTTTTGCCCAAATTGTTGATTCTAGTGATTGTTTCAATGTCTCCCTTTTTTGGTAGGTCATGTTATACCCATATTGTTATTTTGATGGTGATCTTTGGCTCTTCTCTAGGTGAGCACTTGGTTTGGTGTCCTCCTGTAATAATGATTCAGATCTGTTGTCATGGGTAACACCTTGGTCCTTTGAATGTGTATCTTTACAGAAACTGAACAGCTTATTCATATCTTGGTCTATATAGTGCACCTGTTCTTGGATATGTGTAATATCTCTTTTTGGAGTGATTTTGCTCCTCTGAGGCTTGGTTTAGTCTTTTGTTTATTTCTTCTGAGGCTCTACTTAGCTTAGTATAGTCCTCTTGAATGGTATGGATGGTCCTGGTTTGCAAGGCATTAATTTCCTGCAACCTGCCTATGCACTCCTTCATCTTGTCATACTCTCTCTTAGTATTGTCTTGAAGTTGTGCCATCTCTGTCTATAAGGCACCACTACTTAAGGGACTCTCAGGCATCACAGCACGGGGTTCATTCTGAGTAGGGATATAATTTCTAATTGTAGGTCTACTTATTCTATCAGGTGTATTTACAATTATCTTTTGCTTTTGTGTACTTCCTTCACTAAGTCCAACAGCTTCTGGATAATTGGATCTGACTCTTGCTGCCTCTGGTTAAAAAAGTCTTGTTCTTGACCTTTGGTCCTTGTCTTCTCCTGGAAAAGCCTTGGGATTGTGAATAATGGTAACTATTGGCAGCTTATCTGTTGGTTTATGAGTGGTTTTAAGCCACTGGGAAGTTTGGTTGATTTACCACTCCTTGTGAGCCTGAAAAATTCAGAGTATTCTCCCTCTGTTCCCATTTCTCCTCTATAGCTTTGATGGTTGCTTTATTCTCCATTATCTTAGCTTCCCTCTCCTCTGAGCGCCTGAACTTCTTGTTTTTATTACAACATTTGTTGATTTCCATAAGGTCCTTGAAAGATATCTCTTTTAGGCATATCCTCTTTCAGTTTTCCCCAAGTTCTTCCTGATGTGAAGCCAGGTTGAACCTCTTCTTTTTGATGATCCATTGGAACAGATATTTGAGGAGTTAGTGTAGCTCAAGAAATTGATACATATCTGTCCAGTCCACTGGTTTAAGGTGTTGGTTGAAATTAAAGATTATTGGGGGCCACCATGAGCAAAGTGGCTAGACCTGACAGCAGGTTTTGTATTTGGAATTTAACATGGGAGATAGATTGGATGCAGGTTGGAGATAGGACATAAATCAAATTTAAAGATATAATTTTTGGAAGAAATTTAAGCCACATATGCCAGCCACAAATTATCAATTAAGTTGAATCAATAACAGTCACCACAAGAAAAATGGCTACACCTGAAAGCAGGTGTTCCATTTGGAAAATGAAATAGGTCTTTCCCCAAATTGAAATTGAAACTAAAAATTAGAAGATTTGGAAGAATTATAAGCCACACCTGCAAGCCACATTATTTCAATTGAAAGCCCTGATGATAGCTTGGCTATAATTGGTAATTCAGAATATAAGGAAATGCATCTATTAGTAAGTGATGTTTGCAAACCTTAGGTGAACCTTTCTATATCTGAACTCAATATCTCAGAATAACAACATGAGTATTATAAAAATATTCAATTTTAAGAGCCATTTAATGCTTTTTCAAATGATGAAATATGATTGGCCCATAGTTACTCTCTCACTCCAGCAGTCTTCCTGTTGATACTAATATGAAGTTACACTAGAAGCTCACCAAGCTCAGAAAAATCTCCAATTCCACCTAGAACTCTTGGATTTTTTGTATTCCCTTACTCAAAATCTATGAGTATTTTCCTTGAAATTTGAATTTGTTTTTTTGCCTTTTTAGTAAGAATTTGATTCTGCATTTCTTTAGGTTATCCCATTAAAACATATCTGAAGTGAATATTTTTTTGTTTTAAGATAGAAATATCCCTAATTTTATATTTAAAAAGAGCCTACAAGAAATCCATGCCGTTACTTAATGGGATATTTTATCTCAATATGAAGATAATCTCAAATAATACATTCTAGTAAAGAGTTGCATGAAGCTTTTTTTAAAAAATATTGAGAAAAATTTTGGTATACCAATATTTAAAATAGATTTATGAAAATAGAAGAATTCAATTATTAACCTCAAAAAATAAGCTTATATCCTAATTTGTGAGCTTCTCTGGTCATATTTTAAAAATATTTATGGACCTATATATTGATATATTTATAATAAAAATTATTCTTATCTATTGTAGCAGAAAATATTTTCTTCTGAATTCTAGAGTTATAGATTCAATTACTTCATAACAAAGAGCTTACAAAATATTATCCCTTAAAAATACCACACCAGAGCAGCTATTGGTTTCTTCATATTTTATTTATAATTTTCACAAAGGGAGTCAAATGAATATTTTATTGTGAGAATTGAAATTAGTATGCAATTTTTATTTTTGAAATCATTTTGAAAAGTAAATTCAAATTTACTCAAGAAGCTTGAGATAGAAAATTGAAGGTTAACTCATCAGCTCAATTCAGATATCTAGTCTCATTTAGCTGAATTGAGAGTTACCTTTGTATAATTCTAATAATCCATATTGTTTACATATTCTTTTCATAATATAAAATAGCTATATGATAAATGCGTATTAGTTATATCAATTAATTATTAAGAAATTATATTTATACATAATTCCTAAATATTACTTTGATTATTTCGTGGTATTTATATCCATTTACTCAAAATAGATTGGAAAATAATTATTACAATCATAATCCTCATTCAAAAGATTTGATCTAGAGATATGATAAATATTCTCTGACAAATTGAAGGGTTGAAGTAAGGTAATTAATGACATTGATAGTGATAATAAATAGGATCCTGTGAGCTATAAAAAGTTTTTTTTCACTAATGCTCAACTTTGGGATTTACAATTATTAAAGATTGCACTAAGTATCAAAGATTATTTCATTTTTGAAGTCAGGATAATACAATTAGAGTAAATGTGATTAAATAAGATCACTTGGGAATTTTTTGTTTCAAAATTTTTATCCTTAATACCTTTTTATCAATATTTTCTGATAGAAAAATATAAATCCCAAAAATATAGGGATTTCATACTCCAAAATAATTTTGAAGTGGCAGTTTGTCTCATAGTTTGGGATTAAATTTTTATAAAATTTAGAAAGGGATATTATCCAAGTTTTCAACAAACAATATATCTTAGTGAAGCTTATATGGTAATTTTAATAATTACTCAATATTTAAATCTGGATACATTGAAACAGAAAAAATTAATTCATCATCAGAGTCATGAGTTCTTAATGAGCTCTGGTATCTTTCAAAATGTCCACAAATTTGGTCTTGAGCTATTATGAGAAACCTATCAGAAGCAGAGAAAAAAACTTTGGCATTAAAACAACTGAAGCTTCTGTAAGGACTTTCATGTCCCTCGAAATCTGGGAGTTGAGTGAATATTTGTGAAAATAAGAAATAAATTTTTGATTCCTCCCCCCACACTATTTCCTTAACAATGGAAAATTACAATTATTTGGTATCAGATTATTTCATAAATGTTATCTGGGAGGTTTCAAGGTGTGATGAGTCAGGGGAAAAGGTATTCCATTGAAACTTCATAGAGGAACACAAGATCCATTCATAAGATTTACATTAACAGAAATTATTCATTTTTGATGATTTTGTAAATAATTTTTTTAAATGATTTAGCATTGTGAATGTAATTGAATCTACTTTTCCTGAGACTTTTGTATTTTGACCATATACTAGGAGATTTAAATCTGGAAAATTCAATGGGGAATTTTAGGAGGTGTATTTTGGTATTTTCTCCTTCAATCCTTCCACAATCTCTCTTAAAAATATTCTTTGGAGTAATTTTGGGAATATGAACTTGTCAAGGTGGTCTGAATTTTGGTAGGAATATTTATATATCCAAAAAATAAACAATTCTGAATAGAAAAAAATAATTTCACCTGTTTTTTTATTTTTATTTTCTAGTATCACAAGGTGATTGATTCTCTCTCCTTCCCAGCAGGAAAAAACAGAGGGTGGACCATAGCTGCAAATAATTTCTGATAAAGGTTGAGTAATGTTAATAGTGGGTTTTGGATTTATATTGGGGTCCCAAGTTATCAAAAATAAACTCTGGTGATAGCTAACTAATAATTGGTCATAAACAATTAATTGAGACTTCGAAATTGAGTGAGAAATTGCAATATTAACCAAAGATACGAAAGCTTCTGTGGTTAAAAGGAGGATTTCTTTGGAGGGATTTTGAATATTTTGAAAATTCCATTTTGGGATGAGTAGTAATACAATGTGTACTGTATATGAAATCAACCAATCATCTGCCTTTGCGGTTCCACATGAAGGAATTCCCATCTTTTCGGGTATATGGGCTATCCATGGTGGAATAATAATATTCTGGATACCTTCATGTAGAAATTAAAGCTCCTCTTTGGTTATGCTCAGGATTTCTGGTTATTCACTCAAAGGTATTGATGCGGAAGGATGTTTATTTGATAGTGAGATAGATGAGGAACTTCCTTGAAAAGAGCTCATGAATGTAGACTTATATTTTGTTCCTGATGCCTTTGGAATTTTATTGGGTGAATTATGAGATATTTCTTGGGAGAATGATGAAGCTGATCTTGAATTGATTTCTTTTTATTTCCTTTTCCAGATTATTCCTTCAGTAATTAATCAGTAACCCCTTGTTATGAAATCCTTGATGACCTTTGTAGCTTAGATAGTGATTGAGAGTCAGAGCTTTCTAGAGGGCTTGATACTTCTTTTTTGATGGTATTAACTGTGGAGCTTGTCTTGTATATGGATTTGTGTTTTAGAGATATACTTGATCTCTAAATTTGTCTCTCTTGCCATTCCTGAATACTCTCAGTAGCACTTTAGAATGACTCTGAAGCTGAGCTCTTGGACTGTTTCCTGATTGTTAACCTGTATTTTTTTGGCTTTACCAGGGTTCTCATCCATTTTGGTATCTTTCCTTGTGAGATTTGAGGAGCTTGAGCCTGATGTTCCAAGTGATGAAATATGCATAGTTTTTTTGACTTTTTGATTCTTTAAATAATAATAATTCTCCATATTTTTGAATTTTGAGATTTTGAGATAGGCTAGACTATGAGTTATTATATCCACTCACTGGGGTTGTTTCACAAATGGTTTCCTGATGTGTTTCATGGGTTCTTTTTGATCTTCCAACTCCTTGATATTGACTTCCACCATTTTGGCACGCTTTCAAGATTCAAGTGGCAAATTTGCAAATATATATGTTTCCCACTTTTTGATCAGATATAGTGGAAATTTTCTTTTCTAATCCAAGTATTATAACCATTGTTTGTGTGTTTGTGGGATAAAAACAGTTTTTCAGCAGTTTTGATGAAAGGATTATTAAGCTGATTGGGTTTATCTTATCTCAAAGCTTGTGGTAAGCCAATTATCAGTAATATCAACAGAGTAATTCATTCTTTTTGTTAAGAGTGTCTATTCAAGGGTAATTTGAAATAATATTTTCCCTTTCTTAATAAATTTGGAGATTCAGTGGTATTAATTTTCAAAGGAATCATTTCTATTGAACTTAGAATTATTACATTTAATAGGATTTCTACAAACTAAATTTGGATTTGTTTGGTTTCAGCTTTTGAATATAGCATAGCTGTTCCAGTTTTTTATTAGAATGCATTGATTCAAAGTACTTATATATGAATATCCAGGTAAAATATGTTCTATTATTTGGATTTGAATAATCTGATCTCTAATCTGGAATCAAGTTACTTTATTCCAGGTGTAGGAAATACCTTATAGGTAATAATTTTCTCATTTTAATTAGGTTCTATGGGTTGGAACTTTTGAATTGATTTTTTTTTGAAAATTATTCAAAATTTTGAACTATTCATCTATTAAAATTGGCTTTACATTTGAAACCAAAAAAGGTATAAGTAGGAATTTGGATTAGTAGCCAGCTTTTGTATCAAATAATTTACCAAAAAAAGACTTTTAATATTACATACTGGTAAAAAGTATCAACTAATATAGTTTCAAGAATTTTCCGTCTTTGCATAAAGGAAGACTGGGTAAAAGTTGGCCTTCTATTAATAGCTCTCAAGTGCTCAATTTATGGGGAGAGATCTACTGGCTCTTGAAGCTTTATTCCCCTTTTTTCTACCTCTGGGAGTGATGCCATAGCCTAAGGTGCCCCCCAATTTGATAGGATTTTATTTGGTATATTTCCAAATCCTGGAGCTTTGGCAATATGAGGGTCTGGTGTAAGCTTCTGGATTTCGTTATTACGTTCCCTTTTGGCTCTAGGGGTTCTTTAAAGTTGTTTATCTCCCTCATCAAGAAGTTGGAAAATATCATAAATTTGATTTGATCTCAAGGAGATTGAGGGAAGTGGCTGACCAGGAGAGTCTGGCTCCACATCAGAACTCATTCTATCAACCAGAAAGAGTGCTGCTATACTTGAGTGATAATCTAGAATACGTTCTGAAGAAACTTCCTTTCTAATTTGATTTTTGTTATTCTATATTTTAAGCAATAATCAGTTAACTCATTTTGATCATATATATCAATTATTTTGTGCATGAAAAAATACACTACCTTTTTCTTGGAATTTCTCAAAATTGCAGTTTTCCTACTTGGGGCTGATTCCATCATTTACGGTGGGCTTTGCTTCTTCCAAATGGCTTTCCTTCCAAGAAGCCACTTATAAACAATTGAAATTCTGTTGGCTTGGATATTTATATCCTCTTCAATTTGATAATTTTGAGTACCACCATGCCAATAACATATCCCCCAAGCATGGAGTAGAGTAGCTTTTGTGGATGTGTTCCAGGGTGATGAAGGAGGAGGATTCCAAGAAAATGTACATCCAGGAAACCCACACTTTTTCAATAGATAATGTCCATAAGAAAGCCATTCTTGAATGTGGGAATTGATTTCTTGCACTGCAGAGGTTCCAACTGAGTATTGACCAGGAGGAAGGATTTGGTCAATTGCTTCCAAAGAGGCTTTTCAAATAAAATCCTTTTCATATTCAATAATATTTCCAAATTCCCTTTCTGCAGACTCCAAAGAGCCTTGCATATGGACTTGGTAATTATGCTTACAGGTTTAAAATTGGTGTTCAAAATCTTCAAGCTCTTCTGCAGTTGGGGGTGAAGGGAGTAAAAAGGAAGGTTCTTGAATTCCCAACATAGCCTTCACCCAATCTAAAGTTGATCTTGCCAGGCCTGTATTGGAAGATGGATTACCTGAGTTTCTTTCATGTCTTTCAAGACTTTGAGATATTTGAGAATTCTTTTTTTTTTTTTTGTGATATTGTCCAAGCAGTAAAAGGGCAGCAGCATTATATGAATTTTAAGTTGCTGGGGGAAGAGGAATTCGTGAGGGGTTGGTGTCCCTTGGGCTAAACCATAATATCTGAATAGGATATATATAAAATCTTTATAAGCTCATGTTATAATCAGTCAATAGTGAGAATCAAAAAGGTGCAAAAATTCTGACCCTCCGAGTGTGGTAAATCTGCCATTTTTTGATAAATTGTTCTTTGAAAAAAATGGGACTTAAGGGAGAAGATTAAATAGTTTGGGATAACAGTCAAGAACAGGTAAAACCCAAATAGATTACTTAATAAATGGAGTTTTTATATCTTGTATTTTGAATTTCATGATAATTGTTTAGTTATTTTAATGCTTTATGAAAAGACTTTTGGTATGTATTTATGGATGAAACTGAATGTGTTGTTAGTTTTCTGTGAAAGTAATTTTTGAAGAAGGAAAGAATAAATTGAAGGTGAGGATGATTTCAGTAGAAAGGTAAATTATGAATCCTGGTAATGATGGTTTCTGTGAAAAGTTTGGAGGATAATTGAATTTAATCCTTTGTTCTGATTATGAAAGGGATTAGAAACGTATTACTTGGGGTGGAATTATACACATTGAATGATACTTTTACATGAAATCGGGTGAAATAAAACTCTTTAATCTACCAAAATTGGTTTTAGAAAAATGATTCACCATTTTAAAAAAGTAATTGGAATGTAAACCTCACAAGCTGAGCAGCTATAATTTGAAGTAAATGTAATTTAATAGAAATTGAAGTGTAATAAAAAATTTTAATTGGGAAAATGAGCTCAAGATAATTATTACTGTTGAATTCATATATATAGAGAATATATGAAGTGACATCTTGGTGAAAATTGGTAAATGCAAAGGTTTAAAACTCATTTAGATTTATTCTAATTAATTTTGAGTTAGGGATATCAATTGGAAAAAATTTGAATTGGCTTAAAATAAATATGTATCTGGTCTAGAAATAATATCAGACTTGTTTCTAGCGTACACCCAAGCTAGTTTCATGATCATTCCCATTATCCCATTTGAAATTTTGCCCATGTTTCATGAAAAATCCCTTTTAAGTACTAATTTCTAACTTGAAATTAAGAATTGTGCAATTGACAAAATCAGATATACATCATTAAGGATTCACAATTGAGCTTTATCAATACATAAGAAGTTTTTTATGCTTATAAAATAACATTTTTTCAATTAAATGGTTTATTTACACAAGAGCACCTTTCCACTTGAACCTCTGTAATTTTACAATTCCCCTTGATTTCCAAAAGTTGTTTTGCAAAATTTGCTTTACCCATGCAAATATCCATTTTCACTCTGGCTATCGAGATATATTAACTACAAATATTCCAATATTACCTACATTCTTGCTGTGAACAATAAGTTTCGAAAATATGGCCACATTATATTTAAAACTTCCCCAGCATGATCAGCAAGCAACATATCATGAATTCCTCACATTCTCAAGAATCAAAACCATTTTAAATGTGAATTTTCTCTCATAATTATGCAAAATATGAAAAAAACTTACCATAGCTATTTATTATTTGAAATTAATTTGACCATATTTAAATATCATGATTTGTTTTTTATATATCCTATAATTTTGCTATATATGCCTGATTTTTCCCTTTAAAACAATCCAAATAAATCTAACAATATAATATAAAAGTTTCCACATTTTGTATCTTGTGTGATACAAACTGCTCCAACTTTTGATGTACCGATTCTCAGAAACTGTCTTTGCCACATGATACCCCACAAAAAAAGGACTTTTCATACAGAAAATGTCCCCATAAATACAACTAAAATGACAAGAAAGAACAAAAAAGAAAAAAATACCAACAAAAAACCAAAAAACCAAAAAAATACAAGCAAAAACACCCCTACAATCAATAATGTTTTTAAATGATCAAAATATCAAAAACAATTTGACTAACATCAACAGGGCCTTTTTCCCCTGATCACATAATGAAATTAATTTTTTTAATTGAGCCTAGGTGGTGTATGGAGCTGAATTCTCCATCCACCACCTGCATTATTGTAAAATGGCTGTTGTTCGCTAAATTGGAAGTCCTGTGAGCACTCCGCAGACAACCACTTTTGCTTACATAAGATTGTTGACGGTCATAGACAATATTATGTAAGCAACCTCCTCAGTTGCAGAAATTTTCCTGGAAGTCAATCGTTGAAGATTCGTTGCCAGGCTACTGTACGGTACAGTAGCAATATCACGCTACTGTACTGTACAGTGCCCTAACATATGAATGCGAACTTTTTTTCTTCCGATGCAAAACATTTCACACTCACAACTCAAAGGGCACCTAAAACATAATTATATTGCGCACTCACAACTAAAAGAAACATATTTATTGGACACTTGTTTTTGTAACTAGTTTTTGTATTTTTCATTCTTTGTAGCATACTAGTTTACAAACAATAAATTGTTGAGCCATCACATGATAATCTAAATAAATCGCACACTATTTTAGTGGTGAAATTGATTAAGAGCCAAAAAAACTTACAAAAATTTGTGGTCCTAGTAAGAAGTAGGACCACCATTTGGCATGGCATTGACAAGAGTACGTCGTCCAATAACACCCAAGGCACATCCTCCCATGCGGATTGAATTGAAACCTGCAATTCTTGTACAGATTGGGGCTGGTATAATTTTGAGATTGAATTCTTCATTTTTTTTCCAAATTTTCTCGATGGGTTTAAGGTCTGGAGAATGAGCTGGACAGTTCAATTTGTTGATGCGATGTTGTTTGTGCCACTGATTTCTGAGGTTTGCTGTGTGAACTGGGGCATTCTCCTCCATGAAGATTAAGCGGTGGCAACCCATTATCCATGGAGAAGTCTCCATGTGGGTAATGAACGGGAGTAGGGCTGGCTGATATATTTTTCAGACCATCTTGGCTGAAGTCATTTTCCCATCGTGAATTGCCAATGTCAATTGTTGGGCTAAACAAAATGCCCCCCATACCATGATTGATTGTCAGCCCAAACAATGGTTGACCGCAAGATTTTTTGAGTAGGCACTTCTCTTGAGGTGTGCGCCATACTCACACCGGATGTGCCTTCTTACCTAGCTCAAAGGCCAATTTGTTGGTCCAAACAACCTTTTCCCAGTCATCAATTGTCCAGTACTGATATTCTTGAGAAAAGGCCAGGCAAGCTTGGACGTCTTGAGGTCATAAGAAATGTTTCCTTGGGGAAATCCTTGAGGATTCACCAAGTTTGTGAATCTCTTGCTGGATTTTTCTTGTTGAAATATCTTTGGTCAACAAATCTGTTATTTAGGCCACAATAAGGCGCCTGCATCAGGTAATTAATCAGTTTAGTTGGTGCAGGTCTTGTTCCTTTAGGATCAATGGCCAGCCACTTTTGTTTGCATCTTGCGAAAGCCAAGCCATCAATGCTTTTCACAAGTGTTGTAAACCATTTTAATCAGTATTACAAGAAACATCCCTATATATCTAAATGCCAGCCCAACTCGACACCTCCCAACAATTTGGCCACACATCTTATCTTCAAGGTAAGGCATTTCCTACAAGCCGCACAAAAATAAAAAAGAATAAACAACCAATAGAAAAAAGGAATAAAAATACGAAGATACTCACCTCAATTGGCGGGAGAGGTAATGGCTTTCAAATGTTGCAGAAGGAGGTCATTTGAGAGGGGGAAGTATGAATACCCGAGCCTTTAAAAGGCGTTGGGAGGCCATTTTCTCCTGTTTCAATGGCAAATATGATGCGACGAGTTAGGTGAGAAGCGAAAATTTTGAGAAACAAAAAAAAAGAAGTTGGATTTCGACAAAGCAAGCATGCGAGCTTTGACAAATAGGATATTGCGGCAGCCGCATGTGCTGTGAGATGGTCAAGTGCCCTGAGGCATTTGTATTCAACTGGAAGGGCACTGTACCATACAGATGCACAAGCAACCCGCCTGGGATGAGATTTCTGACCAGAGAAAATCTTCCAGGTGGAGGATGGAGAAGCCTACTCCATCCTCCAAAAACGTATTTAAATTATTTTTTTTGTATTATGAAAAAAATTGAAAAAAATAATTGATTATTAAACCATTTGAGTTTATTTTTTTCAGAAAAATAGGACTTTCAAAACCAAAAGTCCTATGGTTGAATCTATATTAGCATGATTTAAAGATTTAAGTAAAAATATTTTTTAAAAAAATGTGTTATAATGCAATTAATACACATACTACAAAAATATTATTACTTTATTTCAATTCATTTAAAATGTAATTTCTGGAGTGTTTCAAAATACAGAACATGTTCCAACCCCTTGGTGGTTTCAAGGTTAAGACATCTTGAGCCTTCCAACTTTTCAATATTACTTATATGAGTTTAGCTTTAAAATTTTCAGGCTAAAACATTTACACAATGCAAGACAGTTACCAGAACCCAAACCTTAATTTATATTTCCACAGTACTAAATTTGTGAATTCTTTGGATGATTTAAATATTCAGCCCAGTAATCATATTTTAATCTTCCAAAGTTTTTCCCTTTGACCTCTTATATGGAGAATCATTTCTTTTTCCACCCAAAACTCACTTTATTTTTATTTTTTTTGCCACCTCACCTTACCTTATCTTATTTTTTAACTTGTTAAACCTGCTTTCAAGATAATTTTGGGATAATAATAATGGTAGATTTTGGAGGTCAGCTAAGATTTCCTCTCAACAAATTTTCTTTTATCGATATTCATACCCAAATTTTAGAATCCCTCATCATACACTACCTGGAAAGTGCACAAAAACTCCCCCATTTTATCGAAAAGCACCAAGAAGAATATCTAACAGACTTGAAAATAAAGAGACAAAAAATCATAAAAGAGAGGGAAGATCAAATAAAACATTAATGTAAAAGCCTTCATTCCATCTCTTCTGGTATGAACTCACCTTGAAATTTCAGTCCAGAGACCAAATTATCAACTAGATTCTTGAGTTCAAACCACCAAAAACTTGAACGATCAACCTCTGTTTTAATTGAAAGATATTTAGGATTGAGAGCACACAAAACCACTGGAAAAGCACTTTTTAGAAGTCCATCACCAGCACCATTTCAAAGGCAGAGATTTTGCTTGGAAGAATTAATGTGTGAGCGTTATCGTTGCCATTAGAAAATTAATTCTCATTTTCTAATCTTTTTATTGATACAATCGCTTCTTTCTCAAAGTCAAATATTCCAAAACTTTCACAATTTGAGAGACCGCCCATTGGGGCAATCCCACCCATTTTTCAACTCTACATTCAATCCATATATAGACAACCAAATCCATTCTTATGCAGCTCAAGAAGAAATAAAGAAAAAACCATTTCCCATTATTGTCTCATAATACCTGACTCTCCTCCCCCTGGAATACCAATTGTGGCTTCCAATCTTCATGAATAGGCCCCTTGAGAAATTAATGTGGTACCAAAACCACACCCAGCTTCCTCCATTCAGTGCACTCAAAGCTTGTCCATAGGCAATAACCCCCTAAAAGATGTCTATTGTAACCCATCTTCCACAGTTTCAACTCCATTTAATTCAAATTCAGCCCATCAAAATTCACCAACTCCAACTCTTTCTTTGGCATCTAATTTTGGAAAAAATCCAATTATGTCCCAGCCAACAGCCATGAAATTGCCTCAATTCAACCATCTCCCACCTGGAGCTCCAAGACAAGAATCATCCAATCTTTCTAAGCTTCCCAATATTCATGTTCCTCAATTCAAAGCTGGACCTTCAAAAATCTCAAGAAATATTTCCTCAATCCCAAATAATCCTAAAATTAGGACTTAATCCCTCTTGAATTTCCAATAATCATGCTTAAAATCTTTCTTAAACATATCCCCTTATCAAATGTATCACCAAAGGGGGAATGAAAAGGCTTTATAATTGTCAACATCAAATGACAGGACCTGAAGATTATAATAATTCTCTTTGGAATATTCCCTTCATTGTGAAACACCTTCCCAAATTCCTAGGGTATAAGCTTCCAATGTTACCTGTTAATAGAAAACTGCTTAAAACTGACCTTGAGACTGTTCTCATGAGGGTAAAAGACTGTAAGAAAAATCCAAAATTTTCAAATTATTATTAAATTACTGACATGGAAAACACCCAATATTCTATCTGATTAAAGTGAAGATGTATTTGTTGGTTATTAAATAATTGACCACAGCCTCCTAAATAAATCCCGAAAAGTTAAATTAACCAATAGATCTGATACCAGTGAGATAATCAAATTAATACTGGAACACCTCCATATTTCTTTAAATACTCGCTGGCCAAGACTTCAAGGGGTCCTTCAAGATCTTTCCATGTTTGTTGGGTATCATGGGTTCCTCAATTTGTCTGATTCACTAAGAAATATTGAGTCTCATTCAGAAATGGCATTTATTGTGGTTCACACAATATTTCAACATCTCCATTATTGAACATCTGTCACCCAAAGGTTTCCTGACAGAAAATGTCCAAAAGCCAAAGAAAGTTAAATTCATGATGAATTCAAATCTTACCATGGGGGTATAAGAGTAGTCCATGACTAAATTACTTCAGAAATGGCTGGAATTATGTCAAGTGCATATGATTCAAGAGATTCTCTCCTGCAGAAGGGCTTATCATCACAGACCCAAAATGATGGCAGAGATATACAACCTCTTCCTTTTAGGTCCAGTGGCCATGTTTATCTGTTCAAAAAAGAAAAAGAACTACCCAATTTGGAAATATTTTGTGGCTCTCCAACTTGGCAAAGAGCTTATTGAAGCTAATCTTAAGGATTCAACCCAACCCCCAAGATGGCACTTCTTTGGTAACTTTAGGGTTCATTTTTTGCAAACCCTTGGAGGTACGGTATTTGATGGTCTATCAGGAAAGATCAATTGGCTCAGGTGTCTTGATAACTACCATTCAGATATTTCAGTGAGCAGACTAAGGGATGTTTTGATTGAGGATTTGGAGTTACTTTATGATTGTTATCAAGAAAAAGGTGCAGTTGTAAACTCAATGAACCCTTGTCTAGGAATAATATCAATGGTTGGTGCTAAAGACTTTGAGTCTGTACCATCTACCTCAAAAAAACAACTATAGTATGTATTAAATAGTTTTTCAGATTGATATAGGAAGATGTAATACCATTGACTTGAGTAAAAATTTCTGTTTTATACTTCAAACATGGATATCAAAACATGAAATGAATGTTTAGGATGTGACTATGAAACTGATGATAATATTAATATTAATCAACAGTACTATGTCTGTTATTATGAAATATAATAATAAAATATTATTATAACCAAAATTAAATAATTAAAGAATTATTTCTTTCACGTGTTAAGCACTACTAGTGATTTTAACAGTGAGAAAGTAATTGTCTACAAGAATCAATTACAAGAAGAATTTAATAATAAAAACTTCTTTCATTAAAATAATAAAATTATTTTAATATATAATTACCTTTTGCAAGAATAATTATAATGATAATTCTTGAAGAAAACTAATTTTAAGTAAAAACTTTAAGAATTAAAAGTAAATCACTCACTAATATTCCAAAGAGCTTATTGAAAAATAAGATAGAAAGATTTGACGTGGAATTGTGGATTTAGAGGATAAAAATGAATTTAGAAATGTATTACAACAATATATAGTTGATTTCTATGATTTCACGTCTTTCTGATTGATTCTGAAAGAATAAAACACTTAAGAAAAGTTTTAACTAATACTTACTTGTTGGTAATATTGATATAAATGATTAATAAGATGATGATGATGATGATACGGAAAAAACAGCAAGAAGAGGCTTCTTTTAAGTCAACAACAGCTCAAAGAGGGGTGCCATGGAGCAAACTGAAAAACCAGTGAGTGAGAAAACAATAAACCTTTTTGGATTAATGATTGCATCATCTGTTATCACGTAAGATTATCATAATTACTTAATTGATGCTTTTACGTGACTACCAACCCCAATATGGTTAAGAATAAAAGGAGTAACATCTGTAAATATTTTTTTATTCCAAAATACTCATTGATTTCTCAAAGTTATCAATGTTATTGCAAATTTCATCACAGGTGTTAATTACTGTGAATTTTTGAAGATTCAGTGTTTCACGTAGAATGGTCAAAAATGGACTATGAGTAAGAATTTTCATTTTATGAGTAAAACTGTAATTATTTTTGGTTGTACCATAGATAATACAGTTCTCCATTGGTCCTGAAAGTTTCATAAATATTCATTAAGAATTGTATTTTTAATGAATTTTTGAAGTTTTTACCTCATTTCTACGTAGAATTGCAAATATCAGTGTTTCACTGGTTGCTATGAGGTAAATCAATGGATAAAAGTCCAAAAAGGGTTTTAATTACTCTTTTGAGGTTTATCCATGGAAAGTCATTAAGAATTGACGTGGTTACAGGAGTCTAAGTAGCTCTTTACCTCCTTGGCACGTCAAAATAGCAGGTTATTTGCTATTTTCTTAAGATTTACAGTAGTTGTGAAATGGTAACCAAGTTCCCAAAGAGGTTTAGTTTACCAATTGGGTCAAGATCAGCCATGGAACCAAGATTTGGAGCTATCCACACCTCTGAGTCCTCAGAAGTTGGGCACCCTGGCTCTCTTTGATGTCTTTTGTCCCCCTTGCCTATTTTTTACGTCAAAATAGTAATTTAAGCTTCAAGTGAGATATCCACTATGGGTGTACCAAAAGTCCATGTAAGAATATCATGATATTAAGTTCTCAAAACATGCATAACACTATTCTTAGTGTATATGTAACATGGGATTTCTCACTTTCCCATTATTTTGGCGTGAAATTAAGAAAAACAAAAAATTTCACGGATCTTTTATGTGGTATTGATGATGTGGTATTGAAGTATTTTCCATTTTACCACCTCAAAGAGTTAATTTGAGCTTACTCACTCTATGGAGCTACCCTAGGTGAATTTCTGTGTAGAATCCAAATCTGGCCTTAAATCCATGGATTTACTTACTCAATAAAAAGTTATTCATCTTTTCTGAAATCAAGAATGATGAATTTTGAATATATGCATGATTTATGAGTTATGTATAATTCAAAATTTCTTTTTAAGATAATTGTGGCCTATTTGGGTATGTAAAATATACCTCAAGGCTCACATTCCCTCCCACCAAAAAATAAAATTGTACTACAATTTTATTAGTGATAAAAGAATAAGGCCCCAAAGGGGGTTAATTTCCACTGTCCAACCTCTTCACATCACTCAGATCAAGTAATTTAAAGCACATTTATAGACATATTCAGGCTTGTGGCCTTCTTTCATGTCTAAATCTTCTTAAGAGTTTATCTGAGTCAGGTATTTCTGATTCTGCCATCCATTCATCTTCATGTACTGGATTTCTATATCTGACAAGATATTCTCTCTGATTTTTACCCCTAAGTCTCCTTTCTTTAATGACTTTCTTTATCTTTTTGTCTTCATTCTGTTCCACAGGTGGTACAGTTAAAGGAGTTGGGTTTCTTAAAGGAAACAATTCTTTATCAGCCAGTTGATAAGGCTTTATCAAGCTGACTGGAAAGGTGGGGTGTTTATTTTCCAATTCACCACTCAATTCCACTTGAACTGCATTGGTTCCATGTAAAGCAACAATAACAAAAGGTCCTACATAAGAATCTTTAAGTTTCTTTGGGCCTTTGATATTATTAAAATTCAAGGTTGAAACTAAAACTAAGTCCCCTAGTTTGAAGTCTGGTACTTTATGACTCTTGTCCCACTTCTGTTTTGCATAATCAAAAGCATCATCCATACTTTGTTTTGCATGATGTTTCACTTTATCAAGCATTATCTTGAAGCTGGAAGCTGTAGGATGAATGTCAATCAAGTCTTTCCTCAGTGTGTCTGCTGGGAGTCTTGGATTCCATCCTTTCTCCAACATAGCAGGAGTTTGTCCTGTGGAAGAATGGACTGATGTCTTGTATGCCAATTCTAGTGAAGGTATCAGAGTGCACCAGTCATGGTAAAGCCATCTGAGTCTTTGAATTCTAATCCATAAGCACAGAATCTCCTGATCATGTCTTCTAAAGCCTGAATCATCCTCTCTGCTAGCCCATCTGTTTGAGGGTGATATGCTGTAGAGAATGATAACTTAGTCCCAAACAATCTATGAAGATTGGTCCAAAGTGCAGATGTGAACTTGGGATCTCTGTCACTTATGATATTCTTAAATAATCCTGTATGAGAAATAACTCTACTCCATAAAAGAAGAGCTGTATCCATAGCAGTGTCATCTTTATGACATGGTAAGAATATGGGAGTTTTGCTATATCTGTCTACAATGACTAAACAAGCATTATAACTTCTGTCACCACTTGGAGGAAGTGCTGTGACCCAATCCATGTGAACAACTTCCCAAGGGGATTTTGGTTCTTGAATATGGATCATCAATCCAAATTTCTTTCCTGTGCTCCTGTTTGCTTTTTGGCATCTATCACAGGTATGGGAATATTCAATGGTTTCTTCCCTCCAAGATGGCTACCATGTACAGTTCTTCACTTTTTCAAGTGTTATGTCTTCTGACAGGTGTCCAGAGTAGATACTATCATGACATTCATGAATAATGGTATTGATAAGTAATCTACTACACAGTGTCATCACACAAGAATGTTTTGTTCTATGGTAAATAATCCCATCAAACCAGTGAAATCTTCCTTCAGAATAGGAATTTTTCCAAACTTCATCAAGTGCATTAGCTAAAGATGTATCTTTGCAGTCTTTATCTAATAAAGAAGTCAAGATATGGCAATTCTTGTCTTGTTTATAAGATTCTCTGACCTCTTCAAAGAATTCAGTCCCAATATCAGTTATGTTAATTCCTTCAATTGGAATCTGTGGTTCAGCTTCTAAAGGTACATAAGCTGGGTTATCAGGAGTGTTGGCTAAAGCCCATCTACTAAGTCCATCAGCATTCTTGTGAATGTTTCCTGCTTTATGAACTATAGTCATGTTTCCTCTATATTCTTGAATGGCTATTTGCCATCTCAACATATGTCTGTTGGGAGTTTTCATGTTAAGAAGTGATTTCATGGCATTACAGTCAGTTATCACTTCAAAAACACTGCCATCAAGATAATAGTGTAGTTTCTCAAGTGCCCATACCAAACATAAGCACTCCATTTGGTTTGCACCATATCTGGCTTCTGTTGGTTTGATTTGTCTTGAGATATAACAAACTGGTCCTTCTGTAGGTTTGTCTTCAATAATCTGGACTTGATGTAGGGCTTCCCCTAGTCCATCTCCACATGCATCAATTTACAACTTAAAAGGAATATTCCAGTCAGGCATGAGGAGTAAAGGTGCTTCTGTAAGGGCTTTCCTTATCTTCTCATAAGCTTTAATTCTCTCATGTGTCATCTCAAATACAGTCTGTTGATCACAGATTATATAAAGTGACTTGGCTAGAATTGCAAAGTCTTTCAGGTGTTGCCTATAGTAACTGGAAAACCCAAGAAAAGACATCATTTCTTTTTTATTCTGGGGTATTGGTTTAAGTAACACTGCTGCTACTTTGTTTTTGTCAATACCCAAACTTGAACCAGAAACAATATGTCCTAATGCTTTGAGTTCTTCAAAACCAAAATTGCATTTCTTAAGTAAAATTTTCATGTTCACTTCTGCAACTTTATGAAGTACTCTTGCAAGTCTTTCAAGGTGCAAAGACCATGAATCAGAACATATGATAATATCATCAATATAAATGATGAGCCATCCTTCAGACAATTCTGTAGGAAAGATGGTGTTCATCATCCTTTGATAATGGGATGGAGAATTTTTAATGCCAAATGGCATTCTAAGATACTCAAAAATACCACAGTGAGTGATAATTCTAAGTAATTTCTTAGCTTTAGGCGTCAAAACATTTTGATGGAAGCCTTTCAATGCATCCATTGATGTTATATACTTGGCTTTAGACAATTGAGTCAAGGTTTCTTGAATTCTAGGGATTGGATACCTATCTGGAACTGTGTAGGTATTCAATGCTCTGAAATCTCCAACCATTCTTGACTTATCATTATGCCATGCAATAATAACAGGTGTTGTCACTCCAACTTCCTCGTTATGGCCTACTTTCCTGAGCACACCAAGTTGGATCAACTCTTGGATATGTTTTTCCAAGGCCTCTCTAGCTCTGGGACTGGCTGGATAAGCTGGTCTTCTAAGTACTGGAGGATATGGTCTGTCAATATTAAGAGTAATATCAACTTCATGTCCTCTTATAGCGCCTAATGGTTCATTATCAGAGGCAAATGCATTTTTATGTGTGTATAACACATTAATAAGTTCATTCCTCATCTTTGGTGACAATGATTGATTAATTTGTGCTTCAACAAGTTGATTAGTCACAAATTCATCTTTGTAAGTATCCTTGACAGAAGATACTACAGATATCTGTTTTGGCATATTGGAGAAAGCAAATTTTTGTCTCTTGTTATCTCCAATTGTGAAATATCTGTCCTTATGGTTATTTATATCAATACCATAAATATTTAAGTAATAATTTCCAAGAATGATGTGCTGAGATGTGCAATTATCCATTACTACAATCTCAGTTTTCATTCTTACACTTCCTGCTGGATGTGGGAATACAATATTAGTGTCCAATATGCCCAGGGGGTACACATTGTTACTGGCACTACTGAATTGTACACCTTCTATTGGTAATAGATGGTTTTTCCATTCAGGAAGTATAATTTGGAGATAATCTTTGCCCACACAAGTGCAAAATGCCCCTGTATCCAAATTTACTTTGGCTTCAATATCACTCATCATAACTGATGTGATACAGGATGCCGCAGCAGTATAACCCTTTCCTCTAGCAGGTTTTGTTTTACACAATCTGGAATCTTGGATATTGATCAGGTTGCAGCAATCCTCACTGTACTGTGGCAAGTGGGTATGGACTTCTGTGACCTCAAAGAAAGCTGAAATGTTCTCAATGGGATAGTCCTCCACTGGTGTATCTTCAGAGACTGCAGAATCTTGATCAGACTCTTCTTTCTCTTCAGTACACTGAATTTCTTCAATGACTTGAGCTTCATTGATCTTTGTCTTCTTAGGACAAGTGTTGGCTAAATGTGAAGTACTTCCACATTTATGACACTTCAAGACAAGTCTTTCTGGTCTTCTTTCCTCTCTAAGAATCTTTGAGACTATTTTGGACTCTATTGGGTTTTTAATCCAAGTCTTACCAATTCTTGTTCTGGTAATGATATCTTCCATAGCATTAATGTAGTCCTCTGTTGAACAAGGTTCCACACATCTGCTTTTGATAGCATGTTCCAGTTCTCCTCCACACTTTATTAATATTTTCATATTAATCATAGTGTCAGACATATCTGGGTGTAAAGCAGATAATCTGTCTTTTTGTTTGAAGAACCAAGTAAGTGGTTTGTCTTTTTCTGAGTTAAAAATGGCACTTTCAAAAGCATTTTCCATTTTAAACCTCCAAGAATTATTGGCCCATTTGGTAATCACTTCAGATTTCCACCAAGATCAGTCATGTTTACCATGATCAATCCTCATTTTGTAATACCATTTCTTTGCAGTCCTGGTAAATAAACAGTGTAATTTTCCCACTATGATTTCATCAGGTATATTGAAGTCTTCTTGCAACATATCAATAGTCCTGATGAATTCAATATGGTTGTATTCTCCTTCACCAGAGAATGTTGGACATTCTTCTATTTTGGGAATATCCCTTGTAGAGTAGGCATTTTCTCCTAAGAATGGGGTGAGACTTTCTTTAACAGAAAGTTTCCCTTCAGTTAAAGGTGTGGAATGTCTTGGAATATGTGGTTCATGATTCTTATGAATTTGTTCCACACTTGCAATTATTTCATTCTTCAACTTCTGCCTTTCACTGTCACTTTTTGCTAAGTGTATGGCAAATTGATTGGTATTCTCAACTATTTTTAAGACTTGGTCTTGCAAAATTGTAAGTTGATCATTCACCTTAAAAATGGAAAGAACTTCCATTTCATCATGCTGAATTTGGCATATATTTTCAATTCTTTTGCAAGAATTGGTAATTGAGTCAAGTTTGGCATTTGTCACTTGGTGCAATTCAAAGTATCTTTTGTCATTTTTCTTTAATTCAACTATATCTGATGCAATTTTAGTTAACTTTCCATCAAGTTTACCAATTTCTACATTAATACTAGTCTGTACACCAATTATTTGCGTGGAAAATTTCCGTTCATCCTTTCCTGCTCCTTGGCTGTGAATTCCATCAGAGTTCTGGCCATATTGAACACACTGTCCACTGCTGAAGGCTCCAATTTGGGATCCTGTACCCTTGTGGGTAAGGTCTGTGCCAATTTGCTTTGCCTTTTCCTTTGCCCTGATGGTTCTTGGGAACCTTCTGTTTCCTCTGAGGTCCCTTGGGCTTGTCTTTGGACACTTCCGGAGCTGGTTTGGAGCTGGTAGACGCCACTGGTGCCTCTGTCTCCAAAGCTGGAGTCATTTCCAACTCTTTCTTCTGGTCTAAGGATAAAAGACTTTGGTTCTTCAACCAATTCTTTATCTTTTTGACCTTGTCTTTGCAAGACAGGGGGCTCCATCCTCCTAAGAGTTCTATGGTCTTCTCCTGACCCAGAAAGCTCTTGATGTGTAAGTAGGAGTTCATGGCCCCCTGCCAAAGGCTTGGGCATATTTCCCACTCTTCTTCCTTGGCTGCTCTGAACAAATTGTTGTACTGGCATTGATATATTTCTATTGCTGCCACTTGAAAATGGTTCAGCCCTGGAAATAATATCATGGATTAGTTCAGGCTCAGAATTCACGTCAAAATCTGTTGGTACAGACCTTGGGGAATGGGGGGCAACTCTGGCATCCTCCAGATGTGTCTTTCTTGTGGAAGATTTGGCACTTCTGGATTTGGTCTTGCCTCTTCCTTGTCCACATCCATCTGGTTGGACTGAATAGTTGCTTCCATTTCTGGTATGCACCATTTTCACGTCAATTTAAAGATAAAAGGTGAAAATGTAAGATAAAATACACACCTTTTGGTGGTAATTTAGTTTTTCTGAGTTAAATAAGGTGCCTCTTTTAGCAATCTGCACCTCAATACTGTCTTCAGCTTCTGCTTCTGAAGATTCTGGACTAGTGATATATCTATTACTGAGTCTGTTGCCAGCTGCACAGTATTTGATTAAAGACACTAAAAAATTATAAAAGAGAAAAAAAATTATTTTTTATACTATTTAAAATATTTTTTAAAGATTTTTTATAAGTTTCATATTTTTTAATATTAAAAAACTTATTCTCTTTAAAGAAAAAAAATTAAAATTAAAGATTTTGAATAAAAATTAATTCAGAGTAACTCAAAGAATAATTTTATAAGTTTTTGGATGTGAAAAAGCCACGTGTAAAACAGTATAAAATTAAACCAAATTCCTCAATGAAAACGATTTCCAAAACAATTTCAAAAATAAGAATTATTTTAGCTTTAAAATGAAAGAAAAAAATATCAAATTAATATATTTTAGAGCTTAAAAATATATTAATTAAGGGTACAAGGTTCAAAAAACATGGCCAGGCCCCCAAATGTAAGATGTGACTATGAAACTGATGATAATATTAATATTAATCAACAGTACTATGTCTGTTCTTATGTAATATAATAATAAAATATTATTATAACCACAATTAAATAATTAAAGAATTATTTCTTTCACATGTTAAGCACTACTAGTGATTTTAACAGTGAGCAAGTAATTGTCTACAAGAATCAATTACAAGAAGAATTTAATAATAAAAACTTCTTTTATTAAAATAATAAAATTATTTTAATATATAATTATCTTTTGCAAGAATAATTATAATGATAATTCTTGAAGAAAACTAATTTTAAGTAAAAACTTTAAGAATTAAAAGTAAATCACTCACTAATATTCCAAAGAGCTTATTGAAAGATAAGATAGAGAGATTTGACGTAGAATTGTGGATTTAGATGATCAAAATGAATTTATAAATGTATTACAACAATATATAGTTGATTTCTATGATTTCACGTCTTTCTGATTGATTCTGAAAGAATAAAACACTTAAGAAAAGTTTTAACTAATACTTACTTGTTGGTAATATTGATATAAATGATTAATAAGATGATGATGATGATACGGAAAAAACAGCAAGAAGAGGCTTCTTTTAAGTCAACAACAGCTCACAGAGGCGTTCCATGGAGCAAACTTAAAAACCATTGAGTGAGAAAACAATAAACCTTTTTGGATTAATGATTGCATCATCTGTTATCATGTAAGATTATCATAATTACTTAATTGATGCTTTTACGTGACTACCAACCCCAATATGGTTAAGAATAAAAGGAGTAACATCTGTAAATCTTCTTTTATTCCAAAATAATCATTTATTTCTCAAAGTTATCAATGTTATTTCCAATTTCATCACAGGTTTTAATTACTGTGAATTTTTGAAGATTCAGTGTTTCACGTAGAATGGTCAAAAATGGACTATACGTAAAACTTTTAATTTTACTAGTAAAACTGTAATTATTTTTGGTTGTACCATAGATAATACAGTTCTCCATTGGTCCTTAAAGTTTCATAAAGATTCATTAAGAATTGTATTTTTAATGAATTTTTGAAGTTTTTACCTCATTTCTACGTAGAATTGCAAATATCAGTGTTTCACTGGTTGCTATGAGGTAAATCAATGGATACAAGTCCAAAAAGGGTTTTAATTACTCTTTTGGGGTTTATCCATGGAAAGTCATTAAGAATTGACGTGGTTACAGGAGTCTAAGTAGCTCTTTACCTCCTTGGCACGTCAAAATAGCAGGTTATTTGCTATTTTCTTAAGATTTACAGTAGTTGTGACATGGTAACCAAGTTCCCAAAGAGGTTTAGTTTACCAATTGGGTCAAGATCAGCCATGGAACCAAGCTTTGGAGCTATCCACACCTCTGAGTCCTCAGAAGTTGGGTACCCTGGCTCTCTTTGGTGTCTTTTGTCCCCCTTGCCTATTTTTTACGTCAAAATAGTAATTTAAGCTTAAAGTGAGATATCCACTATGGGTGTACCAAAAGTCCATGTAAGAATACCATGATATTAAGTGCTCAAAACATGCATAACACTATTCTTAGTGTATATGTAACATGGGATTTCTCACTTTCCCATTATTTTGGCGTGAAATTAAGAAAAACAAAAATTTTCACGGATCTTTTATGTGGTATTGATGATGTGGTATTGAAGTATTTTCCATTTTACCACCTCAAAGAGTTAATTTGAGCTTATTCACTCTATGGAGCTACCCTAGGTAAATTTTTGTTTAGAATCCAAATCTGGCCTTAAATCCATGGATTTACTTACTCAATAAAAAGTTATTCATCTTTTCTGAAATCAAAAATGATGAATTTTGAATATATGCATGATTTATGAGTTATGTATAATTCAAAATTTCTTTTTAAGATAATTGTGGCCTATTTGGGTATGTAAAATATACCTCAAGGCTCACAGAATGAAATGGTTGGAAATATTATTCCTTGAATATTTCTCAATTATTTTGATAAAAATCTACCAAAACCTCAAATATCTTATGTAAGAAGAAGAACCAAATAATATCCTTTGACCTCCAGGCCTTTCATAAGTACTCCACTATTACAGTTAGTCCTCCTTAAACATATTCCAAAATTATTGGCTTATGGTCAAAATAAGGTAATGAAAGAACCTTCTTTTAATAAATATCTATATAGCTTAAGAATTTCATTCATGATCATTTTTCAACTAATGAATTTAGTATTTTGAAAACAAAATACATAATGGTATATCATACCCATTTCCCCACCTCCACTAGAAGAATAAACAAAGCAGTTTCACAATACCCTCCATGATCAAATGATCAAGTATGTATCTTCTTAAGATATTTAATCAAAATGATTCTTGATATTGCACCATGTTGATTTCCATTAACAGAACCACCATCAGAGAAGCTAATAATACAATTTATGAATCCAAATCAAGAAGAATTTGAAACAAATCAATCTGCCTTTGTATTTTCATTTTCAGATAAAAATTATTATGGAGGAAAAAGGGAAATTCCCCAGAGCCACAAAGATAAATGCACTTCTGAGCTCTCAAGCTATTGAGTTCAAAATATTAACTTTCAGTGGAACAAAAGAAAAATAACCCCTTGGGATAACCTAATCCTTTTGGTTATTAAAAAGAACTGGCTTCATGCACTTCACATAGGCTTTTTCAAATATCATGCCCTTTATCTATCTCATTGTCAACAAGAAGTACTTATTGGAATATCCAAAAGGTGACTTAGAGATAAAAAGGACAAATTCATGAATCCAAAGCCCCCAGGAAGACCAAAACAAAGCCTCACTAAAGAAATCAGGTATGAAATACCTAATTAGACTTAATAACAAAGTGTGAGCCTTGAGGTATATTTAACATACCCAAATAGGCCACAATTAGCTTAAAAGTAAATTCTGAACCATACATAAAGCATAAGTCCTGCATATATTCAAAATTCATCATTTTTGATTTAAGAAAAGACTAATAGCTTTTTATTGAGTAGGTAAATCCATGGATTTAAGGCCAGATTTGGATTCTAAACAAAACTTCACCTAGGGTAGCTCTATAGAGTGAATAAGCTCAAATAAACTCTTTGAGGTGGTAATATGGAAAATACCTCAATACCACATAATAGATCTGTGAAAACTTTTGTTTTTCTCTATTGCACGCCAAAATAATGGGAATGTGAGAAATCCCATGTTACATATACACTAAGAATAGTGTTATGCATGTTTTGGGAGCTTAATATTATGGTCTTCTTACATGAACTTTTGGTACACCCATAGTGGATATCTCACTTCAAGCTTAAATTTCTATTTTGACGTAAAAAAATAGGCAAGGGGGACAAAATACATCAAACAGAGCCAGGGTACCCAACTTCTGAGGCCTCTGAGGCATGGACAGCTCCAAAGCTTGGATCCATGGCTAATCTTGGCCCAATTGGTAAACTAAAGCCTTTTGGGAACTTGGTTACCATGTTACAACTTCAGTAAATCATAAGAAAATAGCAAATAACCTGCTATTTTGATGTGCCAAGGAGGTAAAGAGCAACTTAGACTCCTGTAACCATGTCAATTCTTAATGAATTACCATGGATAAAGCCTAAAAGAGTAATCAAAACCTTTTTTGTACTATTATCTATTGATTTACCTCATAGAAACTAGCCATATACTGCTATTTGCAATTCTATGTAGCAATGAGGTAAAAACTTCAAAAATTCATTAAAAATACAATTCTTAATGAATCTTTCTGAAACCTTCAGGACCAATTAAGAACTGTATCATTCATAAAGAACCAAAAATAACTACACTTCTATATGTAAAATGAAGAGTTTTACTTACAGTCCATTTTTGAGGATTCCATGTGAAAAATAGAATCTTTGAAAACTTACAGAAAATACATTCTGTGATGAAATTTCCAATAACATTGATACCTTTGTAAAATAAATAATTATTTTGGAATAAAAGAAGATTTACAGTTGTTACTCCTTTTGTTCTTAAGCATAAATGGGTTGGTAGTCACATAAAAGCCTCAATTAAGCAATTATGATAATGTTACATGACAACAGATGAGGCAATCAATAATCCAAAAAGGTTTATTATTTTCTCACCCACTGATTTTTCAGTTTTCTCCATGGAAAACCTTCATGAGCTGTCTTAGACTTAAAAGAGGCCTCTTCTTTCTGTTTTTTCCAGATCATCACATTATTATATTATACTTTTATTACAAACAAGTAAGTATTAGTTAAAACTATTTCTCAAGTGTTTTATTCTTGCAGAAATCAATAAGAAGGACGTGAAATCATAGAAATCAACTATATATTGTTGTAATATTGTTATAAAACCCATTTTGATCCATTAAGTTCACAATTCCACATCAAATCTCTCTACTATCATCTTCTAAAAGGTTCATTAGATTAATAGTGAGTGATTTATCTTAACTCTTAAAGTTTTTCTCTAGTAATAGTTTTCTTCAAGAATTATCTTTATAATTATTCTTGTAAAAGATAATTATATATTAAAGTAATTTTAATTATTTCAATAAAAGAAGTTTTTGTTATCGAATTCTTCTTGTAATTGATTATAGTAGACAATTACTGCTTACTGTTATAGTCACTAGTAGTGTATAACATGTAAAAGAAATGATTCTTTAATTATTTAATTGTGGTTATAATAATAATGTTTATTATTATATTTCATAAGAACAGTCATAGTACTGCTGATTAATAGTAATATTATCAACAGTTTCATAGACAAATCTTACATTTGGGGGCCTGGCTGTGTTTTTTGAACCTTGTACCCTTAATTGATATATTTTTAAGTTCTAAAATATATTAATTCAATAATTTTTTTCTGTCAATTTAAAGGTGAAATTATTTTTATTTTTGAAATTGTCTTAAAATCTTTTTCATTGCGGAATTTGGTTTACTTTTATACTGTTTTTCCATGTGGTTTCTTCACATCCAAAAACTTATAAAATTATATTTTGAGTTACTCTAAATTAATCTTGATTCAAAATCTTAAATTTTAAATTTTTTTCCTTTGAAAAGAATGAATTTTCATAACATTAAAAAATAAAAAGTTCATAAAAAATCTTAAAAATCTCTTAAAAAGTATAAAAAATAATTTTCTTCAATTCTTTCTCTAGTGTCTTTAATCAAATAGTGTGAAGATGGTAACAGACTCAGTAAAAGATACATTACTAGTCCAGAATATTCAGAAGCCAAATATGAAGACAGTATTGAAGTTCAAATTACTAAAAGAGGCACTCTGTTCAAAACAGAACAATCCAAACAACCACCAAAAGGTGTGTGTTTTCTGTTTCCATGTTTCCACTTCTTATTTTATCTTGAATTGACATGAAAATGGTGCAGACAAGAAATGGAAGCAACTATTCAGTCCAACAAAATGGATGTGGACAAGGAAGAGGCCAGACCAAATCCATAAGTGTCAAATCTTCCTAAAGAAAGACACATATGGAGGATGCCAGAGTTTCCCCCCATTCCCCCAGGTCTGTACCCACAAATTTTGACATTAATTGTGAATCTGGACTGATTAATGATAATATTTGAAGGGATGAACCACTTTCAAGTGGCAGAAATAGAAATTTATCAATGCCAATAAAAAAAATTGGTTCAGAGCAGCCAAAGAAGAGGAGTGGGAAATATGCCCAAGCCTTTGGCAGGGGGCCATGAGCTCCTACTTACACATCAAGAGCTTTCTGGGTCAGGAGAACACCATAGAACTTTTAGGAGGTTGGAGCCCATTGTCTTGCAAAGACAAAGTCAAAAAAAAAAGAATTGGCTGAAGAACCAAAGTCTTTTATCCATAGACCAGAAGAAGGAGTTGGAAATGACTCCAGCTTTGGAGACAGAAGGCCCAGTGACATCTACCAGCTCCAAACCAGCTCCAGAAGTGTCCAAAGACAAGCCCAAAGGACCTCTGAAAAAGCAGAAAGGTTCCAAGAACCATCAAGGCAAGGGAAAAGGCAAAGCCAATTGGCACAGAACTTACCCAAAAGGGTACAGGATTCCCAAATTGGAGCCTTGAGCCTTGGACAGTGTTTTCAATATGGCCAGGACTCTTATGTAATTCACAGCCAAAGAGCAGGAAAGGATGAACAGGACTTTTCCACGCAAATAATAGATGAAATACAGTTTTTTAAATCCAGTATTGATGTAGAACTTGGCAAATTTGATGCAAAGTTAAATAAAGTAATATTGGACATGAGTGAATTGAAAAGAAATGACAAGAAGTATACTGAATGGTATCAATTGACAAATGTCAAACTTGATTCAGTTACCAATACGTGTGACAGAATTGAGAGTAAATGTTAAGTTCAAAATGATTGAATGGAAGATCTTTCCATTTTAAACATTAATGATCAGCTTAGAATTCTGAAAGCTCATGTCTTGGAAATAACTAAAAATACCAATCAATTTGCCACACATTTGGCAAAAAGTGACAGTGAAAGGAAGAAGTTAAAGAATGAAATCATTGCAAATTTAGAACAAATTCATAAGAATTATGAACCACATATGCCAAGACATTCTACATCTTTCACTGAAGAAAAACTTCTGTTAAAGGAAGTTTGACCCCATTCCTAGGAGAAAATGTTATCTCTGCAAAAGATATTCCCAAATTGGAATAATGGCCAGCATTCTCTGGTGAAGGAGAAGACAACCATATTTAGTTCATCAGAACTATTGATATGTTGCAAGAAGATTTCAAATACCTTATGAAATTATAGTGGGAAAATTACACTCTCTTTTTACCAGAACTGCAAAGAAATGGTATTACAAGATGAGACAAGATCATGGAAAACATGATTGGTCTTGGTGGAAATCTGAAATGATTACCAAATGGGCCAATATTTCTTGGAGGTTTAAAATGGAGTGTTCTTTTGAAAGTGACATTTTGAACTCAGAAAAAGATAAACCACTTACTTTGTTCCTTGAGCAAAAAGACAGATTGTCTGCTTTACACCCAGATATGTCTGACACTATGATTAATATGAAAATATTAAGAAAATGTGGAGGAGAACTGGAACATGCTATCAAGTGCAGATGTGTAGAGCCCTGTTCAACAGAGGACTAAATTAATGCAATGTAAGATATCATTACTAGAACAAGAATTGGTAAAACTTGGGCTAAAATGCCTATGAAGTCCAAAATGGTCCCAAAGATTTCCAGAGAGGACAAAAGGACTCAAAGACCTGTCTTGAAGTGTCATAAATGTGGAAGTACTGCCCATTTAGCCAAAAATTGCACCAAAAAGACAAAAATCAATGAAGCTCAAGTCATTGAAGAAGCTCAGTGCACTGAAGAGAAAGAAGAATCTGACCTAGATTCTGCAGTCTCTGAGGATACACCAGTAGAGGACTATCCCATTGAAAACATTACAGCTTTCTTTGAGGTCACAGAAGTCCATACTTACTTGCCACAGTACAGCAAGGACTGTCATAACCTGCTCAATATCCAAGATGCCAGAATGTGTAAAGCCAAACCTGCTAGAGGCAAAGGATAAACTGCTGGAGAATCTTGTATCAAATCAATTCTGATGAATGATATTGAAGCCAAAGTGAATTTGGATACAGGGGCATTTTGTACTTGTGTAGGTAAAGATCATCTTCAAACAATACTCCCTGGATGGAAAAATCATCTATTACCAATAGATGGTGTAGAATTTAGTAGTTCCAGTAATAATATGTACCCTTTGGGTATATTGGACACTAATCTTGTATTTCCAAACCCAGCAGGAAGTGTTAGAATGAAGACTGAGATTGTAATAATGAAAGTTGCACATCTCAACACATAATTATTGGAAATGATTACTTGAATATTTATGGTATTGACATCAATAACCATAAATACAGATATTTCACAATTGGAGAAAACAAGAGACAAAAATTTGCTTTTTACAATATGCCAAAACAAATATCAATAATATGTTCTAAAAAAGATACTTATAAAGAAGACTTTGTGGATAATCAACTTGTTGAAGCACAAATTAATCCATCATTGTCACCAAAGATGAATCATGAACTTATTGATTTGTTATACACATATAAGAATGCATTTTCCTCTGATAATGAACCATTAGGTGCTATAAAAGAACATGAAGTTGATATTACTCTCAATATTTACAGACCATATCCTCCAGTACTTAGAAGACCAGCTTATCCAGCCAGTCCCAGAGCTAGAGAAGCCTTGGAAAAACATATCCAAGAGTTGATCCAACTTGGTGTACTAAGGAAAGGAGGCCATAATGAAGAAGTTTAAGTGACAACACCTGTTATTATTGCTTGGAATAATGATAAATCAAGGATTGTTGGTGATTTTAGAGTATTGAATACCTACCCAGTTCCAGATAGGTATCCAATTCCTAGAATTCAAGAAACCTTGACCCAATTCTCTAAAGCCAAGTATATAACATCAATGGATGCATTGAAAGTGTCAGCCTGTGACTCAAAACAGAGCACCAGCATGACATCCAACATACCATAAGTAATGGTATGAGGAGTATTGGACAAATATAGCCAATACAAGTAAGTTATGAAGAGGAAACCTCCTCAAATATAATAAGAAAGGACAAAGATATGCCCTATCAATGATAAGACCAAATAAGCAAAACCCTTATTTTCACCTCTCATCTAACTTATTCATATTTAAGTTATTATATACCAGAATGGTATTTTTCTTAAAGCTCACATAGAGAGCTACACAATGATACCATCCATGTTGTTGTAACACCACTACAACTGGAGATACCATATGACCTTTATTTCAAAACCAAGACCCCCCTGAAAGTCAAAGAGGGCTTGTACAAAACTGTACAAAAGTATAACCAAATTAAAGATATAAACAAGAGCTTTAATTTGAGATACATTAGACCTCTTTATCTCTTAAATTGACTGAGGGATCTTGGTTCAAAGGTTTAACAACCAGAAATACAGATATTCTGAAAACAAGAAAGTAAACAAACCCCTGTATCTTTGGTATACACTCATACAACTGTACAGTGTAATATACCAAACTGTAGAGCTAATCAAGCCCTACAAAACTGTATCATCAGAATACAGATATCTTCCAAATTGAAGAAGATATCTGGCATGGAAGTTTTTGAAGCCTCATACTGATGTACAAAAATACATCCAAAAACTTAAAACCCTTATAACTTTTGCTATTTGAAAGAAGGGTAAACATGAAGCATACCAAATTGAAGAGCTCATTAAGCCCTTCAATTCTGTGCTCTTGGATTCTTGATATCTCAAAAAATGACCAAGATATCTCGGTTGGAAGTATTTTGACCAATACTGGTCTGTACCAAACCTGTACCAACCAGTACTGGCTTGATACTTAAAATAATGGTTGTTTAAAGCTTAAACCCGCCCAAAATGACTAATATTAGTCATCCAGACACTCTGGACACGTCACAATGGTGCTGACGTGGCCTGTGAAGAGTTTTTTCACCCTGTATTGATCCAGAATGATCATTTGTGGTCCAAAAACCACAATTCTGACTATGCTGACGTCAGAATTGATGGTACAGAACCACAACCCAGCCTCCAGAGTGAAAATTTTCACTCTGTAGACGTGTGAAGAGCCTACCAGTCTCTCACAGTCCTCAGAGGAGATAAAAGCAGGTCTTTCCTCACTGGAAAAGACTCATCTTATCATGAATTAACATCCTTACGTAGTAAAACTGTCTTATACCAGTAGTACTCTTAGGATTATATTGATATAATTAAAATAATTAATTATTGTAGTGTTTCTTTACAGTCAAAGATATTAGAGCATTGCAACCCAGGTCCTCAATAGACTCATCACCACTGTTACCACATAGCAGTAGGACCTGAAGACTTAATTTTCATTTATTTTGTGTGTGTCACAGTCATAGTGCTAGCTTGTATTTACTATTTTTAAGCTACTACATAGACTCACCCTGACATTTTGGGGGCCTGGCCGTTGTTTTAACCTATTCTGGACCTATTTTGGCGATTTTTGGATCATTTTCACTATTTTTGAAGGTTTTTTACTATAAAAGTAAGTACAATTTCGAGTTTTTTCATTTTTTAACTAATTTTCATCTTCTATATTATAAAAATATAATATATATTTTTTATATATTGTATTTTATCAAAATATATTAAATAATATATTTTATTTTATTTTTGAGTATTTATACTCTTCAAAGCTTTATATTGCAATTTTCACGAAAATTAATAATAATAAATAATTATTATTAATTTTTCAAAGTTATTTTTATATACAAACAGTATATTTAAATAAAAAAACATTATTTTTTACCAAATTGTGTAAAAATTAATTTGAATCATAATATTTATTGTAAATCAACAATAAATATTGAAATAATAATTTTATTATTTCAATTCTTTAATATTCAAATTGAATATTATTGAAGAAAATCTTTTTTTACTCAAGTTGAGGAAAAATTGATTAAAATTTCTTTTTTTGATAAATAATCAAAAAAAAATCTCAATAATAATAAGTCATTATTATCAATTTACCACGAAAATTGATAATAATAAGTAATTATTATTAACTTCTCAAACTTATTTTTATATACAAATAGTATATTTAAATAGAAAGTATAATTAATTTTTACCAAATTGTGTAAAATTAATTTAAATCATAATATTTATCGTAAACCAACAATAAATATTTAAATAATAATTTTCTTATTATTTCAATTCTTTAATATTCTAATTGAATATTATTGAAGAAGATCTTTTTTTTACTCAAGTTGAGGAAAAATTGATTAAAATTTCTTTTATTTTTGATAAATAATCAAAAAAAAAAATCTTAATAATAATAAGTCATTATTATCAATTTACCACGAAAATTGATAATAATAAGTAGTTATTATTAGCTGCTCAAACTTATTTTTATATACAAATAGTGTATTTAAATAGAAAGCATAATTAATTTTTACCAAATTGTGTAAAAATTAATTTAAATCATAATATTTATTGTAAATCAACAATAAATATTGAGATAATAATTTTATTATTTCAATTCTTTAATATTCAAATTGAATATTATTGAAAAAGATCTTTTTTTACTCAAGTTGAGGAAAAATTGATTGAAATTTCTTTTTTTTTTTTTGATAAATAATCAAAAAAAAAAAAATCTTAATAATAATAAGTCATTATTATCAATTTACCACGAAAATTGATAATAATAAGTAATTATTATTAACTTCTCAAACTTATTTTCATATAAAAATAGTATATTTAAATAAAAATATAATTATTTTTTACCAAATTGTGTAAAACTTAGTTTGAATTAAAATATTTATTGGGAAACCAGCAATAAATATTTGAGTGATAAGTTCATTATTATTCTAATTCTTTAATATTGAAGATCAATATTATTTAATACAATCTGTTCTTTCTTAAACTGAGGAGGAAATTGATTGATAAATAATCAAATAACAACAAAAGAAAACTTAATTATACAACAAAATTATTGTATAATTAAGATATAGACCCTTTTCTTTCCTCTAAAGAAAGAAAAATTGGAAATTGAACTATTAACAGTTGATTTTTCCATTTCAATAAGTGAATAACTTATCAATAATATTCAAGTTTAATAATATAACTTTTAATATTAAATACTTTACTTATGAAAATAAGTCAAACAAAACTGTTATTTCTTCAAAAAATAAAAAATAATTAAAACTCAAATATCAAACCAAAATCAGAAGAAATAACAGTAAGGAATTGAAAATTTTGTTTATTCAAATTGAATTACAAACCTTCTCCATTTTCTTTCAAGTGGAAAAAATACATTCCATTTGAGACAAAATCACAGTGAAATTCATCTGTACCAAGCCTCAAAGACAAGGAGGCAGTACCAACTCCCAAGCAAATTGCCAAAGAGTATAAAGCAGAAATCTGTCCAAGGGCCTTTTAAAGGTAAAAAAAAAAACCTTGAAAAATACAGTATTTTTTGTCTTTTGTCATTTTTTAATATGACACCTCCATTCCTCAGAGATCTTGGATACCCAAGAAATCAGCCAGAAATATGGCAAAGAAGAAATAGAGGGAGAAGACCACCACCTTCTGGATCAAATAGCCATGAAGGGACTTATTATCAAGAAACTCCTGCCCAAAGTTCCACCCCAAACCAAGTTCAGCCAAGTCCAACAAAAGAATTGGACAGATGCAGAAAAAATAACTCATATGCATCTACTCCTGAAAGACTTGTTCACATGGAGTATGGACAACAAAACCTTCACCATGAAAGTATTATGGGAGGAAATTGGAATAATGAGGCAAAAAATATGAGTAAATCTTATTACTTGCCAAAAGGTTCTGGAAGAAATGAAAAGTTGGAATCTCAACAGCCATTTCATACTCTCAGAAGAGACTTGAATCAGAAGGAATCAGACAGAAACCCAAGCCATAGAGAATTCTTGGCATATGGAAGAGCCCAATCTGATTCAGGAACACCAAGGCATGGAAGAAGAAATTCCATCTTTCCCACATCAGTCCAACAGCTACAGGACTTGAAATCAAAAGGACAATATTTCCAGGACTCTCCAGTCATCCCTGCTAGTTTCCAGCAGAGGACATGGAGCCCTAGTAGGAAACAAGAATTCTTTCAGAAAGGAGAAGATAGAATCAGATCCTTAGATGAAACAATGAATAAAATGAGTCCAAGAGGAACACAAATCCTAAAAGACACTGTACCTACAAATAGTGTTAGCTCAGAATCAATTGATCCTCAGCTTATGCCTATTGATGATAAAATACCCCCTCAAAAATTTGAAACCACAGAGTCCAGAGGTAGTAGTTTCATATGGTCCAACATGGGTAAATTCATGGATTGGACATATGATCATGTTCAAGAAGTGACTTCAGAAATGAAAACAATCAAGGAAGAAAATTCCTTCCAAACAACAGTCATCAAAGACTTGAACACAAATCTATCCAGAATTTGGGCAGAATTTGAAAATACAAACAGACAGTTGAACTCAATATTAGAGGAACAACAAGCTGTGAGAAGAGATTTAAGAAATATCCAATATCAACAGCAAAGCCTGGAAAAAGAAGTGGATTTTCTCTATAAAAAGGAGGGAAAAAAAGATAATTTCTTCCCTCAAACAGCTCAAGATGATAAACCACTCACCAAAGTAAAAGAGGAAGAATCAGAAAACCAAGCTCCTGCATCCCAGGATCCAAAGTTAAGGTCTGAGTCTATTTACCAAGATGGTGAGAACCTCAGTTACTCTGAGAAACAAGCATTGAAGCAATTACCTGAAGTGGTAAATTGGCCTAAATTCTCAGGAATTGGAGAATATGATCATATGGAGCTTATTGATTATATTAATGGACTTTTTGTTGATGTCCCAAAGATACCAGACTACTGGATCACCACAAGACTCAACACTGCAACCAGAGGCCATGCAAATATATGGTACACTGAAATGAAAGAGATACATGGTAGGAAAAGCTGGCCATGGTGGAGAAACCAAATAATACAAAAGTACAGCAATGGTAATTGGATTTGGCAAAAAACCATCTCTTTTGAGAGTGACAGATACTCTACAGAAAAAGACCCTTATGAATGGTGTCTTAAACAAACCAAAAGACTCAAATCTATTGATCCAAACATGACAATAGAGATGAGAAATCATAAGATTCTGACAAAACTTCCAGGAGACTTAGAACATGCAGTAAAGTGCAGATGCAGCAAAATAAGCAGCATTGATGACATAGCAAATGTCATACAAGATGTCAGAAAAAAGACATCAATTGGCAGTAGTTCACCCTATAGGTCACATGATATCAGAGAAAAACCAAAGATACTCATGGAAAAAGACCTCAAACCTACTAATGGTGAAGAAGCACCAAGGAGAAGGAACACATGCCATAACTGTGGATCACCTGACCACTATGCAAATAATTGTCCCAAGGGAAAAAAGAAAATATTTGCAATAGAGGAAGAGTCAGTGGAAGAACACATGGAGTACAAATCTGACTCTGACAGCATGGGAAATGGGCTAAGACAGGATTCAGACAGTGGATCAGAGCCTATTGAACAATATTTATTAGAGTATGAGGATGAGAAAACAGAATCAGTCCTAGGAAACTCTGTGAAACCAGAACTCATTCAACCCAAAAATGGTGAAGACAGAAGTGGCAGAACCATTGATGCTAAAGAGTATTTGGAAGTACCCAAAACTGGTATGGCCTTTATTCATGGAGCAAAATCAAAACTTGATGTGTACATTGAAAATAAAAAGCATCCTTTGATTTTTGACACAGGAGCAAATTGCTCAGTAGTAGCCAAAGAATACTTGGACAGACACTTTCCAATGTGGAATGCAGAGATACTTTTAACAAAAGCAAGAAGCTTTAAAAGTGCTGCAGGCGAAATGAAGTCACTTGGAATAATCCAAAAAATAATTATAATACCACACAAAATGGGAAACCTCAGATTAAACATTGAGTTTGTGGTACTTGAAAATGCTAAGTTTGATGGATTCTTAATGGGTACAGAGTACCATAGAATCTATGGCATAAGCATACATAATTCCCTAGAGAGTTACTTTATAATTGGGCAAGACAAACAAAGAAAGTTCTACTTTGAAACTGACAACCCCAATCAAATAAAAAGATATTCAAATAGGGATTATTTAATAGAGAGAAGGAATGAACCACCAGACAAAGACCAATGGGTAAAAATGGATGATGCTTCAGATCAATATTCTTTTTGAAAGGATCAAGAGCCTCCATGAGGACAAAAGAGTCTCATCAATGATGAGCCTTTTTTGGAGGGAGGGTATGTCAGCCTGTGACTCAAAACAGAGCACCAGCATGACATCCAACATACCATAAGTAATGGTATGAGGAGTATTGGAAAAATATAGCCAATACAAGTAAGTTATGAAGAGGAAACCTCCTCAAATATAATAAGAAAGGACAAAGATATGCCCTATCAATGATAAGACCAAATAAGCAAAACCCTTATTTTCACCTCTCATCTAACTTATTCATATTTAAGTTATTATATACCAGAATGGTATTTTTCTTAAAGCTCACATAGAGAGCTACACAATGATACCATCCATGTTGTTGTAACACCACTACAACTGGAGATACCATATGACCTTTATTTCAAAACCAAGACCCCCCTGAAAGTCAAAGAGGGCTTGTACAAAACTGTACAAAAGTATAACCAAATTAAAGATATAAACAAGAGCTTTTATTTGAGATACATTAGACCTCTTTATCTCTTAAATTGACTGAGGGATCTTGGTTCAAAGGTTTAACAACCAGAAATACAGATATTCTGAAAACAAGAAAGTAAACAAACCCCTGTATCTTTGGTATACACTCATACAACTGTACAGTGTAATATACCAAACTGTAGAGCTAATCAAGCCCTACAAAACTGTATCATCAGAATACAGATATCTTCCAAATTGAAGAAGATATCTGGCATGGAAGTTTTTGAAGCCTCATACTGATGTACAAAAATACATCCAAAAACTTAAAACCCTTATAACTTTTGCTATTTGAAAGAATGGTAAACATGAAGCATACCAAATTGAAGAGCTCATTAAGCCCTTCAATTCTGTGCTCTTGGATTCTTGATATCTCAAAAAATGACCAAGATATCTTGGTTGGAAGTATTTTGACCAATACTGGTCTGTACCAAACCTGTACCAACCAGTACTGGCTTGATACTTAAAATAATGGTTGTTTAAAGCTTAAACCCGCCCAAAATGACTAATATTAGTCATCCAGACACTCTGGACACGTCACAATGGTGCTGACGTGGCCTGTGAAGAGTTTTTTCACCCTGTATTGATCCAGAATGATCATTTGTGGTCCAAAAACCACAATTCTGACTATGCTGACGTCAGAATTGATGGTACAGAACCAAAACCCAGCCTCCAGAGTGAAAATTTTCACTCTGTAGACGTGTGAAGAGCCTACCAGTCTCTCACAGTCCTCAGAGGAGATAAAAGCAGGTCTTTCCTCACTGGAAAAGACTCATCTTATCATGAATTAACATCCTTACGTAGTAAAACTGTCTTATACCAGTAGTACTCTTAGGATTATATTGATATAATTAAAATAATTAATTATTGTAGTGTTTCTTTACAGTCAAAGATATTAGAGCATTGCAACCCAGGTCCTCAATAGACTCATCACCACTGTTACCACATAGCAGTAGGACCTGAAGACTTAATTTTCATTTATTTTGTGTGTGTCACAGTCATAGTGCTAGCTTGTATTTACTATTTTTAAGCTACTACATAGACTCACCCTGACAGAAAGGCTTTAACCAAAATTTTTTGATGCCTGAAGCTAAGAAATTGCTTAGAATTATCACTAACTGTGGTATTTATGAGTATCTTAGAATGCCATTTGGTATTAAAAATGCACCATCTCATTATCAAAGAATGATGAATACCATCTTCACCACAGAGCTATCTGAAGGATGGCTTATCATTTATATTGATGATATCATCATATGTTCTGATTCATGGTCTTTGCACCTTGAAAGACTTCGAAGAGTACTTCACAAAGTTGCAGAAGTGAATATGAAGATTTCACTCAAGAAATGAAATTTTGGTTTTGAAGAGCTCAAAGAATTAGGACATATTGTTTCTTGTTTAAGCTTGGGTATTGAAAAAAATAAAGTGGCAGAAGTGTTACTTAAAACAATACCCCAGAATAAGAAAGAAATGATGTCTTTTCTAGGATTTTCCAGTTATTATAGGAAACACTTGAGAGACTTTGAAGCTCTAGCCAAGTCACTCTATAGAATCTGTGATCAACAACCAGTATTTGAGATGGCACAGGAGAGAATTAAAGCTTATGAGAAGATAAGGAAATCTCTTACAGAAGCAACTTTACTCCTCATGCCTGACTGGAATATACCTTTTAAATTGTACATTGATGCATGTGGAGATGGATTAGGAGAAGCCCTACATCAAGTCCAAATTATTGATGAAAAACCTACAGAAGGACCAGTTTGTTAGATCTCAAGAAAAATCAAACCAACAGAAGCCAGATGTGATGCAAGCCCAATGGAGTGCTTATGTTTGGTATGGGCACTTGAGAAATTACACTATTATCTCGATGGCAGTGATTTTGAAGTGATAACTGACTGTAATGCCATGAAATAACTTCTTAAAATGAAAACTCCCAACAGACATATGTTGAGATGGCAAATAGCTGTTCAAGAATATAGAGGAAACATGACTATAGGTCATAAAGCAGGAAAAATTCACAAGGATTCTGATGGACTTAGCAGATGGGCATTAGCCAATACTCCTGATAATACAGCTTATGTAGCTTTGGAAGAAGAACCACAGGTTCCATTTGAAGGAATTAACATAGCTGATATTGGGACTGAATTCTTTGAAGAAGTTAGAGAATATTATAAGCAAGACAGGAATTTCAATATCTTGACTTCCTTATTAGATAAAGACTGCAAAGATACATCTTTAGTCAATTCACTGGATGAAGTTTGGAAAAATTCCTATTCTGAAGGAAGATTTCACTTGTTCGATGGAATAATTGACCACAGAACCAAACATTCTTGTGTGATGACATTGTGTAGCAGAATGCTTATCAGTACCATTCTTCATGAATTCCATGATAGCATCTACTCTGGACACCTGTCAGAGGAAATAACACTTGAGAAACTAAAGAACTGTTCATGGTGGCCATCTTGGAGAAAAGAGACCATTGAATCTTGCCATTCCCGTGACAGATTCCAAAAGGCAAACAGGAGTACAGGCAAGAAATTTGGACTTATGATCCATATTCAAGATCCAAAATCCCCTTGGGAAGTTGTTCACATGGATTGGGTCACAGCACTTCCTCCAAGTAATTTCAAAGGTTATAATTCTTGTTTAGTCATTGTAGAGAGATATAGAAAGACTCCCATATTCTTACCATGTCATAAAGATGACACAGCCATGGATACAGCTCTTCTCCTATGGAGTAGAGTTATTTCTCATACAGGATTATTTAAGAATATCATAAGTGACAGAGATCCCAAGTTTACATCTGCACTTTGGATCAATATTCCTAGATTGTTTGGGACTAAGCTATCATTCTCTACAGCATATCACCCTCAAACAGATGAACTAGCAGAGAGAATGATTCAAACTTTAGAAGACATGATCAGGAGATTTTGTACTTGTGAATTAGAATTCAAATACTCAGATGGCTTTACCCATGAATGGTGCACTCTTATGGCTGCATTAGAATTGGCATATAAGACATCAGTCCATTCTTCCACAGGTCAAAGTTCTGCTATGTGAGAGAAGGGATGGAATCCAAGACTCCCAGCAGATACACTGAGGAAAGGCTTGATTGACATTCATACTACAGCTTCCACCTTCAAATTAATTCTTGATAAAGTGAAACATCATGCAAAAAAAAGTATGAATGATGCTTTTGAATATGCTCAACAGAAGTGGGACAAGAGTCACAAAGTACCAGACTTCAAAGTAGGGGACTTAGTTCTAGTTTCAACCTTGAATTTTAATAATATTGAAGGCCCAAAGAAACTTAAAGATTCTTATGTAGGACCTTTTGTTATTGCTGCCTTACATGGAATCAATGCAGTTCAAGTGGAATTAAGTGGTGAATTGGAAAATAAACACCCCACCTTTCCAGTCAGTCTGATAAAACCTTATCAACAAACTGAAAAAGAATTGTTTCCTTTAAGGAACACAAATCCTTTGAATGTACCACCAGTGGAACAGAATGAAGACAAGAAGATAAAGAAAGGAGACTTAGGGGTAAAAATCAAAGAGAATATCTTGTCAGATATAGAAATACAGTACATGAAGATGAATGGCTGGAAGAATCAGAAATACCTGACTCAGATAAACTCTTAAGAAGATTTAGACATGAAAGAAGGAAACAAGCCTGAATATGTCTATAAATGTGCTTTACATTACTTCATCTGAGTAATTTAAAGAGGTTGGAAAGTGGACATTAACCCCTTTTGGGTCCTTTTTCTTCTTTATACCATTGATAAAATGGTAGTAAAATTTTATTTTTTGGTGGGAGGGAATGTGAGCCTTGAGGTATATTTTACATACCAAAATAGGCCACAATTATCTTGAAAATAAATTCTGAACCATGCATAAACCATAAGTCATGAATACATTCAAAATTGATCATTTTTGATTTAAGAAAAGGTTAATAGCTTTCTATTGAGTAAGTTACTCCATGGATTCAAGGCCAGATTTGGATTTTACACAAAAATTCACCTAGGGTAGCTCCATAGAGTGAATGTCAGCCTGTGACTCGAAACCAGAGCACAAGCATGACAGCCAAAATACCATAAACCAATGGTATAGCCAAGATACCACCAAAACATGGAGCTGAGCCAAATCAGCTCAAAAGGTATCAAAAGAAAGAGGAAACTCACCTCTTTCTGAAAACATAAGTCCCATAACCATAGGACAAGAAACAACAAAGTTATTCCTGCTCAAAGTTATTGCTGAGCATAAACCTTAATTTTCACCTCTCATCTAAAATCTAGAAGGAGAGGCTTAACCCCATCAAATGGGTATTCATAATGAAGCTCTAACTTGGGCTATCCAATGGTACCAGCCAAACTGAGCTAGCACCAGTATTACGTGAGTTATGATCAAATTCAGGCCAAACAAGGGTGAACAAAACATTCACCTCTCATCTAACTTCTACAGTTTTAGTGTGGGATACTTGAAGTGGGGTATTTTTGGAAAGAGCACAATCAAGGCTATCTGATGGTGCCATACACTCCTTCATATCTCACCTATAACAGAAATTATGAGGCAAACAAGCTCAATACAGCTTTTTGCCCAAACCATGCCTATGTACAAAAACCTTGTACATGGCATACCTTTGTCATATTTAATGATAACCATACCAAATTGGGTATCATTGTGTACAGCTCATACAGGGCTATTCAATGAACCAACTTTGAGAATGATATCTCAAATACTGACAGAGTTATGGCCATTTGAAGGTTATATTCCCACAATATGACCAATACAACTGTATTATGACAGGATACAGTTGTACTCTGATTATGAGGTGTCAAACAGATGAAGAAGCATGTTAATACTTCAATACCTCATAAGTCAGTCAATACTGGGGTCCCATACAGTTTCTGTACAGCATTCTACGCGTCATACACGTCAGAATCAGGCTGTGAGGTCCCCAGATGAAAAGTTTCACCCTGTATTGGTGAAAGCTGCCCAGATGTGGTTTCAAAACCACATCTGAGCCCAATACAGGGCATACAGGCTGTTTGCCAACCACAAGTCAGTCCTAGAGAGTGAAAAATCTTCACTTGCTCTACGTGGAAAGGTCTAGCACCCTTTCCACCCCATTTCAGGATAAAAAGGAGGCTTTTCACAGCCAGAATTGTCTCCTCATCCTGCTCTTGAATACCCTACGTAGTAAACTGTCAAAAAAAGTTTTACTCTTGGGTAATAATCAGGTATACTCTTAATTTAAAGTATTGTAGTCTTTATTATTGTAACCCAACAGGTAAAGCTGCACCCAGGGCTTTCAACAGCGCTGACCACCACTATATTCCTTATAGTAAAGCCCTTTTATTATTAAGTTAATCCATCTTTAACCCTTATAAAAGCATTCTTAGTTATTTTCCACGTGTCACAGTCATAGTTTTAGTTGTCAGTAGCTTTATTACCACTTCAACATAGACTCATCCTGACATTTTGGGGGCCTGGCCGTGTTTTAAAACCCTTTGGACTTATTACAAGTAAGTTTTTCTCTTTTTTATCATTTTATTGACACTTGCTTTATGTTTTTAGGCATCATTTTCTTTAAAAAATATATATTTTTATATATTTTTTAAAAATACTCATATTTTAAAGAGTATCTGTCACATGGCTGATAACCACAAGACCAGTATTTTTGGCATGTTTTGTATATAAAAACACTTATAAGCCACTAATACAGTCTTAATTCTTAATTGAATCAAGACAGCTCATACTGATAAGCCAACAGTTGAGGCGTGTTTGGGCACATTGGTAAATCAATTGCCCTGTAATACACCATCTTTGACAGATTATACTTGCTTATTACAAGTATTCTGTAAGATATTGGTATACAAACAGTATACCACATATCAGTAAGCTGTATTTTTGACGTGGAATTGTTAATTCAATTACACTGTCATAATACAAGGGCCTATTGTAATAATATACAAGCCCAGAGGCCGTTCTTAGACGTGCAAAACCAGCCTTTTAAGAAGTCTTAACTGACATAAGCCCTCTTTTCCTGTTTGATTCAGTGGAAGAAAATTTCATACCACTTGAGACCCAGTCACAGGCCAACACACCAGTGACACCCTCAGAACCAGAGGGCAGCAAGGGCAAAGGAAAAAGACTTAGTGAAGGCCTCATTACAGCCAAAAGGTGGACACCAATAGCCACTCAGAGGAGTAGAGAACGACAAAACTCTGCTTCAATACAAGGTAAACCAACCATAACCACTTGTACAGGGAAGATTACAATTATTAACCCAGTTGTAACCTCCAAAGGCAAACTGCCCAAATCAGCAGATAACAGATTTGTACAAGGCACAGTCAAAGGTAAATACCCTAAGAACATAAAGTTTTTGACTGCTTGCAAACACTGATATGTCCCCTGCATACCTCAGAGACCTTGGCTTCCAAAGGAACCAACCAGAGGACAGAGAAAGCTTGTCCAGAACCAGAAGACCTGGAAGAAGACACTTTGGACACAGTGGTGGATGGAAAAACAATGAGGGAGATAATATCAACCTTTCCATTCACACTCCAATTCAACAGGAACCTCAAACCAGAGGACTGTAAGGATATGGATCAAGTTCTTCAGCTCCACCAACTCCTCAAAGACTTATTTCAATGGAGCATGGACAACAAGAGGTTCAACCTGGCAAGCCACTGGGAACAACTTGGAGCAAGTTTCCAGAAGATCTGTCTCAAAGAGATAGACTTCAAAGACCTGATGGTAATCACCAAAGGTTGGAATCCTACCAGGCAGTTCAGACTCCTGGAGGCAAGGGCACAGAGGATAAGGGAGAATCAAACCACTATCCAAGCTATAGAAGAACAGTTAACCCAGACAGGGCCTACTCAGATTCCTTCAGGCTCACAAGGAGCAGGCCAAATCAGCTCTCCAGTGGCTTCACACCATTCAGAAACCAGCAGATCAGTGGCCAAGAGTCACCATTCTTCACAATCCCAGGAAGTTTCCAGGAGAAGACAAGGAAACAAGGGCAAGAACAAAGCCTCCTTCAACCAGAGGAAGGAAGAGTCAGACCCCATGATCCAGAAGCTGTTAGATTTGGTAAAAGAAGTACACAAGAACCAGATATAGTTGTAAACCACACTAGAATCAGTAGCTGTAAGGTTTGACTATGAAACAATAAGTAAAAATTACTAATATTTTACTTATTGTACTATGAATGTCCTTATAAATGAAATAAATAAGATAAAAATAATTATAATAATAAAGAATTATTATAATTATGGCGTAAAAATAATTATATTATCAATAAAATATGGTAATATAATTTATATTATAAGATATAATATAATAAAATAAATATAATAATATAAAATAATTAATATATTTAATAGCACTTTATTATTGTTACAAACAAATAATAAAGGCGTAAAAATTGTTTTTTATAATAACAATAATATTACCAATATTAAAGTTATAAATTAATATAAATACTATTTATATTAATTAAAGAATTATTGAAAGAATAATAAAGAGAAAATTATTATAATAAGAGAAAATAACCCACTTTTAATACTTAATATAATAATTTTGAGATATTTTATTCCAAATAATGTAAAGAAAACTTATACAAATTGTATTTACAATACAAAATAGAGAAAATTACAAATATTCTTGATTTTTACGTGGAAATGAGGTTTTAGAGAGATTTTTAACAAAAACAATTAAATAAATGATTTAATAACGTCAAAATTGATGATTATAATAAGATGATCTTTGGTCTTTGATAATATAAAATTTTGATTTATAAATAATAAAGATTTTACCTTTTTATTTGTATTGATTTAATGTTTTTGATGCGTCTGAGGGGAAAACAGAGTAAAAAGAGCTCTATTTATAGTAAATACCTCCCTCCTAGAGTCCAACAGGCTTCTAGTAGATGTGTACTGATCATATCCACTGGAATTAATCAATATTTTAAGGTTTGGTGATGATTACATCATGATCAAACCATATTACATCATTATTACGCCATTATTTAGAGTTATCACTATAACTCTAAGTTTGATGACCCCAAAGACTTGGCAGAACCCCAAAATTTGTGGATTTTATTAGTTTTAATTATTAACTAATAGTATTCACCTATTTTTTCACTCATATGACTGTTAAACTTAATTTAAGGTTACAGTGAGTGATCATAAATGATTAAATTAAGCTCAAACTTTGATCCTTAATGACTATTAAGGTTCTCACACTACAGCAATTCAGAGAGTGAATTCTTATAGCTTGGAATAACCTTGTTATTCTGCCAAGAGCATTTTATTACATAATCAAAACTCTTTTTTTGATGATTTTTCTTGTACCTCATCTTTTCTGTCGAAATTTAATATTTTAAACTTCAAACTATGATTTCAAGGGGTTATACCTTGAATATTATAATAAAAAATACATCATTCTTCACGAATGAGCTAGTAGAATCCAACTGTCTACTTTTTTTTAAGTTTGGACCACTTTCACAACAAAGTGGTCAACAGCTCTGTTGATTTTAATCAATAATTCCTTACAGGTTCTAACCTTGTTTATAACTTGTGAAATAAACTTCATTTCTGTATTCCTACGTTAATTACGTGATGACTTTATCTTTGGTTCATCACTCTATCATGCATATGTCAAGAGATATTAGCTAAAATCCTTGAATATATGCGTTGACCAAAAAAGTGCATATATTCAGGTTAATTCCTTAAATATTGATTTTGAAGCTTAGCTTATTAATTGTTTTATATGTGTATTTTTATGAGGAATCTAATGGTACCATTTATTTCACATGTTGTCTCATTGTTTCTTGAAATAAATAAGGATTTATGGTTTTTATAAGGTATTATTCCTTGTAACTCATTAAATATCAACTTTACAGATATGCCACAAAAATGGTATATGTGTATTTTACCATGGGGAATCCAATGGTATAATTTATTTCAAATTCGTATTCATTAGTTTTTAAGTTAAACCAAGTTTTGTACCAATTTATGGTATTTTTATAGTTTTAAGGTAATTATTTTTAATGTATAATTATATTAAATATTTCTTGTGACCTTTTTGGGTATGTGGTCATATCTCAAAGGTTCACAGTAGTCCTAGTAATAGAAACATTACCCCCACTCAGACTGAAAATAACATTGTCACATCTGAGAGTAACATCAACAGTGATACACTGTGGTTACAAATGTCCCAATATGCTGAACAATCTGAAAAGCAGTTTGCAGAAATTAAAGCTGGCCAGGAGAGGATGAGACAAACTCAAGCCTCCCTGTAACAGATAGTTAAAAATCTTCAAGAAGGATATGCTCAACTGAGCAAAGCCTCTGAAGAAACCAACAAAAGACTGAATATAGTCTTTGAAGAACAACACCACAGCACAAGGGACAGGGAGTGTCTGGATCAAGACATTAACAAGTTGTTTAATGCCTACCATAGCTTGAAGCCCCAAACACAAGGCCAAGTTATGGAGAATCCATATCAACCAGATGCCATGTTGATGAATAAGGCAAGATCCCCATCACAATACCAGGATGGAGATGGCATGTCTTATTCAGATAAGGAAGCCTTGAAACAGCTTCCTGAGGCCTCAAGCTGGCCCAAATTCTCTGGATCAGGAGAATACGATCATATGGAACTCATAGCTTATATTGATGGACTCTTCATTGATGTACAAAGCATACCAGACTACTGGATCACTGCTAGATTGAATACTGCATTTAAAGGTCCTGCTAGTATATGGTACACAGAAATGAAAGAAATCAATGGCAGGAGAAACTGGCCATGGTGGAAGAGTCAAATCATCCAAAAGTACAGTAATGGAACTTGGATATGGCAAAAGACCATGTCATTTGAAAATGACAAATACTCTGCGGACAAAGATCCATATGAGTGGTGTCTTAGACAGTCTAAAAGACTTAAAGCCAATGATCCTCAGATGAACATCCAAATGAGGAATCACAAACTTCTGACACAATTGCCAGGAGAACTAGAGCATGCAGTAAAATGCAGATGCAACCAAAATTGCACTCTAGATGGCATTGCCAACACCTTACAAGACATAAAGAAAAGGACTAATATAGGGAAATTTACCCCATATAAGAGCAGTAGTTTCAAAGAGAAACAACCTTTCAGGGTAGAGTTTAAAGACAAACCCAAAGAAAGGGTGGCAGAAGTGGCAAAGAAGAGGAATTCCTGTCACAATTGTGGTTCAACAGACCACTATTCCAACAACTGTCCAAAGGGAAAAGAAAAACGTCTATGCCATAGAGAAAGTCCCTGAGGAAGAACCTTTAACAGAGGATTATGATTCAGACTCCATGGGTGATGCCATCAGAGAACCATGTGAGGATGATCAAGACCCAAGAGAGGAATTTCTAGTGGAATACCAAGAGGAAACCCCACTGGAGATCCAGGACTGTGAGCCTTGAGGTATATTTTACATACCCAAATAGGCCACAATTATCTTAAAAAGAAATTTGGAATTATGCATAACTAATAAGTCATGCATATATCCAAAATTCCTAATTTTTGATTTCAGAAAAGATGAATAACGTTTTATTGAGTAAGTAAATCCATGGATTTAAGGCCAGATTTGGATTCCACACTAAAATTAACCTAGGGTATCCCTATAAAGTGAATAAGCTCAAATTAACTCTTTGAGGTGGTAAAATGGAAAATACTTCAATACCACATAAAAGATCCGTGAAAATTTTTGTTTTTCTTAATTTCACACCAAAATAATGGGAATGTGAGAAATCCCATGTTACATATACACTAAGAATAGTGTCATGCATGTTTTGAGAACTTAATATCATGGTATTCTTATATGGACTTTTGGTACACCCATAGTGGATATCTTACTTTAAGCTTAAATTACTATTTTGACGTAAAAAATAAGAAAGGGGGACAAAAGACGTCAAAGAGAGGCAGGGTACCCAACTTCTGAGGCCTCAGAGGCGTGGAAAGCTCTAAAGCTTGGATAAATGGCTGATATTAGACTAATTGTTAAACCAAAACCTTTTGGGAACTTGGTTACCATGTCACAACTACTGTAAATCTTAAGAAAATAGCAAATAACCTGCTATTTTGATGTGCCAAGGAGGTAAAGAGCTACTTAGACTCCTGTAACCATGTCAATTCTTAATGACTTTCCATGGATAAACCCCTAAAGAGTAATTAAAACCCTTTTTGGACTTGTATCCATTGATTTACCTCATAGCAACCAGTGAAACACTGATATTTGCAATTCTACGTAGAAATGAGGTAAAAACTTCAAAAATTCATTAAAAATACAATTCTTAATGAATCTTTCTGAAACCTTCAGGACTAATAGAGAATTGTATTATCTATGGTACAACCAAAAAGAATTACAGTTTTACTAGTAAAATTAAAAGTTTTACTTACAGTCCACTTTTGACTATTCTATGTGAAACACTGAATCTTCAAAAATTCACAGTAATTACATCCTGTGATGAAATTGGCAATAGCACTGATACCTTTGAGAATTCAATGATTATTTTGGAATAAAAGAAGATTTACAGATGTTACTCCCTTTATTCTTAACCATATTGGGGTTGGTAGTCACATAAAAGCATCAATTAAGTAATTATGATAATCTTACGTGACAACAGATGATGCAATCAATAATCCAAAACGGTTTATTGCTTTCTCACTCACTGGTTTTTCAGTTTGCTCCATGGAATGCCTCTGTGAGCTGTTGTTGACTTAAAAGAGGCCTCCTCTTGCTGTTTTTTCCACATCATCATCTTATTCTCATTTTAAACCATTATTACCAACAAGTAAGTATTAGTTACAGCTATTCTTAAGTGTTTTAAAATCTTTCAGAATCAACAAGAAAGACGTGAAATAATAGAATCCAACTATATATTGTTGTAATACTGTTTTAAATCCATTTTGATCCTTAAATCCACAATCCTACGTCAAATCTCTATACTTTATCTTTCAATAAGTTCTTTGGAGTATTAGTGAGTGATTTATTTTTAATTCTTAAAGTTTTTCTCTAAAATTAGTTTTCTTCAAGAATTATCATTATAATTATTCTTGCAAAAGATAATTATATATTCAAATAATTTTATTATTTTAATAAAAGAAGTTTTTATTATTAAAATCTTCTTGTAATTGATTCTTTTAGACAATTACTTGCTCACTGTTAAAATCACTAGTAGTGTTTAACAAGTGAAAGAAATAATTTTTAATTATTCAATTGTAGTTATAATAATATTTTATTATTATATTTCATAAGAACAGACATAGTACTGTTGATTAATAGGAATATTATCATCAGTTTCATAGTAACATCTTACATTTGGGGGCCTGGACATTATTTTATCCATAGACTTGGCTTTAATAATATTCTAGACTTCATTTTTGTGTTCTAAAAAACCACCATACCTACCACATCTTACATTTGGGGGCCTGGCCGTGTTTTTTGAACCTTGTACCCTTAATTAATATACTTTCAAGATCTAAAATATATTAATTTAATAATTTTTTTCTTTCATTTTAAAGTCAAAATAATTCTTACTTTTGAAATTGTTTTGGAAATCTTTTCCATTGAGGAATTTGGTTTAATTTTATACTGTTTTTACACATGGCTTTTTCACATCCAAAAACTCATAAAATTATTCTTTGAGTTACTCTGAATTAATTTTCATTCAAAATCTTAAATTTTAATTTTTTTTCTTTAAAAAGAATAAATTTTTTAGTATTAAAAAATATAAAACTTATAAAAAATCTTTAAAAATATTTTAAAAAGTATAAGAAATAATTTTTTCTCTTTTATAATTTTTTAGTGTCTTTAATCAAATACTGTGCAGCTGGAAACAGACTCAGTAATAGATATATCACTAGTCCAGAATCTTCAGAAGCAGAATCTGAAGACAGTATTGATGTGCAAATTGCTAAAAGAGGCACCTTATTTAACTCAGAAAAGGCTAAATTACCACCAAAAGGTGTGTATTTTATCTTATATTTTCACCTTTTATCCTTAAATTGACGTGAAAATGGTGCATACCAGAAATGGAAGCAACTATTTAGTCCAACCAGATGGATGTGGACAAGGAAGAGGTAAGACCAAATCCAGAAGTGCCAAGTCTTCCACAAGAAAGACACATTTGGAAGATGCCAGAGTTGCCCCCCATTCCCCAAGGTCTGTACCAACAGATTTTGACGTGAATTCTGAGCCTGAACTAATTCATGACCATATTTCCAGGGCTGAACCATTTTCAAGTGGCAGAAATAGAAATATATCAATGCCAGTACAAAAATTGGTTCAGAGCAGCCAAAGAAGAGGAGTGGGAAATATGCCCAAGCCTTTGGCAGGGGGCCATGAACTCCTACTTACAAATCTTACGAGAAGTGTTCAAATACAAGCCCAAAGGACCTCAGAAGAAGCAGGGAGGTCCCAAGAGCCATCAAGGCAAGGGCAAAGGCAGAGAAAATTGGCACAGACCTTACCCACAAGGGTACAGGATCACCAAATTGGAGCCTTCAGCAGTGGACAGTGTATTCAATATGGCCAGAACTCTCATGGAATTCACAGCCAAGGAGCAGGAAAGGATGAACAGGACTTTTCCACACAAATAAATCATGTACAAAGAGCTATAAATGTAGAAATTGGTAAACTTGATTCAAAGTTAACTAAAGTAACACTAGATATTAATGACTTGGAAAAACATGACAAGAAATATACTGAATGGTATGAATTAACAAATGCCAGATTTGATTCAATTACCAATGCTTGTAGCAGAATTGAAAGTGCATGCCAGATTCAGAATGATAGAATGGAAGATCTTTCTATTTTTAAAATGAATGATCAGCTTAGGATTCTACAAGAGCATGTCTTGAAGATAGTTGAAAACACCAATGAATTTGCTACACATTTAGCAAAAAGTGACAGTGAAAGGCAGAAGTTAAAGAATGAAATCATTGCAAATGTAGAGCAAATTCATAAGAATGATGAACCACATATGCCAAGACATTCTACACCTTTGACTGAAGAAAACCCTTCTGTTAAAGGAAGTTTTACCCCACTTCTAGGAGAAAATGTTGTCTCTGTCAAAGATATTCCCAAATTAGAAGAATGGCCAACATTCTCTGGTGAAGGAGAATATAACCATATTAGGTTCATCAGGACTATTGAAATGTTACAAGAAGACTTTAATATAACTGATGAAATCATAGTGGGGAAGGCACACTCTCTGTTTACCAAGACTGAAAAGAAATGGTATTACAAGATGAGGATGGATCATGGAAAACATGATTGGTCTTGGTGGAAATCTGAAGTGATTACCAAATGGGCCAACAGTTCTTGGAGGTTTAAAATGGAAAATGCTTTTGAAAATGCAATTTTTAACTCAGAGAAAGATAAACCACTTACTTGGTTCTACAAAAAAAAAGACAGATTATCTGCTTTACACCCAGATATGTCTGACACTATGATTAATATGAAAACATCAAGAAAGTGTGGAGGAGAACTGGAACATGCTATCAAAAGAAGATGTGTAGAACCCTGTTCAACAGAGGACTACATTAATGCAATGGAATATATCATTACCAGAACAAGAATTGGTAAAACTTGGACTAGAATCCCTATGGAATCCAAGATGATCCCAAAGATTCCCAGAGAGGATAAAAGACCAGAAAGACCTGTCTTGAAGTGTCATAAATGTGGAAGTACTTCACATTTAGCAAAAACTTGCACCAAAAAGACAAAAATCAATGAAGTTCAGGTCATTGAAGAAATTCAGTGTACTGAAGAGAAAGAAGAGTCTGATCAAGATTCTGCAGTCTCTGAAGATACACCAGTGGAGGACTATCCCATCGAAAACATTACAACTTTCTTTGAGGTCACAGAAGTCCATACCCACTTGCCACAGTACAGTGAGGATTGCTGCAACCTAACCAATATCCAAGATTCCAGAATGTGTAAAACAAAACCTGCTAGAGGAAAGGGTTACACTGCTGGAGAATCCTGTATCACATCAGTTTTGATGAGTGATATTGAAGCCAAAGTAAATTTGGATACAGGGGCATTTTGCACTTGTGTGGGCAAAGATTATTTCCAAATTATACTTCCTGAATGTAAAAACCATTGATTACCAATAGAAGGTGTGCAATTTAGTAGTGCCAGTAACAATATGTACCCCTTGGGTATATTAGACACTAATCTTGTATTTCCACACCCAGCAGGAAGTGTAAGGATGAAAACTGAGATTGTTGTAATGGATAATTGCACATCTAAGCACATCATTCTTGAAAATTATTACTTGAATATCTATGGTATTGACATAAATAACCATAAGGACAGATATTTTACAATTGGAGATCACAAAAGACAAAAACTTTCTTTTTCCAATATTCCAAAACAAATATCTGTAGTATCTTCTGTCAAGGACACTTACAAAGATAAATTTGTGTCTAATCAACTTGCTGAAGCACAAATTAATCCATAATTGTCACCAAAAATGAGGAATGAACTTATTGACGTGTTATACACATACAATAATGCATCTGCCTCTGATAATGAACCATTAGGTGCTATAAGGGGACATGAAGTTGATATTACTCTTAATACTGACAGGCCATATCCTTCAGTACTAAGAAGACCAGCTTATCCAGCCAGTCCCAGAGCTAGAGAAGCCTTGGAAAAACATATCCAAGAGTTAATCCAACTTGGTGTACTAAGAAAAGTAGGCCATAACGAGGAAGCTGAAGTGACAACACCTGTTATTATTGCATGGCATAATGACAAGTCAAGAATGGTTGGGGATTTCAGAGCATTGAGTACCTACCCAGTTCCAGATAGGTATCCAATTCCTAGAATTCAAGAAACCTTGACCCAATTCTCTAAAGCCAAGTATATAACATCAATGGATGCATTGAAAGGCTTTAACCAAAATGTTTTGATGCCTAAAGCTAAGAAATTGCTTATAATTATCACTAACTGTGGTATTTATGAGTATCTTAGAATGCCATTTGGTATTAAAAATGCACCATCTCATTATCAAAGAATGATGAATACCATCTTCACCACAGAGCTATCTGAAGGATGGCTTATCATTTATATTGATGATATCATCATATGTTCTGATTCATGGTCTTTGCACCTTGAAAGACTTCGAAGAGTACTTCACAAAGTTGCAGAAGTGAACATGAAAATTTCACTTAAGAAATGCAATTTTGGTTTTGAAGAACTCAAAGCATTAGGACATATTGTCTCTGGTTTAAGCTTGGGTATTGACAAAAACAAAGTAGCAGCAGTGTTACTTAAGCCAACACCCCAGAATAAAAAAGAAATTATGTCTTTTCTTGGGTTTTCCAGTTATTATAGGCAACACTTGAAAGACTTTGCAATTCTGGCCAAGTCACTTTATAGAATCTGTGATCAACAGACTGTATTTGAGATGACACAGGAGAGAATTAAAGCTTATGAGAAGATAAGGAAAGATCTTACAGAAGCACCTTTACTCCTCATGCCTGACTGGAATATTCCTTTTAAATTGTACATTGATGCATGTGGAGATGGATTAGGGGCAGCCCTACATCAAGTCCAAATTATTGATGACAAACCTACAGAAGAACCAGTTTGTTACACCTCAAGGCAAATCAAACCAACAGAAGCCAGATATGGTGCAAGCCAAATGGAGTGCTTATGTTTGGTATGGGCACTTGAGAAATTACACCATTATCTTGATGGCAGTGTTTTTGAAGTGATAACTGACTGTAATGCAGTAAAATCACTTCTTAACATGAAAACTCCCAACAGACACATGTTGAGATGGAAAATAGCCATTCAGGAATATAGAGGAAACATGACTATAGTCCACAAAGCAGGAAACATTCACAAGAATGCTGATGCAATTAGCAGGTGGAAATTAGCCGACACTCCTGATAACCCAGCTTATGTACCCTTGGAAGCTGAACCACAGATTCCAATTGAAGGGATTAATTTAACTGATATTGGGACTGAATTCTTTGAAGAGGTCAGAGAATCTTATAAGCAAGACAAGAATTGCCATATCTTGACTTCTTTGTTACATAAAGACTGCAAAGATACATCTTTGGTCAATGCACTAGATGAAGTTTGGAGAAATTCCTATTCTGAAGGGAGATTTCACTTGTTTGATGGGATTATTTACCACAGAACCAAACATTCTTGTGTAATGACATTGTGAAGCAGATTGCTTATCAATACAATTCTTCATGAATGCCATGATAGCATCTACTCTGGACACCTGTCAGAGGACAGAACACTTGAAAAAGTAAAGAACTGTGCATGGTGGCCATCTTGGAGAAAAGAAACCATTGAATATTGCTATACCTGTGACATATGCCAAAAAGAAAACAGGAGTACAGGCAAGAAATTTGGACTTATGATCCATATTCAAGAACCCCAATCCCCATGGGAAGTTGTTCACATGGATTGGGTCACAGCACTTCCTCCAAGTGGTGAAAAAGGTTATAACTCTTGTTTAGTCATTGTAGACAGATATAGCAAGACTCCCATATTCTTACAATGTCATCAAGATGACACTGCTATGGACACAGCTCTTCTTCGATGGAGTAGAGTTATTTCTCATACAGGATTATTTAAGAATATCATAAGTGACAGAGATCCCAACTTCACATCTGCACTTTGGACCAATCTTCATAGATTGTGTGGGACCAAGTTATCATTATCTACAGCATATCACCCTCAGACAGATGGGCTAGCAGAGAGGATGATTCAAACTTTAGAAGACATGATCAGGAGATTTTGTGCTTATGGGTTAGAATTCAAAGACTCAAATGGCTTTACCCATGACTGGTGCACTCTGATACCTGCATTAGAATTGGCATACAAGAGATCAGTCCATTCTTCCACAGGACAAACTCCTGCTATGTTGGAAAAAGGATGGAATCCAAGACTCCCAGCAGACACACTGAGGAAAGACTTGATTGACATTCATCCTACAGCTTCCAGCTTCAAGATAATGCTTGATAAAGTAAAACATCATGCAAAACAAAGTATGGATGATGCTTTTGATTATGCAAAACAGAAGTGGGGCAAGAGTCATAAAGTACCAGACTTCAAAGTAGGGGACTTAGTTCTAGTTTCAACCTTGACTTTTAATAATATCAAAGGCCCAAATAAATTTAAAGATTCTTATGTAGCACCTTTTGTTATTGTTGCCTTACATGAAACCAATGCAGTTCAAGTGGAATTGAGTGGTGAATTGGAAAACAAACACCCCACTTTTCCAGTCAGCTTGATAAAAGCTTATCAACCAGCTGATAAATAATTGTTTCCTCTAAGGAACCCAACTCCTTTAACTGTACCACCAGTGGAACATAATGAAGACAAAGCAATAAAGAAAGTCATTAAAGAAAGGAGACTTAGGGGTAAAAATCAGAGAGAATATCTTGTCAGATATAGAAATCCAGTACATGAAGATGAATGGCTGGCAGAATCAGATATACCTGACTCCAATAAACTCTTGAGAAGATTTAGACATGAAAGAAGGCCACAAACCTGAATATGTCTATAAATGTGCTTTAAATCAATTGATATGAGTAATGTAAAGAGGTTCAACAGTGGAAATTAACCCCCCTTTGGGGGTTTTTATTATTTCTATCATTGATAAAATTGTAGTACAATTTTATTTTTTTGGTGGGAGGGAATGTGAGCCTTGAGGTATATTTCACACACCCAAATAGGCCACAATTATCTTAAAAAGAAATTTTGAATTATGCATAACTCATAAGTCATGCATATATTCAAAATTCATAATTCTTGATTTCAGAAAAGATGAATAACTTTTTATTGAGTAAGTAAATCCATGGATTTAAGGCCAGATTTGGATTCTACACAAAAATTCACCTAGGGTAGCTCCATAGAGTGAATAAGCTCAAATTAACTCTTTGAGGTGGTAAAATGGAAAATACTTCAATACCACATCATCAATACCACATAAAAGATCCATGAAAACTTTTGTTTTTCTTAATTTCACATCAAAATAATGGGAATGTGAGAAATCCCATGTTACTTATACACTAAGAATAGTGTTATGCATGTTTTGAGCACTTAATATCATGGTATTCCTATATGAAACTTTGGTACACCCATAGTGGATATCTCACTTTAAGCTTAAATTACTATTTTGACGTAAAAAATAAGCAAGGGGGACAAAAGACATCAAAGAGAGCCAGGGTACCCAACTTCTGAGGCCTCAGAGGCGTGGACAGCTCTAAAGCTTGGATACATGGCTGATCTTAGACTAATTGGTAAACCAAAACCTTTTGGTAACTTGGTTACCATGTCACAACTACTGTAAATCTTAAGAAAATAGCAAATAACCTGCTATTTTGACGTGCCAAGGAGGTAAAGAGCTACTTAGACTCCTGTAACCATGTCAATTCTTAATGACTTTCCATGGATAAACCCCAAAAGAGTAATTAAAACCCTTTTTGGACTTGTATCCATTGATTTACCTCATAGCAACCAGTGAAACACTGATATTTGCAATTCTATGTAGAAATGAGGTAAAAACTTCAAAAATTCATTAAAAATACAATTCTTAATGAATCTTTCTAAAACGTTCAGGACTAATGGAGAACTATATTATATATGGTACAACCAAAAAGAATTACAGGTTTACTAGTAAAATGAAAAGTGTTACTTACAGTCCATTTTTGACTATTCTATGTGGAACACTGAATCTTCAAAAATTCACAGTAATTACATCCTGTGATGAAATCGGCAATAACATTGATAACTTTGAGAAATCAATTATTATTTTGGAATAAAAGAAGATTTACAGATGTTACTCCTTTTATTCTTAACCATATTGGGGTTGGTAGTCACATAAAAGCATCAATTAAGTAATGATGATAATCTTACGTGACAACAGATGATGCAATCAATAATCCAAAAAGGTTTATTGCTTTCTCACTCACTGGTTTTTCAGTTTGCTCCATTGCATGCCTCTGTGAGCTGTTGTTGACTTAAAAGAGGCCTCCTCTTGCTGTTTTTTTCCACATCATCATCATCTTATTATCATTTTAAACTATTATTACCAACAAGTAAGTATTAGTTACAGCTATTGTTAAGTGCTTTAAAATCTTTCAGAATCAACCAGAAAGTCGTGAAATCATAAAATCTAACTATATATTTTTGTAATACTGTTTTAAATCCATTTTGATCCTTAAATCCACAATTCTATGTCAAATCTCCCTACTTTATCTTTCAATAAGTTCTTTGGATTATTAGTGAGTGATTTATTTTTAATTCTTAAAGTTTTTCTCTATAAATTAGTTTTCTTCAAGAATTATCATTATAATTATTCTTGCAAAAGATAATTATATATTAAAATAATTTTATTATTTTAATAAAAGAAGTTTTTATTATTAAAATTTTCTTGTAATTGATTCTTGTAGAAAATTACTTGCCCACTGTTAAAATAACTAGTAGTGTTTAACACGTGAAAGAAATAATTTTTCATTATTTAATTGTGGTTATAATAATATTTTATTATTATATTTCATAAGAACAGACATAGTACTGTTGATTAATAGTAATATTATCATCAGTTTCATAGTCACATTTTACAAGGACATACATTTGGAAGCAGGCATGCCACAGGAAACTGCTAACAAGACCTTGTGCAAACACACACAAGATGCGCAAACATTCCTGGTTACACCAACCAAAGGAATGGCATATATACATGGGACAGCCACAAAAATGACTGTTTTTATTGACAATGCTCAGCACCCACTGATCATTGATAGTGGAGCACACTGCTCCATAGTGGCCAGAAATTATCTGGATACCCATTCCCAAATTGGGAAAATCAGCTCTTGCCCACTAAGGCAAAGAACTTTAAAAGTGCATCAGGGAAGATGACTTCCATTGGGACAATTATCAAAGAGATAATTATACCCCACAGGAAGGGTAATATCAGACTCAACCCAGAGTTTGTAGTGCTTGAGGATGCCCACATCCAAGGGTTTCTACTGGGAACAGATTTCCAGAGGATGTATGGCATAGACATTTACAAAAGTAAAAATAGGCACATCACCATTGGTACTAACAAGGAAAAGAAATTTTCACTTGATATATACCAGATATCTTCCCAAGAACCACTAGAAGAACTTCTGAAGGAATTCAGAGAGGGAAAGTTTGGCACTACCCTCACCAGTAAACAAAAACTAAGTTTACTGAAGATGCTGAGAAAGAACAGACCAGCATTTGCCATTGGTGAAGAACCATTAGGCAAGATCAAAGGCCATTATATAGAACTATCTCTGGATGTGGAAAGGCCTTATCCACCCATGCTGAGGAGACCTCCTTATCCAGCAAGCCTGGAAACCAGGAAAGAAATTGAGAAACATATCAATGAGCTCCTGGATATGGATGTCATTAGGAAGATTGGACATAATGAAATAGTGGAAATCACCACCCCTGTCCTAATCACCTGGAATGATGGCAAGTCCAGACTGTGTGGAGATTTCAGAGCTCTGAATAACTACACAAAAGCAGACAGGTACCCTATACCCAGGATACCTCATGCCTTGGATAAACTGGCTAAAGCCAAATACATTACCAAAATGGATTGTATGAAAGGTTTCCACAAAAATGGAGTTAAACCAAACTCCATGAAATTACTCAGAATAATATGCCATATGGGCATATATGAGTACACCAGAATGCCATCTGGCATCAAGAATGCACCAGCCCACTTCCAGAGGATGATGGACACAATATTTCAAGATGAGATATTGGAAGGCTGGATGGTGGTATATATTGATTATATCATTATATACTCAGAGACATGGGAGGACCATGTGCAATACATAGACAGAGTCCTAAGTAAATGCACACCCATAAATCTCAAAATTTCACTTAAAAAACGCAATTTTGGCCAACAAGAGTTACTGGCTCTAGGACATAAAGTCTCAGGTCTTAGTCTGGCAATTGACCAGAACAAAGTAGCAGCAGTACTGCAAAAACCAGTACCAAAAAGCATCAAAGAGATGCAATCCTTTCTTGGGTTTGCTAGCTACTATAGAAACCACATCAAAAACTTTGCACACATAACTAGTAGTTTATACAAGTTATGTTCAAAAGATGTAGTTTTTGAAGTAACCAAAGAAAAGAGGGATGAATATGAGAGGATCAAATATGAACTCACTAATGCACCAGTGCTCATCTTACCTGACTTTGAACTACCATTCAAGTTATATATAGATGCAGCATGCAGTCAAGGCCTAGGAGCAGCCCTTCACCAAAGACAAATTGTGGATGGTGAACCAAGAGAAGGAGTAATTTGCTACATCTCAAGGCAGCTGAAAAATTCAGAAGCCAGGTATGGGGCCACTCAGACTGAATGTCTATGTCTAGTCTGGGCTCTAGAAAAACTCCATTATTATCTGGAGGGTGCAGTCTTTGAAGTATACACAGATTGCACAGCCTTGAAGTATTTACTAAACATGAAGACTACAAATAGACACAAGCTGAGATGGCAAATAGCCATCAAGGAGTATAGAGGGAACATGACCATCGTATAAAAAGAAGGTAAAAGTCATACCAATGCAGATGGCCACTGGGAAATGTCAAAAGCAATCCAGCTTATGAACCTGAAGTTGCAGCCAAGATTCCTATCCATTTCATGGAAATAGATCGGAAAAAGAACTTCAGATTTTCTGAATGGGCACCAGAGAGTGGTACCCCTGACAGTGGAAACACTGATTCAGAGGAGGCAGAAACTCCAATATTGGGAATAAGTTCCTCTGAACTGCAAAATGAATTTTTTAGTGCAGTACTGAAGGCTTATGCCAAACACAAACAGTGTGACATACTACTACAACTCCTTCAACAAAAATACAGGAGTCCAGAACTGGAAGCCCAGCTGGAAGAACCCTGGTTGAGGGCCTATAAGGATAACAAGTCTTTCCTTATAGATGGCCTGCTCTACCACAGAGAAAAGCACACAAGTGCACTCACAGTGGTAGACAGAGACCACATTTCATTGATCCTGCAGGAATGCCATGACTGCCCCTATATGGGACACATGAGTGAAGACAGGACCAAAGAAAGGGTAGCAAGCACAGCTTGGTGGCCCAAGTGGGAGCAGGAGTTGAGTGAATACATCAACACCTGTGAAAGATGCCAAAAGGCAAACAGGAAACATGGGAAGAAGTATGGGTTACTTCAACACATAGAGGAACCCAAGCACCCATGGGAAACCATCAACATGGACTGGGTCACAGGACTTGTTCCAGGAGGAAAAGAAAACTACAATTCCTGCCTAATCATAGTTGATAGGTTCAGCAAGAGCATGAGGTGTCTACCATGCCACAAGGAGGACACAGCCATGGATACTGCCCTTCTATTTTGGAATAACATCATACCTACCTGTGGAGTCCCTAAAATCATCATTAGTGATAGGGACCCAAAATTCACATCTGAATTTTGGACCAACTTGTATGACATGCTTGGCACCAAGCTTGCTTTTTCCACAGCTTACCATCCCCAAACAGATGGCCTAGCTGAGAGGATGATCCAGACTATGGAAGACATCCTCAGAAGATTCTGTGCCTATGGCATGGAATACAAGGACCATGAAGGATACACCCATGGCTGGGTTACCCTTCTACCAGCTGTCCAGCTGGCTTATAATACAAGTCAGCACTCTACAACAGGAAAAACACCTGCAGTGGTAGAGAAAGGGTGGAATCCCCTGTTGCCTGAGGATCACTTGAAGAAGAATCTTCTAACCATCCACCCCACAGCCAAAGACTTCCATGATATGTGGAAGAGGGCTTGTGACACAGCTGCCAAATGCATAGCTGAGGCAAAAGAATATAATAAGCAGAGGTGGGACAAAACACACATGGAACTTGACTTTAAGGAAGGGGACCAGGTGCTAGTGTCTACACTAAACTTTAATAATCTTAAAGGACCCAGGAAGATGAGGGACTCATTTGTAGGGCCTTTCACTATCATTAGGTTGATAGGAAAGAATGCAGTGGAAGTCAAACTTACAGAGGAATTTTCCAGGAAGCACCCAGTCTTCCCAGTAAGTTTGGTCAAGCCATACTTCCAAACAGAGGAGGATAAATTCCCCTCCAGGAAGAAAATCCCCACACCACCTAACATAGTGGAAGTGGAGGACTCCCCAGGACCTGTGAGTAAGATCATCAGGGCCAGGAAGATCAGACTTAATGGGAAGGATCAAAGACAATACTTAGTCAGATTCAAACACCAGACAGTTGATAAAGACAAATGGTTAGCAGAAGATGCCATACCAGATGGGAACCTTCATCTAAGGAGATTCAGAGCCTCTAGGAGGACTGAACAGTCTCATCAATGATGAGCATTTTTTAGAGGGAGGGTATGTCAGCCTGTGACTCAAAACCAGAGCACAAGCATGACAGCCAAAATACCATAAACCAATGGTATAGCCAAGATACCACCAAAACATGGAGCTGAGCCAAGTCAGCTCAAAAGGTATCAAAAGAAAGAGGAATCTCACCTCTTTCTGAAAACATAAGTCCCATCACCATAGGACAACAAACAACAAAGTTATTCCTGCTCAAAGTTATTGCTGAGCATAAACCTTAATTTTCACCTCTCATCTAAAATCTAGAAGGAGAGGCTTAACCCCATCAAATGGGTATTCAAAATGAAGCTCTAAGTCAGGGATATCCAATGGTACCAGCCAAACTGAGCTAGCACCAGTATTACTTGAGTTATGGTCAAATTCAGGCGAAATAAGGGTGAACAAAACATTCACCTCTCATCTAACTTCTACAGTTTTAGTGTGAGATACTTGAAGTGGGTTCTTTTTGGAAAAAGCACAATAAAGGCTATCTGATGGTGCCATACACTCCTTCATATCTCACCTATAACAGAAGTTATGAGGCAAACAAGCTCAATACAGCTTTTTGCCCAAACCACGCCTATGTACAAAAACCTTGTACATAGGATACCTTTGTCATATTTGATGATAGCCATACCAAATTGGGTATCATTGTGTAGAGCGCATACAGTGCTATTCAATGAACCAACTTTGAGCATGATATTTCAAAAACTGACAGAGTTATGGCCATTTGAAGGTTATATTCCCACAATATGACCAATACAACTGTATTATGACAGGATACAGTTGTACTCTGATTATGAGGTATCAAACAGACGAAGAAGCATGTTAATACTTCAATACCTCATAAGTCAGTCAATACTGGGGTCCCATACAGTTTCTTTACAGCATTCTACATGTCATACACGTCAGAATCAGGCTGTGAGGTCCCCAGATGAAAAGTTTCACCCTGTATTGGTGAAAACTGCCCAGATGTGGTTTCAAAACCACATCTGAGCCCAATACAGGGCATAAAGGCTGTTTGAAAACCACAAGTCAGTCCTAGAGAGTGAAAAATCTTCACTTCCGCTACGTGGAAAGGTCTAGCACCCTTTCCACGCCATTTCAGGATAAAAAGGAGGCTTTTCACAGCCAGAATTGTCTCCTCATCCTGCTCTTGGATACCCTACGTAGTAAACTTTCAAAAACAGTTTTACTCTTGGGTAATAATCAGGTATACTCTTAATTTAAAGTATTGTAGTCTTTATTATTGTAACCCAACAGGTAAAGCTGCACCCAGGGCTTTCAACAGTGCTCACCACCACTATATTCCTTATAGTAAAGCCCTTTTATTATTAAGTTAATCCATCTTTAACCCTTATAAAAGCATTTTTAGCTATTTTCCACATGTCACAGTCATAGTTTTAGTTGTAAATAGCTTTATTACCACTTCAACATAGACTCATCCTGACAGTGAATAAGCTCAAATAAACTCTTTGAGGTGGTAATATGGAAAATACTTCAATACCACATAATAGATCTGTGAGATTTTTTGTTTTTCTCTATTGCACGCCAAAATAATGGGAATGGGAGAAATCCCATGTTACATATACACTAAGAATAGTGTTATGAATTTTTTGGGCACTTAATACTATGGTATTATTACATGCACCTTTGGTACACCCATGGTGGATATCTCACTTCAAGCTTAAATTTCTATTTTGATGTAAAAAAATAGGCAAGGGGGACAAAAGATATCAAGGAGAGCCAGGGTACCCAACTTCTGAGGCCTCTGAGGCATGGACAGCTCCAAAGCTTGGATCCATGGATGATCTTGGCCCAATTAGTAAACTGAAACCCTTTGGGAACTTGGTTACCATGTTACAACTTCAGTAAATCATAAGAAAATAGCAAATAACCTGCTATTTTGATGTGCCAAGGAGGTAAAGAGCAACTTAGACTCCTGTAACCAGGTCAATTCTTAATGACTTACCATTTATAAACCCTAAAAGAGTAATTAAAACCTTTTTTTTACTAGTATCCATTGATTTACCTCATAGCAACTAGCCATATACTGCTATTTGCAATTCTACATAGAAATGAGATAAATCCTTCAAAAATTCATTCAAAATTCAATTCTTAATGAATATTTCTGAAACTTTCAGGACCAATTAGAAACTGTACAATTCATATAAAAACCAAAAAGAGCTGTACCTTTATAAGTAAAATTGAAAGTTTTACTTACAGTCCATTTTTGAGGATTCCATGGGAAACACAGAATCTTTAAAAATTTACAGAAAATACATTCTGTGATGAAATTTCCAATAACATTGCTACCTTTGGGAAATCAATGATCATTTTGTAATAAAAGAAAATTCATAGTTGTTACTTCTTTTATTATTAACCACAAATGGGTTGGTAGTCAGGTAAAAGCCTCAATTAAGCAAGTATGATAATCTTACGTGACAACAGATGATGCAATCAATAATCCAAAACGTTTTATTGTTTTATCACTCACTTTATTTTCAGTTTTCTCCATGGAATTCCTCTGTGAGCAGTCTTAGACTTGAAAGAGGCATCTTCTTTCTGTTTTTTCCATATCATCACATTATTATATTATACCCTTATTACAAACAAGTAAGTATTAGTTAGAGCTATTTCTTAGATGTTTTATTCTTTAAGAAATCAATAAGAAAGACGTGAAATCGTATAAATCAACTATATATTGCTGTAATATCATTATAAAACCCATTTTGATCCATTAAATCCACAATTCCACATCAAATCTCTCTACTATCATCTTCTAAAAGGTTCATTAGATTAATAGTGAGTGATTCATCTTAATTCTTACAGTCTTTCTCTAGCAATAGTTTTCTTCAAGAATTATCTTTATAATTATTCTTGTAAAAGATAATTATATATTAAAATAATTTTAATTATCTTAATAAAAGAAGTTTTTATTATCAAATTCTTCTTGTAATTGATTCTAGTAGACGATTACTGCTTACTGTTATAATCATTAGTAGTGTATAACACGTAAAAGAAAGAATGCTTTAATTATTTAATTGTGGTTACAATAATTTTTATTATTATATTTCATAAGAACAGTCATATTACTGTTGATTAATAGTAATATGATAAACAGTTTCATAGACACATCTTACACAAAGGGTTATGACTGATTAAAGTGGTTTAAGAGATATTGAAACATAGAATTATCACTACACAAATACACCTTTGAAAGAAGTAACATCAAAGATACTTCCCTCCATTGATTTTTGCTCTGAGACTGAGGAGGATTATGAAGGAAATCATTATTCAAAGATTCTTTCATGGAGAACTGAGGAATTCAAGTTACTCTTGTGTAGCTTGGATTCCCATTACCTCAGTTACTTATATGAAGTAAAAGGTCAAAACAAAGCTGAAAGAAGGGTTGAATATAACTGCAAAGAACGCACAAAATTCTCAAAAATTCAAGCATTCCAATCATTGCTCCCAAAATTTTATACAAATGATTTCAAAAAATCAATATGTAATACTGAAAAAATATCCATGAACTTTCAGCCATCATGGAATGATCTTGAGTCTAAGGCATTGGACCTTACTCCTGATAGCTATATATATATGGAAAATCCATGTAGTAAGTAATATATCAGAACACTGCCACTTATCTTAAATATTACTTTTTTAATTTATAATTTTAAATTTTCAAGATAAAGCTGCACCTCTTTAATATGTTATTTTGGATATTTACCAATTTATGTTTTCAAATTTTAATCTTGATATCTTTAATACATAACATGAGATGATATATACACTCAGCTTATCACATAATGGTAGAAATATGAATTTAGATGAGTTAATGTGTGTATTATCAAGTGCAAAGGGAACATTTCTTCACAATCAAACTAGTGTATTTCATAATATTATGATCTATAAAAACATCTTTTGATACCTTCAATTATCCCTGTGTGAAAAAGTGTCATACTGATTGAAGTTTCAGTAATTTTCAATGTAAAAAAGAATCTATAAGCAATTGCAATTAATTAATTAATGAATCAAAAGATATTCTCATAATAAAGATAGATTCTTAAGCCCATGATCCAAAAAAGGTAACATGTTCATGTGATTATATGATTCTTCACCAAAGTGTTACTAAATGATATAAGGTAACAGAATTGCACAAGAGCTTACTATTAGATTCCCATGATTCCATTTTTTGAATTATCTCTTTTTTGAATTTGGGAAAATTCATGTATATCACTAGTGAAGAGCAACAATAAAACCTTTGAGTTTTGTGTTTTTGAATACACTTGAGAACCATTTATTGAACTTAATTTGGTTTTTCATATTGATAATGAGCTCTAGAAATATTTTTAATGATAGTTTGTGGCATTTAAACACAATGATAAGATATATCTATTCCAAATAAAAACAAATATGTCATATTGATAAAATAATCACAATACCAGGGCCTTAAGTACATATTCCAATTCACAGTATGTATTATTATAATAATTAGGAGATTATCAATATGTACCCTGCAACTAAATTGTTTTTTCATTTTTCCTTTCCTATATAATGGCTATTTGCAAAGAGGATTTATAATTTATTAATTTATTAGCATTTTGAACAATATAAATCATTCCATGGGACACCTTTTAAAAGATTTAAATGAAATTTACTTAATAAAACTCATGATTTTTGATAATTATATCAATTTCTTCTTTAGTTATCAGATGAAAAGAGAATTTTTGAAGTGATCATTTGAAGATACAAATAATGAAAATTATTTGTTGTTTCTCCCATGGTTTAACATGGACTTGCCAATTTAGAAAATTTAGAAGCTCCAATTTTCTACTTTTTGCTAATATCAAAAAAATGCATGATTTTTTTGGCTTCATAATGAATATTATTGGAATATCCTCTTCCAAAAATTGCTCAGTTAATGATGACTAAATTAATTTTGAAAATATTTTGAAGCCCAAAGCTGATTTATAAAATAATTACCTTGCTTAAAAGGTATTGTGGTATTCCATACCATTTTTCTCACTGTGCTCAAGCTTATAGTACCCTATAACAGCAGTAAATCCAGCCTACAGGCAGAGTTACACCCAAATTTTACACCAAAAGGTCAATTTTCCAGTACAGCAAGAATCTGGAGGTATTCATAACAAAATGGCACAGGAACCAAAGGGAAGTGTATGTGTTTATATAAATTATTAAGTTTCATTATGCATATGTAAAAAATCAAGTTACATATAGCAAACTAATTACAACAAATAAGGTACCACCCTTTAACTTACAAACCCTACCCAGCTTTACACCCCTTATAGCCACAGGACTCCTGCAGCATGAAAATGACACATGTATTAGTTACACAGCCACCTTGAATTCAAAGTCACATGATGCAAAGCCCAACCGCATGGAATTCCTGAAAGTAATTTACAGCACACCCACAAGCATAACCCCATTTATATCCACAGTAACCCCAATTTGAACCTTAAAAAGCATCAAAATTCTCTACACCACTTATCACCTCATGCAAGTCAAAACCAGTTACAACAGGCTGCATACATAAATTCATAAGTGCAAGGAATTATCACCTGAAATCATTTTAAAGTTCAAAAAGAAGAAACACAGCCAGGGAAACTTCATAAATTACACAGCCACTTCTACCAAGCCTAAAAGTGACATATGCAAAGTAAATACAAGGTCATCATGTGATACTGCACCCACCAACAGCATATCATGTGACAGAAAAAATGCTGTGCACAAGAAAAATCCTCAGCCGAAATAAATTCAGCTCATTCATGCAAGGAAAATCCAAGAATATCACATAATAACTATTTCACTAAAAAACCATCATGTGATGAATGGAGGCTGTTCAGATAAAAATTATCACCAAACCTTAAAATTACCTGATCCCTGCAAGAAAAGTCCTCACCAAAAACAAAGTCACATGATGGAATTCAGAGGCATTAAAGTGGAGAAAGACAGCTCCTATGGAGGGCCCCCTGGGCTCCCAAAAGGTATAAATAGAAGGGCTCTCTCCCCCAAATTTCAAATCCCACCCATGCACATTATATCTGTGAACCTGAAAGCATGTAAACCTTTACCTGCTATACAGACCCCAATTACTTTCTTTAAATTTTTGTCTCATTTTCTTTATTATTTTGTATACAATCCAAATACTTAAATTCACATTATTATAATATGAATTGAATCTTTTTTCTATGAGTAATTACTATGTATGTAATAGTATAAAGTTCCCACTATGTCATCAATCTTGTTGTTATATGTGCTCATGTTGATATAACAGATCTTTCCTCATTAGAACAACATTATTTCATATTATTTTGATTTCAAATTTGTACTTACAACATTTAAAGAGGATTAATTCTCTTTGAATCAATCCTCAGAGCTCTTACACCAATATATTTTTACAATTAGAATCATTTAAATTTTATTTTAGAAATATTAAGTGCTCTCACTTATAAATGATTCAATTCACTATTATCATTCATTTCTACTGTTGAAGCCTAAATTCCAACAGTACATAATTTTGAATCAAGTGATGCGTCTATTAATTCAAATAATAGTATTCCACTTCTTTTTGATTTATTAAGATTCCTAGTATTTTATTCTGGAAGCCACAAAAGAGGCGCCAGCTAACAATATCCCTGTCACAGTAGAAGCATATAGATAAATTATCCCTCACCTGGGAGGTAGTCCAGTATATTATAGTAAATCTACTTTCCCAGTAGCTAAGCTCAGAGGAAGTATAGTGTTGAAGATTACCCAGTAGCTAATCTCAGTGGAATCTTATTATTAAAATAAAAATAGAAATAATCCAGTACCTAAGATTAGGGTTGCTAATATATCAAAATATCTTATCCAGTAAAATTAAAACCATTTGTAAAGACTTAAAATTAATTCACCCCTTTAAAAATCCAATACCAAAGAATCTTACCTCTTGAATTTAACAAATACAATTTGATCCTATTATCAAAAACTCTTGTAACCATAATAACAAACCTTTAGAAATTATTTTACTCTAATATAAGTTTACCTTAACAAAATTACCTTTATCAACACTCCTTAAAATTTTTCTGAATACCTTAAAACACTCATTGTACAAAAGGTTTATAACCAAGAAGAAACCACTCACCCCAATTTCACTAAAAAGGAAAAATAATACAGACAAGTATTTCATTAAAATCTCACATTTAACCAAAATTATTGAAATTATTTTTTCATTTATATATTGAATAGGTCTGATCTGAGACTGCTGAATTTTGTCTTCTGCAGTTGTAAAGCCACTTACCAATTTTATTTTGGTTTGTGAGCTCCAAGGAAGATTTTTTTCAGTATTTTAGGAGGGGCAGGAAATACACCCTTGCAAACCTTGGTTACAGGAGCTATTAGCAATTCAAAACTAGTTACTTGTGATTTCCCCCTCCAGGTACTTCCTTATTTCAATCCCACACAAGAGGAGTTCCCACAGTATACATAGCTCATGATAGCTATTAAAAAAACCTAAAGGTAATTTTGAAACAGATTCCCAAATGATGAAAGAAAATATACTGATTAGGGAATTTTTTTTTGAAGTATTAAGAGTTCCGCATCTTTTATAAGACACTTAAATTATCATCATCAGGTATTGGTACATAGAATATAAGAGAAACCAAAATAGAAGTATTTTTTGAGGAGGGGTTTGTGTAACATATGATAATAATTTTGTATTTCTTATAAAATATTGCCAAAGCTTCTGATTGTAACTTTTAAGATTGTCACAGCTATCCATATAGCCAGACCCAATTAATATATATATTTCTACATTTGGCAGAGAGAGGGAGAAAGATTAATGAGGAATATTCTTTTTCTAAGATAAGAAAATAACAAGAATTATCCTTTGTTTAAGGTGAATAATTTGCCAAAATAATAAGGTGAAAAATATATCAATCTAGAATATCATTTATTCATCATGAAAATCACACCCATGATAGAAAGAGGTGGACATTTAACTTCAAATTATTCTAGATCTAAAATATGAAAGATTATATGAAAAAGTTGTCTTAGAAACTTCAAATATGAGTTAACATTATATTTAATAAGCTGCAGGAAACAAGGTGAAATTTACAATGTTTTCTGCAGCTCTAAAATTCTGCAGCTTATATGAATATTCTGTTGTATAAGATTATCTTAAAAAGAAACTCTAAGGATAATCCTTAGGTAAATATTACCTCTAGTATTTCAAAGTTCATACTTTCAAGATATTAATTTAAGTTCAGGAAGCTTTATCATACCCAAATGAGGGTCAAGGAAGTGAAAAAACATATTATTTGACTGAAAATCATCAATATTTAAATTTAAGAATGGTATTTTCAATAGAAACTACTAGGGATATAAGAAAGAAGGCTGAATTCATGAGCTACAAGAAATTGAATGAGAATTTAATCTGACTAATGTAAGTAGTTGAAATGAATAATAGGAAGAATTTCTAGAGGTTTCTATAATATTCTTCTGGCTGGGAAGAAATGAGAATTTGGCCAAACAAGAATATTATGGGATAAACCTATACCAGAAGAACTGTCAAAGCCCCTTGTGATCTGGGTCCAAACTGTTCTCCAAATGGTGCACCTGCTAGCAGGTTTAGAAACCTTTCTCATGGTGAGTTCTTGGTTGGGCTTTTCAAAGATCAATAATTCAAAAATACATTACAAAAATTCTTATTTCAAAATCCCCATTTTTTTGATCTTTTTTATTCCTTTCAATAATTTCATTTACAGAAAGTTCAACTTTTGAGGTCTTTATTCTAGATTTATGGATATATATTTCAGCTTCAATATGAATTCCCTTTCAAGTTCACTTATGGGAGCCCATAGATGAATAGGATTTAAATTGAGACAATTAAATTTTCAAAGAAGATTTGCATAAATGATAAAATGTCTTGGGTAATTATGTACTTTCTTCACATATAAATATTATTAGAAATACACCCTACCATTGAGCATTTTACTCTCAATTGAAATTTTTTATTTAGGGAGACATTATATCCCCTATATTTTCCTCTTTTTGAAGGAAGAGTTCAATCAAAAACAAAACAAGCTGTCAAGATTTATGGGGCAAATTCATTTTGAGGATAGTCCCACAGAATTAGTTATGTGTTGGAGTATTATACCCCCCATTTCAACCCATAAACTTCTTGAGAGGAGGCATTTATGCTTATAGCTGGATAATATGGATATTGAAAATGGAATATTGGGATTTGATTGTAAAATTTGGGACCTTTTCATTATGAAAGTTCATGGTGTAAAATAATAACTGATTCAATATTAATATTAAAAAAATTGCTCATAAAAGATTTTGAAATCTTCATAACAATCAGAAACATTAATTTATGTGATTTTTTGGAGCATTCAATAATCTTCTTCATTGCTACCAATCAATATTCATTGTGTATATTATTCTGGAGAGATTATCAATTCTGATGAAACCACCTTCATCTAGTGAACTACATGAGTATGTGAAAAATAAAGATCATTTGGGGTGTTATTTAGAGTAAATTAGGTTAGTGTCTGTATCAATAAATGAAATCAAGTTTAAAGAATGAAACCATTTGTGTTGATTTTTACAAAATTCAATCCTGAGTTATGAATATGGCAAAACATCAATTCCCTCAAGTATTTGATTGTTTAAAACCACTCTATCAAGATATTTTACTATTTAATGTATTTTCTGTATTGTATAGGTTCCCTACATTTTCACTTCAATTTAATTACTCTTAATCCCTTTTTGAAATTTTTGGGATATGTGGAGAACCCCCTATGCACTAAAGTGCCAAATACTATCCCTGAATTTGGCAGGTTGATAGCTTTAAGTATTTTAACATGAATTTTGACTTGAAAAATAGTTCAAAATAAGAAATTCATAATATTAAAAGAAATTCAGAAATTAATTCTCCAGTTTCTCTACAATAATATTTCCTCAAATTTATGGGGGAACCTTTATACACTTCTGTTATTCATGTGATTTAAGATGATGAAAACCTTCAAGAGTCCTTGAAAATAATAAAAATACTAATATAAATTAATGAATAAAGCAATTCAATGAGCTAATTTCAAAAGATTAAACTTCTATATAATATGAAAGCAAAACAACTGGTAGGAGTTGGTTCTTTTCAAACATTTATTTCTCAAAAAATATCTATGAATCTTCTGGTAGGTTTTTGACTCTAGGATTACTTTACTCAGCTTATAAAGCCCAAAATAATAATATATTTGGAAAATGCAGCTTTTCAAAAAGTTTAGTTAAGAAAATGATACATACATCTATTTCAAGTGTTTTTACAAAATAAGGGGAGAATATTTATGGTTTTTATTTATTTATTCTTACTAAGAGTTTTAAAGAGTTTATCAAAGTAGTATTCAATAAAGAAAGGCCACATAATTAAGTTAGACCCTTGTGGACACAAGCTTGTAGTGGGACAAATATCACTTCAGGGCAATTTCCACTCATAATCAAAACATGGTCTGAGCTATGTTTCAATTATTAAGTTTCAATTATAAAGAGATCACCAATGAATTGACACTGTTAATATCATTTTTTTGATGGAAATATGTTAAAAAGTGGATATTAAGAAGCTCTTAATACAATCAATTAATGTTCTTTAAAATCAATGAATTAACTATCCCAATTAATCATGAATTATATGCTTTTATAATTGGGAATATTTTGAAAATTTCAAATATATTGGCTTTGAAGTGAAATACTAATTATTCTCAACCTTTCAAAATTAATAAAACATAATCACTGTGAATTCTAAAGGTATTTGAACAGGATTGAAGGTAAACAAAATTCTTCGATATTTTTCTGACATAATAACATTATTTAAGGGAAGATAGCTCTTGGAGATTGAGTGAAATTGACCATATCTTATGGAAGAAAAAAATCTTGTTATTTCTGATTGATATTATTGGAATCATATTAACTCCAATATATACTCCTATTTCTATTTACAATGTTTTCTGAAACAAAAAATTATTTAAATTTATTGTCTAAAGAGAAAGCAGAAACACAAAAACTACAAAAAATATCTTGAAATGCTTCTTTAACAAATAATTTGTGCAAAATGATAGAGCTACCTCAAAAAAATGAAGTACAATATAATTTATTAGAGGTGCATTAAACCTCCTTTTAGTATGAAAATGAAGTTTCCTTTGTATATTTTGTAGAAAAGAATTATAAAAAACTACCTTTCTCCTAATCTAAAACAGTTTTTTTTTTTATCTTTTTCTTGCATTTTTCTGAGTTTTTGCATCCATTCTTTATGGTGAGATGTTATTTTGATTTTTTGTTAGCTTTTCTATTTTTTATTTTTTGCTTTCATTTTGCTGAGTTTTTTCTCTTATTTCTGTAAATTATTTTTTTACTTTAAATTTTTGTTTTACAATCAAACAAGGACTTATACTTCAATATGTTTGACATGTGTTGGTTTTGTTACAGTACAGGAACTATAATAGATGCTTATGTAATATTTTTGATGATAATTGACAATTCTACAGGAGCTTTACTTCAATTTCCTTTGAGTTTTATTGATTTCCTCCAGTAGCAGGCCCTGTAATCCATAGGGACAACTATTTCTCTTCTTAATTGAGAAAAAACACCATTAAACAAGCCAGATGAAGGGAATTTTTCGCAAAAGAGATAAATGTTTGTTTTGATAGTAAAAATTGATGAGACTTGTTAATGATGCAAAGGAATTATGAAATGAAAAAATAAAAATAATAATCTGTTTCTAGGAATTCTGATCAATAAATAACAAAATACATACAAATGTTTCTGTATTTTTTTGGACATAATTTTAATCAAAAATATTCCAAATCCTTTATTGGTTTCCTCTGAGTTTTCAGCACTTGAAAAATATAAGAAACAGAAGTTTAAATCAATCACCAGGTCAAATCTTGCGTCAATTGTTGGCAATAGACTTCATGTAGCACTGCAGTAAGTATAAAATCTTGCTTCAGTTGTGTTAGTGTCACATTATAGTCACTGGATTTAGTTGGGCACGTCACGTCTACACCAAGACAACATAAATTGTCACATGTGCCACATGAGAATGTCACTCAAAGCCCAAACCCATTTCAATACTATTTGCAAGGTTTGGGTAATTGCACCTCATGGTGCAAGGAAGCAGTTTGGCATGAGGATACTTCAGCCCCACCTCCTGATCATCTCACCCCTTTACCATACCTACTCTCATGCTTGAATTTGCTTCCGCATCCCTGCCTAATCCTCTCTGACCCTTAGCATGCTTGTGTGCCCATACCACCCTCCAGATGTGACTCCAACACTTCCCCCCATCTCTGCCCTCACCACTCCTTACACTTCCACACCCCTGCTGCTTACCATCCTTATGCTCATGTAGTGCCCTCCTGACATGCCTCCAATGCCGCTTATTCTCCTTACACTCCTACAGTGCCCTCAAGATCAGATTACAATGCCTTCCTCACCACTTTCTATGCTTCCGCACCCCTGTCTCATCTTCTCTGCCACTTACAATGCTTCTGCTCCTGCGGTGCCCTCAAGATATGCCTCTGACACCACCCTCAACCCTCCTCTCTGCACTTACCATCCTTATGCTTATTTATTAGCTCCATAGGGTACAGTGGCTTGTTGGCATACACAATGAACACAATCATAGAAATATGCTGAGTGGGATTCTCTGCCAACATCTTTTGGGGGGGATTGGTGGGGATATTCACAATGTTGTGGTTAGGGTTTGAATAATGAGACTCACAAATTAAAACCTAATAGATGGACTATTTAACATGAGAATTGTGGCTCCTGTTTCCCTGAAAAAACCATTTTATCTCATATCATTCAAATGGAACACTTTGCTCAGTCCTTACCTCATGAGCATTGAATAGTTCAAAAGTTGACTTTAGTAGGTTTCTCACTAGTCAACTTTATTCAATTTCTTGCAGGGGAGTGATTTCATTTGAATGATATGAAATAATTTGCAACACATAACCTCTGTGAATTTCCCAAAAAATAATATTTTGCAAATGCAATACAATTTCAATCAATATTGATGGAAGGTTCCAAGGTTGTTGATGGGAAGGTTTCTTTTGGTCAGCTTGCAGTTCTAAAATATATTTTTTTCAGAAGATTTACTAACTATTGAATTTATTTAAATTGATATTCAACTTCTTTCAAACTTCCCAAAATTCTCAAATATTGATATTACCTAAAAAAGAATCAATTATTAATATCTTAAACTTATTTTACATCCACCACTTTTGCAACTTCTGCCTCTTTTCTTCAGATTTAATCTTCAAACAAGTTATCAATCAACTTGTCACTATCTATTTACTTAATACACTACCTGTGCTATGCCCCAAACCCAGGGAAATTCAACTTAATTCCATGAACAAAGCACTTCATCCCCAGAGAGTGGAAGTGAAATCTCTGATATGGTCAGTAGTCAGGAATTAGCCATTGAAGTAGAGAGCCAGTCACATAAAAATAATCAAGATCCACCAGTTCTTCCATAATGTGAGCATGCATACATCTTGAATATTTGGAATATCTCAAAACCTTATTTTATGTAAAAGCCTTTATTTCAGCTCAGCCTTCAAACTCTCAGAAACCAAATTTTAAAAGCTATGAAAAAGAAAGTACTGTTGAACCATGTGCACCAACAACAGATGCTGGGAAAGATTACGTAATATTCAGTGTTGAGTTTGAATTTATATCCAAAGAACAATTTGTCTCAAACATTTCTCAAACAATCCCAAGGCTGAAAAAAATTCAAAATGATAGTAAAATTCCTGATTATGTATGTCAAAAGATTGCTGAAGAAATGAGCCTCCTCAAAATGGATTTGAACCATAAGTCTATTACTATTTCAATACAAAAATGTTAAGAATGGCTGCTTACAATATATGGATAGGTGTGGAGGTGGGAGAATATCTACCTGAAGGATCTCAAGTGGTAATTAGAGTTCCAGGCAAAGGATTAGGAAAAATACCAAATATGAATGCCACAAAAAACCCTGCAACTTTGAAGCCGCAAAAGATTCCCGTGATCAAGGTGATGAAATGATCAATGTTGATGTGGACCTTATTGATAATGAACCTCCACATACCAAAAGCCCCCCATACTTAATGTAACAATCCATGATGAAACCCCTCCTGCCTCTCCTTGAAATATTCAAGCCTTTCAAGAAAGGGAGACAATTAAACACAATACAATGGGTCAAGATATGACTGATATAATGCCTGACCCTGAGCCCAAATTGTCATCCTCCCCTAATTTTCAAGGAATATCTTTATCCTGCATTTAAGAGTTTGGAAACATCTTGAATTATCATTCCAAAATTACTCAACAATCATGGAAAAGGGGGATTGATAATATCAATATTATTTAAAAAAATCAATGGGACAATTTACCCACAAATGATGCTCATACATTCCTGCCCGTTGGTATTAAGGTGATCAGTAACCAAGAGCTTAAATTTTTGGCCTGGCTTGAGGAGCTGATTATTGGCTGTTGACTTGTGATATAAATTGCATTATATAGGGTTACATTTTCTTGAGCCAACAGAAAAAGAAGTGTTTTCTCAATAATAACATTTGGAATATCAAATTGATGAGGGAATCAGCAAAAACTCCAGATAATCTTCCAAAATCTGAGCACTCCTTCTTCCAAATGGTTCAGAGCTTTCTTTACCCCGTCAATCCAATTAAACATTTTTGGGCAAATTTTATGTTTGAATCCATTAGTTTAGTCTCATAAAATGTGATTGCACCCAAACCATATGTGGCACCAACATCAAATTCAACTGATCCTCTTAGAATCAAATGGGGAGAAGTTGAATACCTTGCCTCTTGCTTGAGTAAATCAAAGAAACGTGGAACACAGCTTAGCATTGAAGGTGGCGGGGCTGACAATGAGATATTGTCAAAGCCGCACAAGAACCTGGAGGATGTAATGGACACAGTTATTCACTTGATGATTGTGTACAACATGGTACGTGCACATACAAAGGTCAAAGTCTATGGCATGAAAGGCATACTCACAAGCTCAAAAAAGATGAGGCTATCAAAGATCTTTTAGCATGTCACAAGGTTCTCAGCCAAAATCAAATTCTCTATGGTATATTAGCCACATTCTGTGCAGTGGGGGTTTGTGGTTTGATGGTATGCTCAGATGACTGGAGAACAAGCTCAGTTAAAGGGGATTTATTTCTCATTTACATTTCCAAAAGACTTTCAGAGGGTAAAAATCTAGTGGAGCCCATGTGGCTACGTATTAATAAGTATATATGTAATTTACTGAATAAGAGTTTCTTCTCATCAAAGTCTTTTAACCCCACTGTACCTCTTAGATTTGAATTTGCATGATGCTTGGTATTAGACTTTGGTGATGCCTGGGTGGAGAAGCGCGGTCTGGGCTCAAGTGATGAGGTCACATTGACTGTATTCAGGTCAGCTAAGCTTACAACCAGGATTGACACATTTTAGAATAGCTTTGTATCATTGTAATTTAATTTTAGAAAGTTAATTATTAGTTTAATAATTGTGACTATCTATCCTACTACTTCCCAGATGCCACAGTATGAATATCAATAATAACTACCTTTGTACAGAGGCATGCCTCCGTACACTATTGAAAATACCCCAAAAAGACACAAACTGAGTCAGGCAGCTGTTCCCCCAATTAGCACATGCAGGGGCATTGTGGGAAGTGGGTTGTATCACTTCCCGCCAGCTCATAATAGGCCAAATGACATTGTTTCTTTCAAGAGGACTAGAATAATTAGGGATCCAAAGCAGAGTGCATATTGCATTAATGCATGCTTTCAATATTCCACATGGTTGTATTTGAAAGTCATCTTATGGGAACCTCAACATATCAAATTGAATAATGCAGTATCCACTTCATTAATTTAGGTTCAGGTACTTGAGATTGCCAATTCACAAAAGTAGGAGGTAATCATTCTTTTTTAGTGGAAAACAAAAAACATTCATCAACTGAAACCAAACTTAGGTGAAATTAATAATTCACAGAAAAGTCACTAATCCTTTGGTTACATTTCATTTTCCTGTGCAAGCATGCCATTCACAAAAAAAAGAAAGGAGTGTAAAAGGGAACTTTCAGGAAAGCGTTGGGGTGAGGAGGGAAAGTGTGAGTGGCTTGCTTATTCTCAGCATATATATATAGATATATATATGCTTCAGAATTTATGTGGCACCCTCATTGGCTTCAGTTGGTTTATATTGAGCCAATGCCATGTGGGCTCCAACAGGGAAGTCAACGATGTGTGCCAAATAAAGCTCATTGGTCATTGGGCACCTTTCTGGTTTTAAAAGGCCTTAGCTTTAAATGGGAGGAAGCAGTATCTGATATCTTCTCTGCTTTTACACAAAGTGATTCCTCAACCCCTTGGGAATAGTGGGACATCCCAAAAGACAAATGAGGCCAGAACCACCTGGAAGAATAAGTTTTTTTCCTCCACTCAACCAACAGCACACATATCAATTCCAGTATCAGCCAATATGACCCCAAGTGAAGTTCCAAGGGTTGTGGATGTCACTCAGATAAAGTGCATTCACTTTGGCTGTGTGCCAATTTTCTCTTCAACCGGATTACCCATTGCCCTTGTCAACTTCAGACCATTCACAACAATGAGTGAAGTCGAGGTCAGTCAATGGGATGAATTATCACAATTCTTATTTCTCAAAAGAAAATTCACCAACACAATTGCAACAAATGGGGCATTACTGGAGGTATTTGTTTTTGCAATTGGGTGGCGCAAATGCAGCACAAAGAACAAACAATTTGGTCTTTTTGGAAGTTTTGGGAAAATTGAAAACACAAAAGATGAATGGCAGAACCAAGGTGCAAATCCTAGCTTGGTGGGTTGCATTCTAGGTCAATCCTTACAATATGTCAGGGATAGATTATTTCAAAAGATTCAAGCTTGCTACAAGTCATTGGGGGTTCCATCCTTTGATCAAGTCAACTATGAAGCCAATATTTCTGCAAATAAGTGGCCATTCAAGTTTGCTTCCACACTCACTTTCAGGACTAACAAATTCAAAAACTTACCTCATCTTGATAAGGATGCATTGTTGTATTCTTCGGGATGGTGGTTTAAAGCTGATAAGCAGACCGGCCAAATTCAAAGAGATGTGTCAAAGTGGTGTACAGGGGGAAAATTGTTTTTCCCAAATGAGCATTTTTGGATTGATCTATCTGAATGTCATGGGCTCATTCAGGTAGTGTGGTTCAATAGTGCATTTGTTCATTATACTGATCCAGCACAGGACAACAAAAGCACAACACTAGTGGGTATGTCCATGCAATGATCAAGGAGGTTAGCAAAAACAATGTGGCAGAAAACCCACTGCTACTATGATATTGGCAAGGGAGTGGGCTATCACATCAGAGATGGTAATGCAATCTTATCTCAATTAGAATAATGAGGGAATTTGGGAGCATCCAAGAGTTAGGGTGTGATAATGTGCAGGACAGTATACCCCTGGTTTTGATGGGTTGGAACTGGGGTTATATGGTGGCTCACATGAAAAAGGAGTGAAATGACTCATGTATGGTGGCATTCCAACCTATGCTTGTCCTGGTTCCATGCTCTTCTTTGCACACAAATCCTTGTGCTTTTCCAGGATCCTGACACCTCACATGCAAATCCTTATGCCTGTCCAGGATCCTGATGCTGTACACGCAAATCCTTATGCTTGTACAGGTTCCCAACAATTCAAACATTTCCTTACACTGGTGCAGGCTTTCGATGCTTCACACACAAATCCTTACTCTTGTGAAGGTTCCCAACAATTCAGACAATTTCTTGCGCCGGTTGAGGCTTTCAAGGCTTCAAACGCAAATCCTTATGCTTTTACAGGTTCCTGACAATTCAGACAGCTCCTTACGCCAGGGCAGCCTCCCGCAAATTACAAAAACTCCCTACCCGGTGCAGGCTCCCAATGCTTCAAATGAAAATCCTTACACCCATGCAGGAGCCCTGAAGTTTAGCATGCAAATCCTTATGCTTGTCGAGTCTCCCAAAAAATGAAACAATCCCTTATGCCTGTCAAAGCTCCAAAGGAGTCACAGGCAAATCCTTATGCTAGTACAGGTTCCCAACAGTTCAACCCCCTCCTTCTGCCAGGGAAGGCTCCTGAAAATTCCAAAAATTCCTTATGTCGGTGCAGGCTCCCAATGCTTAACATGCACATTCTTCTGCTTGTACAGGTTCCCAACAATTCAGACAGTTCCTTACGCCTGGGAAGCTTCCCAACAAGTCTAAAAATTCATTACACAACTAAGATTAATATTGTATGACCATAGGAAAGGCAATTACTCATGAATCTCTGGTGGATTTCTCACATGCGGGGAACCCCAGGTTTTTGACAGTTAAGATCTCAATCAGTTTAGAACATAGGATGAAGAGAATGTAGAAGGTGTTGATGCTTACTATTTCCAGATTATCTGAACAAGAGGATCACAGAAAGGAACACTAATGGAAAGCTTTGGCGGGGCTCTCACAAAATGGGGGATCTGGACCATTGGCAAAAATAGGAAATCTCACGGAAAAAAAGATGATAACAACCATCAAAAAATTCTTGTATGAATTACAGCTAAGTGATTTGAAGGAGTGTATTACAAAAGGAAAATAGTGAAAAGATTTAAAAAAAAAAAATTGGATTTTTATTTTTCAAGGAATTTGGAGACTATCCGTGTGATGTCCTCCTTTGGATAAGCCACCAATGCCTCGCCAAGGAGGGAGTTTAGTTCCTCCTGGAATTCCCAGTGCATCTCATTTTGATTAGTCGCATCCACGAAAGGAATCATGTGGAGCAATTGGCAATGCTCCAACAAGATTCCTTGGATTAAGCTGTGGAATCATTAAGGTTGGTCAGAAGTCGGTAAATTCCTGCCAAGCTTCATTGTGGGAATGAGGGGAGGAGGTGGTTGGGTCCTTGGGGGGAAGGAGCCGGGTTGGAGGTGAAGGGGGGAGCCAACGGGCATATTGTCAATGATTATTACCAAGCAGGGAGTAGCAGGACAAGATGGAGATGGTAAGCTGGGAACAGGAAAAAAATAAAAAAAGACAAAAAAATACTACCCAAAAGGTTTCTCTGATGAATGTATTGGAGCCACCTTGGGTTCAGGCTCATGTGGTTTGGAGGATGGACTCAGGCCTGTAATAAGTGGCTCATTGTATTTGGAGGGTTCTACAAAAGGAGGAAGAGTCAGTTCACTTGAGTCAAAAGTTAAAATTAGGAAAGTAATAGCTTTCTGCTCACTGCAGAATAAATCCTCCAACCATTGGGTGTCACTTGGGCCTGTAATTGGTTTCTGCGGAGTTTGCTCGCAAGGCATATGAGGAATAGGAGTGTCTTGTCCTGGGGTATTTGGTGGGTTTTGCTCCATGGGTTAAGTAAAATAGTTAGCATGATTGTGTGAAGAAAAATAATTCAAGGAAGAGAGATAAAACTTACTTTGGCATTTGAATCCCATTGGTGACATGACATGGTGACAATTGGCCCAAGCTTGAATTTCCTCTTGCCATCCTTCATTGGCTGGATAATCACTTTGCTCCGGTCAAGAAGTGAAGTGACCATTGGATGGTGGCCTCAGAGGGGGGTGGACAAATCTATACTTGAGGGCATGGAGCTAATTTTCCGGAAGTGTTCCTGTCTTCTAGCTTGGGGCTGGGGAGTCCATTCCCACTTGGGAATGCTTTCATCATTTCCGACCACAAAGGATTCCTCACAAGGGTGTCTTGCATGGCATCTCCTCTTGTTGCCTGGTCAGAATGGTTTCACAACAAACAACAATTTTTTGTGTACTTGTCAGCAAGCATCACAAGTGTCAGTTGTCGTGGAGGATAAAATGCAGGGGATCCCCCTCTTAGAGCACAAAGTGCACAACATATAAACCAAATACAAATTGGGTTAGTATCCATATATAAAGTAACATGTGAAGCAAAAATTAAGACATACAATGAATTAAAAATCTCAAACATGATCAAAATAAGTAAGCTCTAGTAGGAGTTTTTGAAAAGTCTGAAAGAAAATACAGATGAAGATTCAGTATCAAGAGCAAAACATAACATGGAGAAAGCTGTTAAATGGGAAATATGACGCACAATGTAGATAGAAGGGGGTTTATGAAAGTATAATTGGAAAAAAAATACACTGGAAGGGGAGGGAGGGGAGTGGTTAGTTTGGTGCAATAGAAATGAGTGAAAAGGGTGGAAGACAAAGGGGAATATTCACAAACGAAAATATGAGCGGGTGAGCTAGGAAAAAGTGAAGCAGGCAAGAAAAAAAAGTAATGGGCATGTCAGGGGAAGATGGTCTTTTATACCAGGGAAAAGCTGAGCCACTCGCAGTAGTCACAGCACCCACCAGGGTCTCAGATTCAAGGTGTGTTGGGAAAATGAAAGCTCAGTTTCAGCCAATGCTGCAACTGGGAAGGGAAATTCCCATGTGAGGCAGGGGGACAAAGGGTTTGCGGCTGATTATTGCAATTATTTGAATCATCATTCTCAGTCAGATCCCGTTTGTTGCGTTAAATAAACTCCTAATTGCCCAGGTGTGCTCTTGTGAGGGCATTCTTGAATGTGCACTGTGCGTGAAATCCACAAATGCCCCATGCAGAAAATTACATGGTGCATTTGGTCACAGCTCACCGCGGCAAGCATACCACAATTATGGCTGGGTGAGAGAGTTTGAACAAAGGGCTGGGAGGATGTGTGAAAAGTGCATACAGCATGAGCTTGGGTTTACCAATTGTGCATGTTGGCTTTGAGGGCATAATTGAAATGCTCAGTGGCTGAACATTTGATTTTCACAGCTATTGAGCTATTGATATAACAATATCAAATGCACCCCTTCTAAGCAATTGCTATTTCCACTTTGTAATCAAGCATCCTGAGAATTTTGCACAACAACAGAAGACATTTTGGCCAGGCTCAGTATTTCACATGCTTAGGTAAAGTGCAGAGAAGAGTGCTTTCTGATGAACTATTGTGAAAACTTCCCTGATCATGGCATTCAAAAAAACTCCAACACTGAGCTTGTGCGTGAAAATAAGGTGAAGCACCATGCTTAGGATGTGGCACATGAGCTACATGTATGCAAACAATTGGGAGGTGGATACCAATTGGTAATATGCTGGCAGGCTGAAGTAGTATTACACCGTCCTCATTTGTACAGCCAACATTGTAATGCATACACATTTTTACATGTTTGCTGCTGAGCTGAGCAAAAGCTGTAAAAGAATGCAACATGCAAGCACGCCAAACCATAGAGTCAAATTTCTCAAATGAATACTTTTGATGCACCTTGTTAGAGAGCTCTGCCTAACTACCACACAGATTCTGGTGTATTCCAAGTTTATGTAAGGGGTGCATATTGGGATGACTAATGATTTGGGTCATACACAAATGGTGGATTCACTCTGGTGCTGAGGTCGGGGAAAACTATGACTTAAACCCACTTATGATTTTAATTCCCACACATTGTCAGGCCACCACATACGCAGGAAATTTTCCCCCTCTTGCAGGACCTTTTACTGCCTGTTCTCCGACCAACTATTCCTTTGCGTGGGTGGCCTGATTATCCACCCAGATTCTTACCTGCCTGCGCGCGCAAACCTGAGGCCCATCAGCACATATTATTTACAACCTCATATGCATTAAAATACTCCGCGCCTATCATCCCTGACACTGGATTGTTTTGCGCTATGACCTGCCACTGCAGGTCATATGCTGGAAATTTTCACACACACCGCAGACATTTTGGCACCTGTCTTCCAGCCAACAGTCACACATTCCCCTCTGGAATCCCAGTATGTGTCAGGCCACAAGAGATTTTGTACACAACAAAACTCATGTTTGGTGACACGCCACCGTACATACCTCACCTGCCCACACAAGAAGATCCGCACAGTGAAATTTTACTTTCCACCACCACCCTTGCCCAGTAGGTCACTGTACAGCAATTAAGCTGGGGAAGATACACTTACTGTGTGCTTTCACACCAGAAAACATGGCTGCAGCCCTCCAATATGCCACTGTTCTACAAGAAGTTACTACAACCCACCCATTTTCAGATATGTTATTGTGAAACTTGGACCCCCAAACCTTGGGTAATATGTGGCAGACCCAGAAGTCATATTGGTGCACCCACAATCTTTCCATCTTACCTTTATATATGCCCCAAATTGGATATGAAAATTAAAAATCCAAGATGTTCATGTTCCAAACAACCATGCACCTAACCACAGGCCATCCCCCTTTTGGGCCCATTGCTGCCACTCATCTAAAGTCCACCACCTGCGCTTTTTCCTTTTTATTTCCTTTAGCTAACCCTTCCTGATCAGATCATTTTTCACCATCCCCAAACAATTCATAATAGCCATAATGTCAACCCCTTCACAGCCACTGTGCATTGGGATGATCAATATTTGTATTCAAATAAATAGTGATATAACCTTAAGTCCTGATAGTTCCCACTTAGCTTCTTGGATTATACTATGGCACAATCAACATTATATTTACCTATATTTCCCCAATCAGCTGAATCCTATCTGCTCTCTCTCTGAAACTCTTGCTAAAACGTTGATACCATTCCTTGGGGCACCACAACCCTTCAAGCACTGTGGTCCTGGTGGGGCATGGATAGAAATTTCCAATCCAATCCAACTCAAACATTATTTGTCAAGGGAGTATTTATGACTGATCCAGCTGAACCTTCCTCATCTCAGAAACTCAATGTAGTTTTGATGTTCTTTGCATGGTATCCAAACATTCTATTCAGAATTGAAAGCTTTAGAAAACAAGACTTCAAGCTTCAAATTCCTAACAAATATGACTGTCATTCTCATAGCCAATGTCAACTCTTTACTCCCACATCTCCCACTTCAATCTTGACTACCCCCTTGTATCCAGATGGCTTGTCTTTGTCTTCCGAGCAAAAACTGATACAATTACCCAGTGGATCAGACGTCCCCATGATGACCCTGCCCCATTCCATAATTAATACCCCTCCTCCCTCATAAAAAAACTGGACTAGCTTTTCTCTGGGATCAAGAAATCCCCAATGAACAATCTGCCGGTAACCTTTGGGCCACCACACCCCCTGGATCCACTTTTGATGCCAGGCACATAATTACAAACAAGGGCGTAAGCTCATTTGAATCCCTTTTTTCCAATACCCCTCTTGGTGGACTACTCACAGATTATATGGGATTAGTTAAAGCTATTCAGGCCCTTTCACTAATTGGTACCTCCAAGGAGAGTCTAATTACACACCCCCACCTCCCTTCATCACTAACTGGCAATCAGAAATATCCAAGCATGCTCAGGCTGGAGCACTGCAATCCAACACCTACCATGGCCCCACTAATCACTCATCATCTGAGGCTGACATTTTAAAATGTGATATTGTCATCACTTCTTACAATACTATCACCCAATAATTCATACAAACAAATACCTCTACATCATGCATTTTCAAAATCACATGGCATTGTATAATTTTGGATGAAGAACAGTGAGTTTCTGATCTTTTAATAATTCAAATTTCCTATTATGTCCAATAATTCTTCCCCCATCTTATAGCTATATTTTCTCTCAATACACTGCCACACACCATGCCATTAATAGCCTCCTATCATCTCGTCAAATATGTTTAACGGGCACACCCAGTCACAACACCATTTATGACCTTTTGGGCATAATACCATTAAGCAGCCAACCCCAGAACTCAGCTCAAGATAACTGGTCACCATTCATCCTTAATAGTCTTTCCAAAAGTAGCAATAATATTTTTCATTTGGTATTGTTCCATTTGAGCTTGCACCACAACAAAACCTCCCATCTCAAATCCCTCCTCACTATTAGCCATCACTATGAACTGCTCCCACTCAACCCAACGATGCAAAAAAATATATTCTGCATTATACAAAGAATTCCTATCATCTAAAACAAAAGGACCAGTGGAATTTCTAAGAAGTATTAATAAGCTGCGAATATGTTTTAACCATCATATAATCCTCAACACAATGGCAGATCCAGATTTGAAAGACCATGAGGGCAGGAGCACTGAGAATAACTCCTCAATAATCACCCAAACAATTGTTAATGTGGAAACATGCATGATGAGTAGTAAAATTTCACACCTCCTCAAAAGCTTACTGAAGAACAAAAAATCAAACTGTGGTCCATGAAAATTAGTTTTTTACTCCCAAGTGGATCCTTTCCCAATTCAATTTATCTGACAACATTTTTTGGTATAATTGGTATTATCCTTGCCTATCACTCTATCCTTTCACCACGCATGGATGGAACAATTACAGCAAGAGGTCAGAAGAAGTCCCTGGAGAAACTTTTCAATAATCCTGAATTTGAGGCACTCATTGCCTCCATTGTTGCAGCTGGAACAGGCCTCAACATCACTTGCGCTAATATTGTCTACTTAATGGTGAGGGGACCCCCAGAATTTGACCCAAATTTTCCAACACTGACATCAACCTTTTCAGGAGCCAAATTGGAACCCAGCCATTGAGGCTCAGGCTGTTGATTATCTTCATTTTATTGGACAACAGAAACCTTTTAAGGTTATTCACTATATCACTACTCATTCAGTTGAGGTCAACATGTGGAAGGTCCCTTTCTAGCTCATCTGTGTCCCTGATCGTATTACTATTTTGAAATCATTCTTTATGGAAATCCCATATTCCCATCACCAATAGGTCCAAGCAAAGGAATGCTCATTAACTGCGTGAGCCTTCCTAATATTATCTCATTTGTGTTTGAAAAAGTTGATAACCTTTTTTCACCCCATCACAGGTCCACAATTATGAACACCATGAGCTCGATTGAACTTCTTCAATATTTCCTGAATGAAAATGAGCAATAGAAAAATATTGATAAGGGACACCATAGTACATTACTACATACAAGCTCATATTTTTCATATTCTAATTTATTCATCCAGATGTAGCACATTTAAGAAATGATAATCAGATTGTATTACACCCACACAAACAATTCACAAAACCTTATTATGTCAATGTGCTATAAATGTTTTTTCCTAAGTTATTGCAGAGCATTGCCATTTGGGCTAATAACTGGCATTTCAGATATTCTGAGGGAAATAGTCTGAATCTTACTAAAACCTTTGAGCCAATCTTGATCAAATACCTGAGAATATAGCTCTTCAGGAATATCCCCATCATATGGCTATCGTATTTCTGGAAGTCTATTTTTTTTTTTACCCTTTTTTAATCTGATTACAAAACTCTATGTCTCAATCAATTTTTACTACCAGCTCATTAAATAGGCCTGAGTGCCAGAATAAGCCCACTTTGTGTTAAACTTGACATCCATTTTTGACTACCTCCTCAGTATTTGAACATACCGGAGGGTCATTTAATTGTGATGCTAGAATGGGAAATTTAGCCATATGACACCATTCACGACGGCACTCACAGGTCTGCACATAATCAAGTAGATTATAATTAGAATTCACTCACAATGAAGAATAGATACTGTAACTAACCCTTTGACAAATGTTTGCAAGCTTGTTATTCTCCTTCTTTTTTACAAAATACTCCGCATCCTTTTGAATAGACTTCCATTCTCTTTTCAAATAAGTGAAATATTGCTCCATTAAAGCTTCAACAACCCTTTAGTTACCATTATCCTTGTTACAAGAGTAGTGATGATACTTGGTGCTGACAAGTGCAAGAAGGAAGGTATGGTGAAACACCATATACATCAAATTGTTTAATGGATATTGCCACAGGCTCTCCAAGTCCCAACTGAATAGCTTCAGTCCTAACTTGTGGAGCTCATTTTCACAGTAGCTTTGGAAACCTTGAGACTGAACCTGTATCAATGGCTCATTGAAAACATCCTTGGGGACATATCCTAGATGACCAGCCACTTTAATCACAATTTCACACTCTTCTGTGCTGGGTGGTGCTGGTAGTGAGGAAAAATCCTTATCCCTTACTTTGATTAGGAAAATACAATGGGTATGTGCAGCTGATCTCATCCCATGGACATTTTCTGGAAGTTTGGCTTTCAGCCCTTTTTGTTGCTCCTTCTGGCTGGCACGTTTTGCCACATTGTGAGCTTTGCAAGCCTGGTTCCTTTTCTGTCTCATCTCGGATTAATTGAGCATACTCTGGAAAAGGGGCATTTGAGGATGGGTGAACACACTATTTGACTGAGTGCCTTGCTCATGCACCATGAAATTGTCCCTCCTTGGTTCATCAATTTTTTCACTTTGAGTCGGAGACATTTTCTCATCCTCATCATCCACAATTTTTTCTCTTGATGGACTGGCATGACCCATTCTTGGTTTTGAGGCATATGGATGATGATGTCCAGTGACTTTTTCTTTATGGAACAGAGGTGAAGATGCATTAAGGTCATCACCTGCCATGAAAATCATCAGTTAACACATCCACAAATTAATAAAGACTGGTCATACTCACAATCTTTGATTGGCTCCTGAAATCAGACTGTCTTGCCTTTAGCTGCCATCTCTAGCCCATGAAGCAAACATGTCAGACTTTGTAAAAGTTTCTATTCCAAAATCCAACAGACCTACTTTGATGCAGTTTCAATCCCGGATTTCCCTCTGAAAGCCCACTCCGACTAACATTTTCCAATGGTCTTTTTTTTCACTAACCATGAACCAGCTTTTCCAGGCCCACATGAACATGAGATCCTGATGGAATATTGAGGGTTGGCTGTTTACTTTGCCCAAAGCGTTCCCGGGATGCCACTGGATTCCAACCAGGATTAAGGAGGAAGTCTCCTGGATTAGCTTTTGATGAGATTTTTGGTATGCTTCCTGGCCCCTCCAACACATGCATTTGTGTATTAGTCAGATTTGGGGAAATTGGAGTGATGGAAATATTAGGAATGCACCAAGTGCGTGAAGTTTGAGAAATTGCATTTCCTACATCAATGTTGATACCTGATACATTCATTGAGGATGCAATAGGGGTTGTGAGTGGAATGTTGGGCCTCATTGGTGACTGTGTTGTTCAAAAATATTCTATGCTATATTCACTATCTGAGTCATGAACAGAACCTGAATGGGATTTACATGGGTTGGAAGATGACATGAGGGCTAAAAAACTACAGTAATGTTTTCAACTTTATACAAAAGATCAGTATTATGATAAAATAGAGTGATTTCAAACATATAATAGAGAAATTGTACGAGTAGTGGGAACAAAGTCTCTTGTGGAATTCTAATAAAACAATTTTTGGGAGAAGTTGTCTGGCCTATTTTTGAGCTCCTCCCCTTTTGTCGGAAACCACACTTCACGGCCTACCAGCATATAATGTAATATTTCCTTGATCTCAAAGGGGACCCATAATCTATAAGTAATCAGATTCAATAAAAATTTCCCCCTCCCCATTGTCACATTGTGTGAATTATCCAAACTGCCAATATATGAATCAAAATTCCCAATCATTCTATATGTGTATAAGGGTATATTTGTGAAGGACTTACCCACAAAAGAGACATCACCTTTTTGAGAAAGGCAAGAAAATCCAAATCACATTCCAAGTGATTAAAAGCCTGCTGCACTCAAACCAAATACCAAGACTTTAGCTGAACTCCAAAGGCTTATGTAATAGAGTTATATCATTATGTCTGTATTAACATTCAAGCCATTTACAATGGCGTGCCAGCATAGATGGTTTGAATTTTAATCCCCTCAATTAAGCTTTGACACATCCCTAATGGAATGCCCCTCAAGGGTCAAACCCGCACCATCACCATGTGTAAATAAAATAGAATATGTCCGAGAATTGAGCAGCATGGCATTTTACCCAACTAACCTCCTAACCAATTCCCCTATCCAGATGAGACATGTTACACTTTATCCCCTGCAGCTCAGCCACCATTACAAGTGGGATAAAATCCTCAACTGGCTCAAATCATATCCCCCTTCATAAATAATCACTTAATTTTTTCCCAATTAATAATACTCCTAAGCACTTGCACATCAACCATAGATATTTATAAACAAACCAACCTTATTCACAATTCCTGCAACAATGTCAACCCGCCACCATTCCTCAATGCGTATATGCATGTGTCAACACTGCTCAACTTAAACACGCTCTTTCCCTGAGGGTGATAGGCAGGGTGTTTCCTTCACACCTTTCCAATATAAACAGCACATTAAAAAGCTCAAATCAGCCATTGCACCCAAATCTCTTGCAAACATTCCTAATTCTTCATCAGGATCTGAGTGCCCGCAAATTCTATTGGCTCAAATTTTCCCAGCTGATTATTTTCAATTGACCCAAAGCACATTCTCCACACCACTGGGTCTCACTTCCACTGCGCAGAAACCATACAGCGGCAGTCTAAACCTTCCCCCACAAGATCTTGGAATGATTATATCTACCATTCTATCATTAAGGTATAATATTCCCCACAGGGCTTCATGTATTCTGAACCCCGCCCTGAACCTGCTGATCAAATCCAGTATCTCAAGCTCAGGTGGTCCCCCCACTCCTGCATTCCAGATACCTCAAGATCTCAGTACCATATTTTAACATCTCCAATTAGAGCCAGTGATTCAAAACTATATATGTTGTCCTCATTGTTTCTTTCTTAATGGCCTTACTGAATCTGTCACAACTGACCAACCCCACTGTCAATGCCATAATGATACAAATGATCATGATAGCCCTTGCACACAATCATTAGGCAAATTCATCAATTCATTTGAAACCCGCACCCAAAACACAACCAACATCAAAAAGAATTTATCCCAACAAAAAATTTCATTTATCAACCATTCAAAAATTGGCTTTCCAGATTTCTCCAGTGGGCTGGAATTATGGAAAATTTGCATCAACATCAAAAATCCCAAATTCCCAAAGGTTCCCCCAAATGTGACATCTGGGATGGATTGGTCTGGAGATGCTTCACTGGAGCTAGACATATCAATGACCCCCCATTCATATCCATTCCCAGTGCATTGGCCTTCTCCATTTATGTGGACTGGTTCAATGCACATGGGAAGTCAGTCCGGTTGGCCAGAATTGGACCTATCATGCTCATTTGTCTTAATCTCCCCCTAAGTGAAAGATTGAAGCTGGAGAATGTCTATGTTGCAGGAATCATCCCTGGTCCAAATGAGCCAACTTCCATTAAATTGAATTACCTATTGTTGCCACTCATCAAGGAGCTCAAAGAGCTATGGTGAGGTTACCCTTTTTCACCAACCTCAACAGGTCCTTCAGGATCCTTTATCTGTGTTGCCATCCCCTTGTTAATTGCAGATGTGGTTGCCATGCACAAGCTTAATGGATTTATTTCTCCTTCAGGCAACCACTTTCGTAATTTTCAAACTATTCACACAGCTCAAATTGAAGAAATTGGTCCTCAATTTCACTACACATGCTCATACCAAAATCATAAATCAACCATTGCAAAATGTCTTTGGGCATCCCCACAACCAAGACAAGAAATTTTTTTCTGAGTATGGAGTGCAATATTCAATTTTGGAAGACCTTCTATATTGGGATGCAACCAGAATGGTTAATCTTCACATAATGCATAATTTAATACTTGGAATTTTGCATTCCAGAGTCCAAATCAAAAATATACTTCAGATTCCACAGGAATTCCAATGACACCAACAGTTCAGACTCAGATTCCATGAACCCCAGAAGCTCTCTTGATCAAATCATATTGAGAGAGGCCTGCACCCCAAGAAGAGACGCAGCAAGAATAATAAATGAGTCACTTCCCAATTCCCACCCCTCACACGCAACATCCATGTAGTGGCTCTGCGGAGATTCCCTCATTTGATGTGAATTACATCCCCTCTGAGCTGGATATCAGTGCACTGAGTGATCATCAGATCAAGAGTGAGGCTCTGGAGAATCTAAGACAAATCATATCTGATACCATAATTCCCTCACCATGGACGAGATTACCCCAATACTCAAACAAAATGGGTCAATAAGAAGAAATTCCAAATGAGCTAACCAAGAATACATTCCATTTGATTAGTGCTATCAACATTGCCAGAAGTTGGACTGTTTCAATGGATGATGCAACTGAATTTGCCAAACATTGGAAAAGATTCTGCCTTTCCAATCAACACCTGTTCCCAAAACAGAAGATTAAACCAAATCATCATTTTTCTGATCATATTCCAGAACTCTTCCATCATTGGGGCCCAGCACAAGACTCAGCCACATGGGGTTATGAGCACTTTTTTGGAGTATTTTCAAAGATGCCAAAAAATAACAAAATATTCATTTTAATTAATAAGAGAAATATATTCACATTCATTCAACACATGAACTTAATCAGACTAACTTCTTTCAGCTCTGAATTGATTATATAGATAAAAGCTTACTTCAACATATCTGCCAATGTTCCAACCTTTCCTTTCTCCTGAAATCTCCATCTGTCCCATGTGAAATGAAACAACTTTTTGAATCACAGCCACCTGCCCCGCTCAATCACCAAAGATATAAAAAACCATCCCACCATGACCAACAAAATTATGATTGCCTGGTTGAGTACTTACAGAATTTTCATTAAACAAGGGAAATAGTTGAATGGATCAGCTTAGACACTACTGTCTAATCCACAAGTCATCCCACTTCAAGGATTTTTTCACCTGGGTATTTTCCAGCTTCAAACATTAATATTGGGAACAATATATTTTCAACTGGATCCAAAAATGTTAGGAACAGTGTGATATGTTTTCTGAGGGGAAACGCACAACAATTTGGTATTATTGATAGAATTTTTAAAGGCTCTGAGCCATCTTGCATGCTCAACAATAACTTTCTTATCTTAAAAACTTTGAAGATTAATGTGAATTTCTTACCAGATTGGCCACATCTCAATATTTATAAAGCTGTTGGCTTTGATGATGGACACTTGGCTATATCTGAAGAAGAAATAGAAGGTCACTGTGGATTTTATGATAATAAAGTGATGTCATGTGGACTGCTTGTAATGATAAAACCATTATTTCATGATATTTAGTCTCCACTTTTTGCTAAAACTATAGTGATAAAATTATTCAGTTCTGTCAGCTTCATTAGGCTTATTTCCAGAGAACTGACTGCCTCAATCTTTTGTGACAGCGACATGCCATTGTGACAAGAAAATCCCATTATTTCACATGGCCACAAAGAAATTACTATTTGGGCATTGAGTAAGGTGTGAATAAGCCAATTGCAATGATCAACTGACCCAAACACTCACATCTCACATGATCTAAGATGACAAAACTGCACCATCAACCCAGTGGAAGGGGAATAGGACCATCATCCCAGTGGGCCTCAGAATTGTATTGCATCTATGAGATTTTGGATGTTTGTAAGCTGCATGGAGCTGGTCACATGCCCTAATTAGTTCTTTGTGCAGGTAGGTTTCATAAAATTACATCCAAACATGTTATTGCCTTCTTGCTCATGTCTCACAATTATGCACCCACACACGCCACTGCACAAGCACCTGCACACACATACACAACTGCACAAGCACCCACACACGCACCTTCAAACAGGGGTTCCACATGTTTCACCTTCAAATGGTTTATTTCACTTGACATTAGGCCCTCACATATGAATTCTTTGCCTTTGTGTACATATTTCACACCCATGCACCCACTGCATTGTGTGGCGGGCTCCAACCATGTCACCCTCTCATGCTGAGAAGACTCATGGCTACACAAAATTAGGACAACACATCATTTGTCCTTGGTTTGCACTTCACACACACACCTGCACCCATGGCATTGTGTGGCAGGCTCCACCAGTGTCACCCACAAAATGTCAATCCTGCTGAGGCGGAGTCCTTTCATGGATGACCTGGGAAGTCACACACCCTGCCTCTACATTAAGACTGGCTGAAGGACCTCTTTGATTTGTGCATGTGGAAACAGGAAGGTCTTATGTAATTTTTACCAAATTTTGGATGGTTGCAAGAGGATCAGGTGGTGAGTAATCTCAGTTGATGGAACAGGGGAGCCAATATTGGTGGATGTCACAGGACTTGATGTAAGACCAGAGTGTGATGTGAGCGTGACTTTTATCCTGCTTTAAGTGAAGTCAATTGCCAACAATTGATGCAAGATTTGCCCTGGTGAATACAGCTTCTTCAAAAGAGGCTTAAGCTGAAAAAAACTGATTTTAACATTTGTGAGCCACTTTTTGAAGAAGAAATAAGAATTGATATTGTTACAAAGTAATATTAAGTCATGAATCAGGGCAGATAAAATCTTCATTGATTTTTCAGAATGGGTTTTCACTCTTTTGGCCTTCAAAAAAACTTAATTGTTTGAATTGATAATTAATTTTGAGCTCCAATTCTTTATTTTGAGAAATATTCATTCAAAGATTAAAATATAAATGGAATCAATTTTCATATAGCATATTACCTAGTTACTCTATCTAGTTGAAAAAGGGAAGGAAATCTTGAAGATTATGTAATATTCCAATGGCTTGGAAGACCTTGGAGTACTAACAAAAATTTAAATCTTGGGTCTAACCTATTTTACAATAAGAGTCAAAGCTGAGCCCAGGATGTGTCCAAGTTGATTTCCAAATGCAACACCTGCTGGCAGGTGAAGCCAGTTTGCTCATGATGAGCATGTGAATAAGTCTCCTTTGTCCTGCCATTCACAATTCTTTCCAAACCCTGGTATTTTGGATCAGAACAGTCCTCTTCTATCCTCTGGCTGGTTCCTTGGGACTCAAAGGTTTCTGAGGTGTACAGGGGACATGGTATCAGTTTCTGAAATCAGTCAAAAAGAGTTTGTCCTTGAGGTATCTACCTTTGACTGTGCTTTGTAAAAATTCCTGTTCTAATCCTTTGGGTAATTGGCCTTTAGAGGCTAAAACTGGGTTATTTATTTTTATCCTCCCTGTACAAGCTATCAAGGTTAGTTTACCTTATAGTGAGGCAGAATTTCATGGTTTCTGAGCCTCTGAGTGAAGATTGGTGTCCACATCTTGACTGTAATGAGGACTTGACTATCCCTCTTGCCTTTTCCCTTCTGCACATGGCCCTTGTCTGCAGGCTTCACTGAGGGATTTCTCTGTGACTGTGTCTCTAGTGGTATTAATTTTTCTTCCACTAGTGGGAAGAAATATGAGTAATTTTTTTCTGACTCTTTCCAATGATTCTGAATGTCAAATAATGGCCTGTGGTGTAATATATGGCTTTATTAAACCTCTGTATAGTGACTGTGGGTTTTTTGATATTAATTTGCATGTCTAAGGATACTGTGTAGCAGATGTATGGGTTACTGCTGTAACTCAAGTATCTTTCACATTATTCTGTAATTAAAAAGAATGATTCAAAAAACAGGTGTTAAATGACTAATTGAAATTATTAATGTATTAAACCACACCCTCTGAGGCTGTTATTTACAGTATAAGGTTATTATTTTAATATTAAAAGAATAACATAAGGGTACAATTCTTTCATATTATAAAAAACATATCAAATTAGTCAATCATAATCAAAATTCAATTAAAACACATCAAAGTAGATAAAAGGAAGAAAACAGAGGTACATGCTTATAAACCCCTGAAAAAAAAAGATATATGATATTCTATATGTTATTACTTTATTAAGATTATTCTCTTGCCAAATAATAATGATAATAGATTATAGATCAAAAAAAAGAAAAAACTCACTTTTTGCACCAAAAAGTCCAGATAATAGTTTGAAAACATGGCCAGGCCCCCAAAATGTTGGTTTAAGTCTATTATTAACTAATTAAATATTATCTAAAGCCTTAACTATGATTGTGAAGTATATTATAAATAATAATATAGTGGTATTATATGCTCATTGGAGCTTTACTAATGAGAATTAGTGGTGGTGAGTGTGATTAAAAGCCCAGGTGCAATGGTTATCAATTGACTAATTTTAATAAAGACTTTAAGTATAACCTCTCTATTTTCCAAGAGTATAAATGATGGTAAAGAGCTTTACTATGTAGGAATTCAAGGGAAGTATGGGTATTTCTCTTTTGGGCAGAGAAAGGTCCCTTTTTATCCTGAAAATTGGTGGAAAGGACCTCGGGTCCTGTCCACATAGAAGGAGTGAGGATTTTCCACTTACATGGGAAGACTTGTGGCTTATACAGAGCTTTACAACACTTATTGGGTTCAGATGTGGTTTTGAAACCACATCTGGTCACTTCTCCACAATAGAGGGTGAAAAGTCTCATCTGGGGTCCTTGCAGATTTGTTCTGACTGGCGGGATTAATATAATTCTGTACAGCACAGTTCAGTTGACCCTGAATTAGTTGTACAACAGGTTATTGAGTTATAAAAAACACCTTTTTGTGGTGTTGACACCTCATAAATATGGTTGTGGGATACTATGTCACAGTATTGGATTTTATCCAATGTTGTGTGATTTTGACCTTAAAGCTGCAATACCTTTGTCAGTTTTGAATATAGAGAGCTCAAAAGAGGCTCATTTTGTATTCCTCAATTAGCTCTACACATTAGTTACTCATTTGTTATGGCTAACAGTAAATATGGTAAAGCTATACCAATTTTAAATTTCATTTTTGAGTTATGTATTTATTATGAATCCTGTAATGAGTTTGTTTGCTCAAAAACTTTAATTTTAGCCAAGATGTGGGGAAATGAAGGGAACTTTCAGAAATCTCTTATTGTTCTTATTCCAAAAAGACACCACTTTGGGTATCTCACACTAAAACAGTAGAACTTAGATTAAAGGTGAATATTTTATTCACCCTTATTTGGCTTTTATTTGAACATAACTGTTATTCCTTTGATTCTAGCTCCATTTGACTAGTACAATTGGATAGCCTTGACTGAGAGCTTTAATTTGATCCCCCATTTGATGGGGTTCTTCCTCTTCCTTTGAAATTTAGATGAGGTGAAAATTAGGGTTTATGCTCAGTTCTTATTTTGAGACTGAATAGCTTTGTCATTATTTTTCTTATGATTATTAGATTTATTTCTTTGGAAAGAGGTAACTTTACTCTTTTTTTTCATATCATTCATTATCTATTTTGGCTCATTCAATGTTTTGGTTATATTTTTCTCTACCATTGGTACATGGTATTCTGCTTTCATGTTTGTGCTCTGAATTTGAGTCGCAGGCTGACAAATTTAGTTTCCTTTTAATTTTTTATGTATAAATAAGTTGAAGTGTTGAATTTGGTGAGCTCCTTGGCATTGTGAAATATTCTTTGCAGCTGAAATTGCTGCTAGTTCAAGGTTCATTTACTGAATTAACTTGATAAATACTCATATTATTGGTGTCTTTTGGGAAGCTTAATCAACATTTTTTTATGTAAGATTTCCTTTTGACCCACAGGAAAGTTTATAGTAGCACATCATTTTCTAAAAATTATATTCCTGCTTGTTGCACTCTCTCAGGATGAACCTATGATATGGTGATGAAAGGCTATAACCATGAGTCTAACACAGAATTAATATTAAAAAATATGTTAAAAGGGCTCTAATATAGTAATATGGTTCTCATGAGCTTATTGAAAGACCTGGTTTCCTCAGTTATTTGTTGTGCTGCAATAATAATTAAAAATATAATTACTATTAGAGTTATAGTCAATCAATTATGAGAGTACTTCTGTTTTTGACAGCTTTACTATAAAATAATTCCAAGAAAAATAAAGATGATTCATTATTTTTTGATAAGAGAGGCTCTTTTTATCCTAATTCAGGGTAGTGGGATGTCATCCACCTCTTGAAGCATTCACTCCTGGGGCTCACTTGTGGTCCCACAGTCTCAATAAAATATTGAATTGAGCTGGATTGTGGTTTTGGGGCCACAAGTTGCCATTTTTACCCCATAAAGGGTGAAAAAACTTTTCTAAAGACCCATTAAAACTTTTCTGGTTCTTCTGAAGCATCAAAAACTGTACAGTAAATGTCTGGGGATCTCTGATTGGACAAGCTATAATTAATCAAAGTATAAGGGTCAATTGAATAGGTTTGATGCCTGAAAATTCAATTGTATGGGAGGATCTACCACAGTACTAATAAACACAGGAAGGGGGGATATTTATGGGCTTTATCATGAGTAATGGTTATATAAATGGACTTTTGAAAGCTTTGAAACCTCATAATTCAATTTTATGGGATAGTATCCCACAAAGCCACTCGCTGTGGGATTATAACCTCAAATACTTAATAGTTTGGAAAGCTTTGAAAATACAGAGCTCAAAATTGGCTCAAATGGTATCCACAAGCTAACTCTACAGGATGGATATACCTCTATCCCCCTTCAAGCTAAGTATGCCAAATTTATACAGGCTTGAAATATTTTTAAGCTTTTGTAAAATAGTATTTTTCTTTTTTTGAGAGAAAAGTAACAATAGCTTTTGATATGTGTAAGATGACAATAGGGGTAAAGTTTGAATTATCCCGGCTGTAGCCCTTCCATAAGATATTCTACTTCACTTCCCTTCAATCAAAACTGTGAAAGCTAAATGATAGGTGAAAAAATGGTATTATTTTTCCAGGTTGTTCAAATAGTATTTTTGTGGTAGTTTCTGATTCAGTTGCTCCACAGTCTTGGAGCTGGTACTATTGGATATCCCTCAGTGAAAAATTTTCAAAGACACACCACTTTGTGGGTCTGTGATGCAAACTCTGTATTTTGGGTGGGAGGTGAAGGTTAATCTTTATCCTCAGAAAGAATTTACAATCCCCATCACTTGGCTAATTCTTCTTTTTGGGTCATAATAATAATATCTTCTGAAAGAAGAAGGTATCCTTATTCATATTTTCACATTTGAATACTAAATTTTATAGGTTCTTCTCCTTGCTTTTATAGCCTTTTACCTTCATTTGCTTTAATAAAGGTTAAAGTTGTGTTGTTCACTTTTTCTTGTGTACAATGTTTATGGTATTTTTTAATGTCATTTTTTTGCTCTAGTTTTGTGTCACATGCTAACATACTTGATATCCTAAGCTAAACCCAAGATATATAACTTTATATAGGTTTTTCCTAGATAGCTCAGTGTGTGCTTTATTTTTCCCCAGGAAGAGCTATATTCATGAAATGATCAATTCACACCTATGCCTCAGTAGTAATATTATCAATACATCTCTTGAAACCCTCATGAAGATTTTTTAAAAAACTTAAGATATAATAATATTACTGCAAACAAAGTAAGCCATTGATTTTATTACCTCAATTTAAGTAAAAATTACTAATATTTTATTTATTTTACTTTGAATGTCCTAATGAAAATCAATCATAAGATTTGAGAAAATTATAATAATAAAATATCATTATGATGATAATTTAAGATATTTGTATTATTTATAATTAATAGACTAATATAGCTTATATTATAGAAATAATATACTAGAAGAAGTAAGTTAATATACTTATGGAAATCTATTATTGTTACAAAAAAATAATAAATACTTGACAAATCCTTCTTTAATAATACGAAGCAATTTATAAAAATAATATTACTAATATCAAAGCCAGATATTTATATAAGCACAGAAACTATTTATATCAATAGAAAAATAATTAATGTGAAAAAATAGGGAAACATATTATAATAAGAGAGAATAACCTACTTTTAACACTTGATATGATAATTTTGATTATTTTTATTCCTAAGAAAGTAATTATAACTTATTTGAAATGTATTACAATAAAAATAGAGAGAAATATAGCTTTTACTATTTTTATGTGGATTTATTTAAGATAATTCAAAAATAATAATCAGATATTTGTTTAATTATGTAAAAGGAAGTGATTACTACGAGCTAAGACTTTGGTCCTTTATAATATAAGATTTATATATATAAATAATAAGGGGTATTACCTTTTAATTAATTTTGTATTGAATTTGAGGCATCTGAGGGGGAAAAGAGGAAGAAGTGGTCTTTATATAGTAAATATCCTTCCCTCTAGCAGATTTTTACTTATTCTATCCACTGTAATTGATCAATACTATAAGGTTTGGTGATGATTACATCATTATTAAACCCTTTTATCTCATTATTCCCCCATATTTTAGAGTCATCACTGTACATCTGATTTTCTCACATCATAAGCTTGGAATATGATTAATTTTGTTTTTTAAGGTATTTTTTATAATAAAATACCAATATTTACCAGTTTTATCTCTTATCTAAAGTTTAATCTTAAGATAAGATTACAGTTAAAGATCAAAAATGATCAATTTTAAGCCTTAAATTTAATATTTAATGAATTTCAAGTTTTTCAGGAAGATTAAATTCAGACAGTGAATCCTAATATGTTGGCATGTCCTCACTAAGGTTCCAAGAGGATTTTAACAAATTATCAAAACTATATTTTTGATGATTTTTATTGTAATTCTTTTTTTCTGTCAAGATTTGCTATTTTAGACTTTAAATCATTTTTTCATAGGGTTATAGCTTGAATATCATGATAAAAATTACATCATTCTTCATTTATGAACTATTATGATTTAAATTAGTAACTCTTTTATATTTGGACCACTTTTAATCCTAAGTGGTCAACTGGTATTGCTATTTTGACCAATTTTTCTTTATTATTCTTAACCTTTTTATATCTTTCCAGATAAATTTTACAAATTGACTCTTATAGTCATTTTGTGGTAACTTTCATTTTGGATCAAGTCTTTATCATGAGTATTGCAAAATATGTGAGCTAAAAATCATTAATATATGCACTGATCATAAAAGTGAATATATCCAGGTATTGGGCTTACAGATATGACATAAAATGGTCATATATGTATTTTATGATGGGGAATCCAATTTTGTAATGCATCTCAAATTTTGATACATTTTTGTCTGAGATAATCAATAATTTATGCCTTTTTATGTCATTTTTACTTATTTTGATTATTCTTAAGATTTGAATTTGAATTCTTATTATTGAAATAATTTCTGTAAGATTTTTTGTGATATTTGTATTTTTTATTCATATCTCAAAGGCTCACATTAGTTACCACCAAAAAAGGATTGCAGCACAATCTCAAATAGTTAATTAGGGTATTGTCCACTTTCCTAAGTCTTCAACTGACTTTTCCATTTTTGAAGCTCAATAATGCTTAAATTATTTATTATTTTGGTCTTCTTTCATTTCTGAAACATTTTGAAGAACTTTCAGCATTAGCTATATCCTTCTCAAGTAGCCATTCCTCTTCTTTATTAGGGTTCCTATACCTTGCAAGGTATTCTCTTCCTTTTTTGTTTATTTTTCTCCTTTCTATAAGAACTTTCACAATTCTCTTTTCTTCTCCTTGCTACAGAGGAGGAATTTCAAGTGGTGGTATATTTTTTAGGGGAAATAATTCCTTATCACTTGAACTGTAAGCGTTTATTAAGCTTCCAAGGAATTCTGGGTGCTTGTTCATTAATTCACCTGCTAGCTCTATCTGCATGGAATTGGATCAATTCAGGGCTTTTATTATAAAAGTTCCTGAAAATTCATCTTTTAATTTATTTTTGCCTTTGAAGTTGATCACAGGACTAAGGCTCCTATTTCAAAATCAGGGGATTTATGAATTTTTCCCATCTTTCCCCTGCTTACTTGAAAGAATCTTTAATGCATCTATTTGCATTACGTCTTTCTTTATCAACCATTATTTTAAAGCATATTTCTATTGGGTTCATATCAGCTAAGTCCTTTTTAAGTGTATCATAGGGTATTCTTGGGTTTTAACCTTTTTCCAACAGAGCAGGTCTCTTACCAGTTGATTAATGAATAAATGACTTATATTCTAGCTCAAGCACTGGTATTAGAATACACCAATGATGGGTAAAATCATCATAGCTGTTTAATCTGAGTCCATAATCACAGAATCTTCAGATCATATCTTCTAGTGTTTGTATCATTCTTTCTGCCCATTCATCAGTATGATGATGATAGGCTGTTGAGAATGATGATTTTGTGTCAAACAGGTTATAGAAATTTTCTCATAAATCTTAAGTGAATTAAGTATATCTATCATTTATGATATCTTGGTATAATCCTGTATGAACAACTACTCTATTACATATTATTATGGGCTTATCCATAGCTGTTTCACCTGTGTGACAGGGTAAAAAAATTTGGGTTTACTGTACCTATCAACTAACACTAGGCATTCATTAAAACTCCTATCTCCTCCTAGGGGTAGAGGTGTTACTCAGTCTATATTGACTATTTCCCATTAGAATTTTGGTTCTTGAGCTTGAATCATCAGCCCAAATTGCTTCCCTGTGGCTCTATCTCCATTTTGGAATCTGTCACAAGGTTGGAAATATTCTGCAATATCCTTTCTCCAATTTGGCAACCAATAACAGCTCTTCACTCTTTCTAGTGTCCTTTCTTCTGAGATATTTCCAGAAAAAACACTGTCATGACATTCAGGTAGTACAGTATTTATTAAAGCTCTATCTGTTACAGTCATAGCATATGTGTGTTGGGTTCTATGGTAAATATTTCTAACAAGGAGTTGGAATCTTCCTTAATCATAAGCTTTTTCCCATAGTTAATCTAGTTTGGAATAGAATCATAGGTCTCTTCAGTATTTTATCAAGAGTTTGCATAAAATATAGCAATTATTATCTATCTTATAGCTTTCTTTAACTTGGTTAAATAATTATGTTCCAATTTCTGTAACACATATTCCTTCTATATTATTTTCTTCCTGTGTTACCCATGCTGTGTTTTCAGGTGTATTTTTCTAGATCCCACTTGTCAAGGGCATCTGAATTTTTATGATTATTTACAGATTCATGGACTTTAGTCATATTTCCTCTATACTCTTGGATATCAATTCTTCATCTCAGCATATGTCTATTTGGTTTCTTCATGTTTAATAATTACTTTACAGCATTACATTTTGTGATCACATAAAGTACTGTTCCATCTAAGTGATAATGTGAGTTATCTAAAACACACACTTAGAAGAGGAATTCCATTTGACTTTCTCCATACCTGGCTTCTTTTGGCTTAATTTTTCTGTAAATAAAGTAAATCGGCCCTTCAAGAGGTTTGTTATTGATGATTTTTGTTTTGTGTAGTGAAGTGCCTAATTCTTGTCCACAAGCATAAATTTACACTTTTTAAGGTAATTCCCAATCTTGAATTAAGAGGAAAGAGTAATTTGTGAGGTATTTTTTCAGTTCCTCATATTCTTTGACTCCCTATTCAGTAACTTCATAGACTGTTTGTTGATCACAGAGCTTATAAAGAGGTTTGAAATTCTTGCAAATTGGTTTATATGATACCTGTAATCTCCAGAAAGCCCTAAGAATGACTTCATTTCAATGCTAGTTTGGGTCCTTGGTTGAAGTAGCACTTCTGATACTTTTTTTTTATCTATTACTGAGCTTAGTCCAGGTACAACATGTCCTAGTTCTTTTAGCTCACTATATGCAAAATTATATTTCTCCAATGATATTTTAAAATTGACTAGAACTGTTTTTAATAATTCTCTTTCCAGTCTTTTCAGGTGGTTTTCCCAATTTTCTGAGGAATCCATGATATCATCAATGTAGATTATTAGCCATCCTTCTGACAGCTCTTCATGGAATATGGTATTCATCATTCTTTGATAATGGGAAGGGGAATTTTTTATACCAAATGGCATTATGAGTTATTCATATATGCCACAGTGAACTATTATCCTTATTAGTTTTTTGGAATTGCATGTTAAGACATTTTTCTAAAAGCTGTCAACAGAATCCATGGCTGTAATAAACTTAGCCTGTGACAGTTGTGTTAAGGTCTCATGGGTCCTAGGTATTGGATATCTATCAGGGATGGTATAGGTATTAAAAGCTCTCAAATCCCCTACAACACTTTTCTTAACATTATGCCATGTTATAATGACAGGCATAGATACCTCTACCTGTTCATTATGTCCTACTTCTCTCAAGATCCCTAGGTCCATTACTTATTTAATGTGGAACTCCAAGGCTTTTATAGCTCTTGGACTGGCTGGATAATCCAGTATTCTTAACAGGGGTGAATAAGGTATTTCTACATTGAGAATGATATCTACCTCATGTCTGACAATAACACCTAATGGTTCTTTGTCAGTTTCAAAGGCATTTCTGTATTTATACAGGAGATTAATTAACTTTTCTTTCAGTGTTTTTTGTTAATTCTTCATATAATTCTGCCTCTTAACTTTTAACTTATGAATAAGGGTTTCTATGAGCTTTTTTCTTCATTTTTCATAACATCAATTTGTTTGTTATTATTTAAGAATCCATATTTTTGTCTTTTATTGTCTCCTATGGTAAAATACCTATATTTTTTTTGAGATATCTAGTACATTAATTGATAAAGAGTCATTTCCAAGTATGAAATTGTTATTGGTACAATTATCCAGTACTAAGAACTCTATATTAATTCTTATAATTTGAGATGAATGTAGTAAAATCAATGTTAAATCCATAATTCCAATGGGTTTCATGTTTTCACTTGTGCTGCTAAATTTGACCCCTTGTTTTGGTATAATCCTTTTTTCCCAATATGGTATAATTGTTTGTAGATAATATTTTACAACACAAGTACAGTATGCTCCTGTGTCCAGATTTTCTTTCCTCTTAGCTTCTTTTCATAATAATACTTATACTTGATTTTCCAGATGTATAGCCCATTCCTTGTGCAGCTTTGGTTCTATGAAATTTGTCATCTTGTTGATTTGGAGGGAATTTAGCAGATGTTCCAATTGGATTTGAAATCCATTACTTAATAGATTAGATTGATATTATGAATTTGGGAACTATTTATGTTGATTTCATCATCTTCAGAAGTTTCTGATTCCAAAATTTTATTGATTTTTCTTTTTTTAAGGCAATTATTAGCTAAGTTCCCAATACTACCAAATTGATGGCATTTTTCTTTGCTAATAGGTTTTATTGGGTTCAAAAAGTTCTTTTGGTTTATCTTTCTTGATAAGCGGTTTTTTTGGACTTTTTATGTCCAAATTTTTCCATGTTCTTCCAATCCTGGTTCTTGTCACAATTTCTTCTAAATTATTAATTTACTCTTCTGTGGAATATGGTTCTATTCACCTTCTTATTAGGAAATTTTCTACCTCTTCTCCATGCTTTTTTAGTATTTGCATGTGTACCATTTCTTTGTGAAATTTCTGGATACAATTTATTTAATCTTCCAACTTGTTTTAATATCCCAATTAACATTTTGTCTTTTTCTGGGTCAAAGAATGAATTTTTGAATCCATTTTCTATCTTACACCCCCAAGAATCATTTTTACACCAAGACCAGGTGTTTTTGCCATTTTCTTGTCTTATTACAGAATACCATCTTTTTTCAGATTTTTCAAATAATGAATTTAATCTTTCATTGATTAATTCATCTGGTATGGCATAATCCTCTTGCAGCATATCAATTGTTTTAATAAATGAAAGATGGTCAAATTCACCTTCACATTTGAGTGTTGGCTATTATTTATGTTTAGGTTTTTCTTTCATTGGAGCTTGATTATTTTCTTAATGACTCAAATCTTTTATGAAGGGATTCATTATTTCCTCTTTTGGTTCAACAGGGCTTCTTATATGAAAAATGGGGTTGATATCTTTGGCATAGTTAAGTCAGACTCCTTTATTTTATCCATTTTCTAAGTAATTAGTCTTATTTCACTCGGAATATCATCTTGTAGATTCATTCTTGCTTACTCACATTTCTCTACATGGCTCAGGAGCAATTTCTGGGGCTATGAAGTCTTTTCTTTGAATTTTTCAACAGAACTGGACAATTTGTTTAATTTTTCTGGTAAATTGTCAATAATTTGGTAATAATGGATTGTCAAAGTCTTTTCTTTTATATATTTCATGTATGTAGAAAGCTGTTTTTTCCTTGGTATTAAATTTTGATTATTGTCATTTGAAGTTTTTTGATTTATTATTTTCAACCATAAATTTGATATCATCTATTTTTTAATTATTTTTTAAAGCAATTTGGAATACATATAATATACTGCTGCTTATTTCTTTTAATTATAATAAACTTTTTTGGATGTTTTTTAACGTAAGATGCTATTTTTTGATTTCTGATTAAGTATTCAAAAAATAAGGAGACAAGGTATTTCCTTGGGAAAGATGTTTGTCTCATTATTTGTTCCTCTTTGTCCTTGAATTCCATGAAGGTTCTGTCTATGGCATCTTTTTGGATTCTTGGGATCCTTCAACTTGGGAGATATGTTTTCCTCCTCTTTTTTTTCTTGCTCTCTTCTCCTTACGGGGAAGGTTGGTTGGCTTGAGGCTTGCTGGTAGAAGCTACCAGGACTTCTTCCTTTATTTCCTCCCTTTTTGTTGTGCCATTCCTTTATCTTTATGTTTTTAAGTTTGTATAATATTGGATTCCATCCATTGGAGCATTTCACTATTTCCTCCTCCTGGAGAAATTTCTTGTGGATGTTCCAGGAGTTCATCACTCCTTGGTAGACTTTGGGCAAAAATTCCCAGTCTTTTTCTTTGTATACTGTTCATTACTTTTTGTACTACCTCATTTATATTTCTATTTGAGCACTCTGAATATGATTCATTTCTGTTCTAGTGACTCATACTCAGTTCCCATTCAGGTACAGAAATAATAGGCATTGAAATTACTTGCCTTTGGTATATTTAACTTCCTTGTGTGGATTCTGTTTCACTGGTAAATTTTCTCTTTCTTTTCCCTTTTTTGGGATCATCTCTATATCTTATTCCACCTCTATTTGATTGGATGGAGTATTGGGAATGTCTTCTAGTATTTAACATCAAGAAAGAAATAGATAATAAAAATAAATTTCAAAAAAATAATCATTTTTTTTTCATGGAATTTGAAAAAAGGTTTTCACCTTCAGTTTCCTGAATGGTAGGTACTGGAAAAACCAATTTCTTGGTTATTATTGGTGTTGGAGAACTTTGACAAGTTTCTTCCATCAATATTTGATCAGTGGTTTTGTTATCCCTTTTTGGTCATCTTTAAGCACTAAAAGAGACAAATTAATATGAGTCTTTTATATAAAGTGTATTTTTGAAAATATATGGCAATTTCCACATAAAAATTGCTTTTTATCTCTTTTATATACAAGGAATTGGTAAAAAAATGTGAAATGATTTTTTATTTGTGTTTTATTTTTAGTTTTTTGAACACATAATAATACAATGATTCAATTAAGCTATAACATAAATTTATACTTTTGATTTATAAATATCTTTTCTAATCACTAGAGTCACTCAAGGAGAGGTCTTGCAAGCCTAAGGATGTTAAAATTCATGTGTAAGGAAATACAATTACTTTCCACATGCCTCAAAGGATTTCAAACTCAATAAATATAATTTCTCATTGAATAAACCCACTTTCAATCTTTTCATAAGGTCTTTTAAGTAATTATCACGTCCAGGAGCCCAAATGTAAGGTTTGACTATGAAACAATAAGTAGAAATTACCAATATTTTACTGATTATACTTTCAATTTCCTGATAGAAATGGATCATAATATTCAAAATAATTATAATAATAAAATATTATCATAATTATGATATAAGCTTTGTATATTGTGTAGAAAGAATAGAATAATATAACAAAATAAAGAATTTAATGTATTGATGGCAATTTTTTTTGCTACAAACAAATAATAAATTGATGAGAAATTATAATTCAATAACAAAAACCCATTTATAACAATAATCTTACTAGTATTAAAGCTATATATCAATATAAATACTATTTATACTACTTAAGGATTATTAAAGAAAAAGAATAGGGTAAAATATTATAATACAAGAAATTAACCTACTTTTAGCACTTAACATCTTGACTTTGATTAATTTTCTGCCTACTAAAGTAATCACAACTTACTTAAAATTTGTTTTAATTGAAAAATAGAGATGAATACAATTTTTACAAGTTTTCATGTGGATTTATATAACTTTGGAGAATTCGACCAATAATAATGAAATATTGATGCAACAATGTAAAATTAAATTATTGATACAAGTGAAGACTTTTTTCTTTTCTAACATAAGAGTTATATATATAAAGAATAAAGTATATTTCATTTCATTCAATATTGTATATTGAGTTTGAAGTGTCTGAGGGGGAAACAGAGGAAGAAGGGGTCTTTATATAGTAAATATCCTTCCTTCTAGAAGATTTTTACTGATTTTATCCACTGTAATTGATCAATATTATAAGTTTTGGTGATGATTAAATCATTATTAAATCCTTTATCTCATTATTACCCTGTATTTTAGAGTTATCACTGTAATTCTAATTTTATGACATCATAAGCTTGCCATATTACTTAATTTTTTGTATTAAGGTAGTTTTAATTATAAAGCACAAAGATACACCAGTTGTATCTCCTATTCAACTGTCAAAATTAAAATAAGATTACAGTTAAAGATCAAAATAATCAATTTTAAGCCTTAAATTTTAATTTTCACATGCAACTGAAATTCAGAGAGTGAATTCTGATAACTTTTCATGTCCTTACTAGGGCTTCAAGAGTCTTCCATTACATGATCAAAACTGTATTTTTGATGATTTCTTTTTTAATTCATCTTTTCTGTTGGAATTTGCTATTTTAGGCATTAAGCCATGTTTTTATGGGGCTATACCTTGAATATAATGATAATAATTATTCATGTATGAGCTATTAGAATATTAATTTCTACTTTTCTTAAGTTTGGACCACTTTTAATTTTAAGTTGTCAACTGGTATTTTGATTTTGACCAATTTCTCTTCATTATTATCAACCTTTTTTATAGCTTTCCAAATAAAGCTTAAAACTTTATTTTTGAATTAATTTTGTGGTAAATTTGATTTTGGATCAATTATTTATATTTTTTATTTCAAACTTTATGAGCTGAAGAGTTTGAATATATGCACTGATCAAAAAAGTGCATATATCCAGGTATCTCAGTAACTATTGAATTTACAGGTGTGAAATAAAAGAGTCATGTATGTATTGTATGATGAGAAATCCAATTATATAATTTATTTAAAAATTTTATTCATTTATTTCTGTGATAATTCAGAATTTATGCCTTTTTATGGCAGTTTACTTATTTTAATCATTTCAAGATTTTGATTTTAATTCTCATTATTATAATAAGCTCTGTATAAGTGTTTGTGACCTTTTTGGATGCTTAGTCATATCTCCAGGGCTCAAAGAAATGCATCCAAAAATAAATGAAGTAAACATAAGCTTTTAGACACTTAACCTGCTTAAATTTGGGATAACCATGTCTTTCTGATGTGAAATACAAAATTCTGTAAGGATTGAAGGGTAATTTAACTAGTAAAGTAGTTCTTTACCTGAATATCTCTAATATGGAATATAAGAGCTGATTTATTTCAAAATTCTATAATAGTTTCAAAAAAAATAGCTTAGTTTTCCTCATACTAAGTAGGTAAATGAGAAAAGAAATTCAAAAAAGAAGAAATCATATTTAATTGAATTAGAGAAAATTGCATTTAATAAAACTTTATTTTCTGAATATAATTTTTTTAAAGAATAAAAGAATTTTGAACAAAATTCAACAAAATGAGCTATTGCACTAAAGATTATGTTGGAAGATTTTTGTACCCAAAGTTTAGCTTTTAGACCTCAAGAATTTCAATGGAATACAATACTGAAAGTACTCAATTTAAATTTCAAAATTACAAGCTCAATATCTTAATATATTAGTAAATTGCTTTTAGTTTATAAATTCGTTCAAATAAATTTCTGAGATTTATTAGCTAGACAAGATATAAATATAACTTACTGACATATGTCTTAATATATTAAGAAATTTCTGCTTTACAAAGGTGAAAAGGTAGCAACTTGTAAAATTTGTAACGAAAATCATCTCAATATAAATGCTCGCAATTGAGATTCTCAAATAATAAATCAATAGCTCTTTACTTTACTATTATATTTTATCATCTATTAATCAGATATCTTTTTCTTTTAGAAAGAAATTACAATTAATATATCTTGTTTTATCAAGAACAACAACCTGATTAAAACTGATGCTGAAAGATGTTTTTTTGTCAAACTTTCCATGGTGTTCCAGCTTTCTCAGTAAATAGGAAGTAAAGAAATTTTAAGTAAAATATCATATTTAATAGAAGAGATCAAATTATAGTTTTTTTCCTGGGTAATGAATATCTGATATCGCTCACCATACCTCAATTATTATACCCTCCAACAACATCTTCATGCGAATTTTGAAGCATAGTTAATGAAAATTTATGTTTAAGAGATTGAAGGGAAACCACTAAAGATCTTCCATGTATCTTTTAGACTATAGGCAAAAAAGTAACGTAATGATAATAGATTGAAATTACTGTAATAATCGAGATTTTACCATTATTCTACGATGTGACTATGAAAAAATACATTAAAATAGTGTATTTTTGGATAATTTTACTATTAATTTCCTCATTAAATTGGAGGAAATGATAATAAAATGATTGTATAGTCTAATTCATAGGTTCTTATGTAAACCTAATCACATTTATACAGGAAATATGATCAAAAATATTATAAAAAAAGAAGTAAAATACAATATAAATGTTTCAATAAGTTCATAATAAATTTAAAACTACAATGACAAAAATTGATGAAAACGTTTATTTCTAAAAAAAACAATTTATAGTAATTTCTTAATAAAAAATTCATTATATTACAGATAATAGAAAATATTTTTATATTATTTTAAATAGAAATATTAAGATAAAATCTGGCGAAATTACTACAATATTACATTTTGTGTAATCCTGAAAAGGAAATAATACGTTTTATGGGTTGAATGTAATTTAATAAATTACATACAGTAATAATATTATGAACAGCTTTTCATAATTTTATTTCCAGAGATATTACATTTTTCTCTATAAGAGTAGACTATAATGAGAATTAATTTTATAACTTAATTATGATAAATATCTTATGATTAATAAATATTTCTTTCTAAATTTTATTTCACTATATTTACCTAAAAATATAGGTACTTCAATGTTTTGGTCAATTTGATTTGATAATATTGTGAGTCCGGGGAATCATGATTGCAGAGGAGGTATTTTTATAATAAGTAGCCTCTATTCTGTTACTATAATTGTAATAATAGAATAGTAAGTATTGAATCTTCATAAGTAAGTCAATTTTTCTTGGTATTGCACTATTCATCTAAAGTTCGAACTATAAATAAAAATCTATTGCTCAAAAGCCTTACAATATCATTAATAATAGAAATTTTTGATCTTCTAAAATTAAATCAACAAATATATTATCATAAAATTAGTCTATAATAATGTAAATAAGTTCTTGAAATCATAAATAATAAGAATATGAGGCTTTTTTCTACTTGTCCTTAGACCACTATAGCTATGCTAGTGTTATATTTACAGTTTATCTCTCTTTTTGGGGGGAATCAACATCTCATGAAGAAAAATATAAAATATATAAACTAAATAATCAAAATTCTATCCCTTATATCTTTCTGATAAAACCTCTTTATATTTGAAAATTGAAAAATTCAACAAAGAACAGTTATTCCCACAATGTTTTGTTAATTTTTTCTCACAAAATTTGATCACCAAGTATTTCTTGAATGAGATATATTGAATATTTTATGATATAAAATACAGAATATTGTATTCAAAACCTATTTTCACTCAGAAATGGGGAAAAGCTCATATATCAAATTTATCTCAGTAAGCAGTGGCGTTACAGGTATTTAATAAAAATTTGAGAGATTTAATATTAGATTAGGAATCAAATTTCTTGCTTCATTTGATAATTCCCTTTATTATCAATATCATTTGAATATAAGTTCATTTATCCTAATAGGATATAAACTTATTATTTCATAATTCTATGCTAATTCAGGTATTTAAATTAGTAATAATGATATAAATTTCAGATTTATTAAAAGAAGATTACTTCAAGTAGAAAGAATACCTCCATTTTTTCATGAAATTTCTTGAATTCATAATAAATATATCTATATTCTCATTTTATTACTGTTTCATTCATTCTTTTCATAATGATGAATAGAATCTTGAGTATTTATTCTTTGAATGAGAATTTATCAATTCATTTGTATTACTTTTTAGGATTTTTAAGTAAGGATTAAATGATTATTATAGCTCAAAGGTTATTATTGTGTATACAGTGACTAGTTTTCTATTTGAATACTTGATTTCATTTGTATAACAGTAATATCCTCTTCATTGTTGGTTTTTATCTTGGTATATTGTATTTGTGCCTCTATTTTAATATGTAAAAATATATCAAATTTTTAAAGAAAAATTAATTAAACCCACGATATGAGGAGCTAAAAAAGCTATTAGAATTCGCAAGATAATACGGTAACAAGAAAGTAATTAAAACCCATGATTATATCAAGCTGAGACCCATTGACTGTCTCAAAGGAGAATTAGGATAGACGTTAATGTTATTTTATGAATAATTTTCTTTCTAATTTCAATATGTTACTCATTTCTCATTAAAATAATTAAGAGATATATTCTCTTCAGACACTAAATGAATAATAAGTTTCTTCCATTATAAAGCGGTCAGAGTACATGTCGCATCGAAGGAAATTAGTATGATAAAAGTCAAATTCTATTTATGAAGAAATACTTGATATTGATGATGTTAATCTTTGATATTGAGTATTATCATAACTTGAACTCATACTATCAGCCTATTGCTCCTACTTTTTCATTACCACAAAATTCAATCTGATTTTTAAAGCCAAGTCAGACACAGGATCTCATTCATTAATTTTTTCATGAAATTGTGAGCTCCCAGGCTCGAAAATAAATCTATTATACTTTGATAAACTCATATATACATGAAAGATTTCTTCTGAGTTAAAATAATAGCTAAAAGCACCAAACCCAATGACGAACTATCAAAAAGTACAATATCACATTCTAACGGAAAACAATATTATGAGACAGAAATGAATAAAATTTAAGCGGATTTTAAAGCTTTAAAAATCAGGATTTCATTATGAAATAAACTAATTTTAGTCTTTTATTTTCTGAGTCTCATTTACTCTTTTGTGTTTTTTTAATCAAAAATGGTGCTATGTATGGTTATTCCAAAAATCCAAAAATAATCTTAGGATAGAATTTTCTTTAAAATACAAAAGAATAAGTAAATATTAGAGTAATACCCAATATCAATTTCAAAAATAAAACCTTATAAGGAGGCCTTTTGGGAAGCTGAAAAACCCCTTTAAAAACTTGAATAAACAAGGTGCTTTAGGTAAAAATTCCAAAGTTTTATCCAGTCAATAATTTCACCTCGCAATCTCTAATAAAATATTTACTCTATTTTGCAAATATTTATTGAATAATATTTGAGAAATACTAATATCAAACGAAGCTCCACTTTAAAAATCTGAATGTTAATTGAAACTTTTGACAAAATAAATATAATTATTTCGAGATGTTTGAGCTATTGAACTCTTCAGCTATTCTCAACCAATACTAAAAGTAAGGTACACTTCCTTTTGCAGTAATATTGAGAAACATAAAGTGGAATTGTTGGAAATATGAATATCTCAGAAAAGATTTCATTTTAGAGTTGAAGCTGCAAGTTTTCTGCGTTTGTATAGTAAAATATTCATGCTCATAACAGTGAGACATATTCCATTATATGTCATCTGAACTCCAGGAGTGTGATAAGAAAACATCTGGTATCTTAATCCCATGCCTTTGGAAACCAAATTTCCAATTTATTCTTTTAGTCGAAGAAGGGATGACCACAAATCCGCAAGTGGAACTTTTAATAACCTGTTCCTTATTTTTATTTAGAAATTATATGGTCTGAAGAAATTCTAAAATGGTATTTGTCAATTTCTTTTAATAAATTTCCAGGATCCTGTAGATCTTAGAAAAGTACAAATAAATTCCTTCTGTTATTTAAGGCTAATTCTTCCTTTTCGTTTCAAATTAGTAAAAATTCATAAACATATTGATCTTAATAAAAATTCTTTTAAAAAAAGGAGGGAAATTCAAAGTGGTAGGCCAATTTTCGGTAACCTAAATTTTTCCCTGAGGGAAGGTTCTCTAATGACTAAAATTTGTATAATTTTGGCGATTTTATCTATTATGTAACAGCTCATTTCTATACAAAGAGATATTTAATTTGGATTGGACCCCCTTCTATTTTACTTCTGGGCTCCCTGAGGTATTTGAAAATTCGAAAAATAAGGTGGGTTAAACCTCCTAGGAGAGAATTGCTTCTGTACATAAAGCTTGTTCATTCCCATGGAACCCTATCTCTCCCCATTTTGTACTCTGTGATGGTAAAAAATGACATTTATAGGAAATTCTAAAATAAATTTTTGCCCCAGTTTTCGTTTTGGTGGTTCTTTCTTGGAGTCTGTTTTTGACTTTCAATGTAATTTCTCTTTACCCTCTTTAATTATTTAATTAGTTTTTCTCCTCCTTTTAGATTTCAATTTCTTCATTTTCTTCTAAGAATTGTTATTATTATCCATCATTTGATGAACATTTTGGTATTATTTTTTATTTTCAGTTTTTTTATAGTAGTTTTTTCTCCAAATATGGTATTATTAACTACCTTTTCCAATATATCTGTCTATTTTTATTTTTCTCTTGTTTTTTTTTGAAATTTTCAAAAAACCTTTTTTGCTCATTTGCTTAATTTTCATTTTTGTTTTGACTTTTATTTTCGATTTTGATTTGGGAAAGTTTCCTTTTTGAGAAAAATAACAGATTTTATCTCTTTAATTTTGAAATATGAATTGAAATTTTGACAAAATGACTATATCATTATCTTTCCCAGAAAAATATGATTAAGGCTTTCAGCCTCAAAAAAGGAAAACCTTACTAGGAGTATCCTAGTGCTAATGGTTTCATGAATTCACAAACACTGAAGCTAAATAAATTTCTAATTTTTTGTGTCAATACCGAAATTGGGTTTCATTTAAAATCTCCCTGAAATTTATTTCACTCTTCTTTCCACAAAAAACCAAGGGAAGAAAAATTCATTTTGTTTAGAAAAGAACAACCCTTTTCAAACAAAATGAAAGCTCTAAGTTTTTTTCAAGACAAATTATTTTATTGAGCTAAAACAAATATAACTAATTTTTAAAAGTAAAACATATTCTTAATTTTTTTTTGAACCCAAAAATACTTATTACAATTATTATTTCATGATTTTTTGAATAATGGTCTTAAAGAGCTTATTTACAAGAATTAGGTGAATTAATTAACTAAAAGAATATTTGGATTCCTCCAACATGAAAAATGAAGCAATTAGGGCTCAAATAACACCCACATTTCTCACCTTGATATGGGCACTCCTTCCTGGAACACGGAAATATCATGTGCCTCTTTTCCTTCAAATCATGAATATCCTCCTGAAATATATCATTCAATTATAATAGTAATAGTATGAAAAAATTAATTCGTTTTCTATTTTCCCTGAGATTATGCTCTAAACCAACCAATCTGCATCTTCTCATATATAAAGACTACCGAGAAAACTCCAACATTAATTGTTCTATAACATTTTGATCTTATGTTGCAATTTGGTTTCATTTTTTCGTATGAAATAATGCTTTTCCTATTTTGTCAATTGTTTATTATTCTTAATATCTATATCACATTCTTATTCATATTTAATAATAGGGATTATATTTATGATATATCTTTCAGATTTATAGCATTCAAGTTACATTTGAAGCTAATTCTGTACTAAATTCATTATATTCTTTTGATAGCTTGTAATAAGAAGTCAGTATTGCCATTATTCAAGGAATTGATAGCTAAAGTAATCTTATTCAATAAATAAATTAAAACTAACTAATCCTCAAGTGGTGAAATTGAGCTTTCTAAATAGAAAATGAATAGAATGAAAATAAGAGTGGTTTTTGAAAAAATGAGATTAAATATTTGAATAAACTTTCAATTAGGCTCCTACCTTTAAATTGCGCCGAATTTCCCTTTAGATGAATTTAGAAATGTATATTGGGTTCTAACAGCTATAAAAAGTTCCACCAGCTTTGGAAGGGGTATTTAGTTTAACCCAGGTTAGAACTTTACTTCTTGACTTCTATCAAGGTTTTCTCATCTTCTTAGACAAATTCTAATTTTTTTGAAATGTCATACATAAAATTAAAATATTTAATTTAATATCATGTTTATTTTTGTAAATATCAGTCTTTGCTGGAAATTTTTCATTAACCACTTCTGTCTGACTCCTATGAGGTAAATTGACTTATTCTACATTACGGAATGAATTTTTCTAGAAAACTCACTAGGCCTTTCCTAATTAATTAATGAGATTTTTTTCCGCATAATTTTAAATTCCTTTTCTTAGAAAGATTTACTCCAAATTTTAGGCTCTTTAAATCAAATTATCGCATAATTTTCATTTATCATAAGCTCTACTCAATATGCTTATCCGTCCCCGATTTAGATTTAATACACTGAGTTTTGTATTCACATGTTTGAAAGATTAAATTTACTCTTGGAAAAAAATAAGCATGGTATTAGGTATTCTGAAAATAGGGCTTACACAGCCACATTTCATAATCAGTGTTTTTTTTCAAATATTCCTTTCAATCAAGATTCAAGATCTGTTTATAAGAATTAAATGGAATAAAAAATAATCTTTAGTTACTTAATCAAACGAATTCATTCAATCTGAGAAATTTCAAGAGAGGGAAATTTTCTCAAGTATTGAAATAATTATTCATTCATCATAATGAAAATATTCATATAATTTGAAAATTTAATAAAAGCACTTTCAGACTATTAAAGCTATTTTGATATATTTTTCCATAAATTAAAGGCTCCTGAGAGTAGTAAGGAGACATTTTTCCTACATAAAGGCTATTAGGGTAAGCTCATAATTTCAAATTTATATAAAAGCAAAGCCATTGTGGCTATATCCTAAAAAATTAATTTAATCCACTTCTTAATTATAGGTAATTAATCACATTGATATAATCATATTATGATATTGGTATTAAGCCTTCATTTATTTGTGTTTTGATCAAGAATATTATCAATATTCCTCACAAACTTTTCCCCTTGTTATTAGTGAGTAAAATTTCTACTTTAAATAGAAAAAAAGTTCAATATTATCATAAATGGATTGGGAATCAAATTCAGGGAGGTTATAAGGAATATTTATAATACTCACATTTTCCCAAGAAATTTGTTCATTCACATAAAGAAAGCATTGTGGCTTCAATATAAAAATCAACTTCATAGAATTTGGTAAGAATTAATTTTATCTTATCTTTTTCTTAATATTTTGAATCTGAAGATTATAGAAGATGATAAAAAAATATTTAGAATCTTTTTTTCTATATGCAAATATGGGCTTCTTACAAAATAAAAGTACTATTATCTCTATTAATTTTGCTATTAATTTAGTAATGAAGTATGCTTTAAACAGGAGGCTTCAAATTTTTAATATCCTTTTACCCATAGGTTAAAATAGTAGTATTGAGAAGAGCTTTTCAAATGAAAATCAAAAATATAAAAAAATATACCAAAATCACATCAGAGCTTATGATTTAGTGAATATTTCAAACAAAATCATTCTCAATCTTCCTCAGACTCTATTTCTTACTTACTTTTTTCAGCTCAAAATTTTATTATCTATTCAAATCCCTGTCTTCTTTCAAAGAATAGATCTTTCAGAAATTTTATATTTTCTATTCACTTCTCTCAAACAAAAATACAATTATTCATAAGATAATAAATAAAATATCTGGTAGGGTATTCTAGTTTCATATCAAGATTCTAAACTACATTCTTTATTCATCTAGAGATATTTTTTTGAATTTTTTACTGTATATATGCCTTCATAAGTGATAAATTATAAAATAAGCTATGTTTGTATTTTTTTACATTTTGATATTTCACTTTTTGACAATCAAAAAGCAGAAATTTTCCCTAGACCTATTAAAAATATCCATAAATTGAATATTTCATCAGAAAATTAGGCATTTACAACTGGAAATATAAGTTTTGAATATATAACCCTATTTTTTTCAATTTTATTCTATTTAATCTATAATCTTTCATTTAAAAATAATTTCCAATAGCTATCACATATTTGGTATTAAGTGAATATTGAGAAGTACAATTTTTTTAAAGAATTTGGGAATAAGTGAAATATATATTTCATTGATAGTTTACTCTGGAAAAGAAAGGTCTGTACCCTTAAGTTGATATTTTAAGGCTCAAACCTTAAAGACTTTAGACAGGAAGAATTGTATATCATTAGTTTTAATTATATTGATTCCTATATCATATTATTCTTAAAGAATAAATATGAACATTTAGTTGATATTTAATTAGGTAGTTAGCTATTCAGTTATTTGAAAACATGGAATTAATATAAAAAAATCCTATATTGGAATCTTCTAAGAAATAAAATAAGTAGAACTATATAATTCCTCTCCTTCAATAGTTTATTTTCTCATTGTAGATCACTTTATGTCAAAGGGTAAATTTCAAACTCATTTTTTTTGCATTAATTATGATAATCTTCTATCATATAGCTTCTTGAAAATCAAAGTTTCTGGATACACCCTTATAGCTTTAGTTTATAGATAGTTTCTTTGGGGTAATGGTAGATTTACATAAGGTAAATGGTAAATACACTTAAGCCCCTTGAATTATTTTTCCATAAATTAGTGGAGGAAAGTTTCAAAAACAGCCCCAAATGCTTTCATTTTATTTTATTTCAAATTATTCATATTTGTTTTTCTATTATAAAGCATAAATTTCATCATATAAGCCTAAAATTAACATTGAAGCCCCATTTTAACTTGAATCTTTTAATGAAATCAAATTTTTCTTGCAAAATCTTACCCCACAGCTTTCCAATTTGAAACCAGCTATTGAAATCCTTAAATTTTGCCAATCTTTATCACTAGCTCTGGGGTGGGCTGATAAGTACTAGTTGAACTTCTTTTTGTCTTTTTTATACCTTCTTTCAACCTCCAAAACTTCTGAAAAGTGTTTGGAAGTTGATTCTTATGGCTCTTTCTGATATTTTTGTTTTTTTATAAATTTATTTATATAATATCTACGCAATTATTACAATTCTGTAACCTCCTCATTCAATATTCTCCTGAATCTTATTTGAGGCATCAAAAATATTAATCACAATTCCTTTAAAAAAAGATATTTTTCAATAGTCAATGCCTTTCTGATAAAAATTTTGACTAGAAATGCTTAAGTTTGTCAATTTGACAATTTTTTTAATAAGACCTCCCCAAGGTATTAAGAACAATAGATGGAGATAAATTTCTTTTAAAGAGACTAATAGAAATTAAAAATGTAATATTCAATTATTGGGTACTACTTAGCAAAATTTATCTGGGTACTACTGTGGGGGTGGCTGTCAGAAACACCCCACTTTGGACCCAAAATATTTTACCCATGAAGCCCCCCATAAATTCAGAAATCTTTCTTGAAGTTTCCTCAAATCATGAGGAATTTTTGTGTAAAACTATGTTTTTTTTTCTCCAACTTTGGCTCTAACCCCAAACTTCCAAATTTTATGTAAAAAATGTGAGGAGATTTTATGTTCTGAAGGGGGCCCTGAGTAATTTCTTTTGGTGTAAATTCTCAAGATTTTGGAGTTGGTTTTTTCAGAAAATTGGAAACATATCTGGTTTTTTCAAAAGGAAATATTAAATTTTTTGGCATAAATTGGTAAAAACACATAAATTTGATGAAAAATTTAAAGAATTCCATTTATTTACAATTGTGCTTATGCAATATTATCATTATCCTTTTTTATTATAAATCCCCTCTAAGATATATGATCATGAAATTTATTTGAATCCAAATTCAAAAAAAAACTATCCCAATACCTTTTCATTATTTTTTGTATCTCTAAGCTTATATTTCAAGCTAAGAAAGCCATTAATATTGATATTCTTTGAGAAGAGATATCCTTCTTTGATTACCAATTACTCTTTGTACTGAAATATTGAAATTTCATTAACTGTTTCAATTTAATTAAGAATTATGAAGAACTATGGTCTGTATCGAAATTATATTTCCAGTTGCATCTGAGAGATATAATTTTCTATAGATGGGGATAAATAAATACCTACATCTGAAAAACCCAACTTATTAGTATGTTCATATTCAATACTTGTAAATAATTATATTACAAATATTATATAAATGAAAAAATTCTTTCAAAAATCTCATATAGCAATCTTGATTTTGATTTTTGATTCTATATCCTACGTTGAAGGAAATCTCCTATCTTATCTTCAATGAGAGTCTCAAAATTGATTTGAAAATTTATTTTATTAAAAGATAATCCCCAAAGTGAATTAAAGTTGAAATTTGAGCTTAAACATGTAAATTTATATTGCTATCAATTCTCATTCATTTTTTAAATATATATTTATCTTTCAATCCAAAAGGATTTTATTAATTTTGAAAAGTTTTTATTGTCCTTTTTTTACAAAAACTTCAAATTAATCATGCTTCAGTTATGCTTAATATTTAATTATAAGATTAACGTATGATTTAATTTATAAGAGTTAGAAATATGAAAATTTCATTAAAACCAAATAAATTTCTAGAAATATTCTTCTTGTGGAAAAGAATAAAAAATAAATTTATTTTGTAACGTTAAATGATGGAGTCTTGTGGTCAAGTCCAGATCATAAGCATGAAATATAAAACCATGAATTATTGTGAAAAAATAATTAGCAAAATGAATCAAAATATTATAATTATTAGAAAGAAAATTTCTAATCTCAGTATATGATGTGTGATAGCATTTCAGAAACTTTTAAATGGAGGCTTGGCTTTGATTCAAGTAAAGTAGATCCTCTTCACAGACTAATTTGAATGCTTAAAATAAATAAAACTTTATTTCTTCCTTTTTTAAGGAATTATGGGCTTAATTCCAAAAAATAATAAAAGGAACTTGTTATTTATACTTATCAATCATTATCTTTTTCTCATATTATTATCATTTAAATTCAACTATCTATTTTAGCTCGATTTTTTATCATTTCCTTCTTCTTTTCCTTTTAACTTTGATCTTTATCATTTCTTTTCTTTTGAAGAATCAGTTTCAATTGATATAGTAGTACAAGAAAATATCTCAAATCTATCATAATAAATCATTGGTACTTAAACTGCTCATTATTCAGTCAAGAAGCTGAATATAATGACATAGATCTGTTCAGACTTGAGGTGTGTTAATTTTCTCACAATATAACAAACAAATCAAGATTTTTTTAAATTAAAATGGCTCAGAAAGAAAACCCTAAAGTTACATAAAATACTAAAAAAGTCATTAACTGACCCACTAGAAATTTAAGACAAATTTCTTTTTAGAACCACCTTAGTGGGAGCTTGTCCCATCATTAGTTGTTTATTAAGGAAAATATCCAAAATTTGGGGATGGGGGTTTCAAAATACCACCATTCCAAGTCTATCAGACTTTAAATGGGGAACCCTGTCAGGAAAAGACATTTATGAAAGAAGAAGGAAAAATCAAGAAGATACAAAAACAGAACTTGTGTACTTTATTCATGGAAAAGAAACTTAAACCTTACAAGGAATGAAAGACTTTTTTAAGGAAAGCTTCAAGCTCACAGTCTCATTAGGATTTATAAGAAATTTTCTCAGAAACATGGATATAAATTGGAATAAAGTGAAAAGATACCATCCACTTGGAAAATTCCAGTTCTGCTGCACCAATTTGAAAAAAATTTCAGCTGGAAGGAGATTGAGCTTTACTTCCAAATTTTTTTCATGTATGAGTTAGGATTTCATATTCAATAAAGAAGATAACTTTCTTAGTAGCCATTGATTATTTTTTATATAAAGCCATACTGTTGATGAGTATGTGATATATTTTGTGAGTCTTATGTATCCTTTCTAAGGGATACAGGTCTACTAGATGTATTGATCTTGCTTCCAGAAATCAAGAAGGTTAACCTCATTGGTGCCATATCCAATTAGTGAGATTTCTATTTTGAGCTCCTTAATTCCAATGGCCAGATAGTTGAAGGGGTGGTCTCTGATGATATATTGCTTTTTATGTGAATCCCTCATTGAAAATACTCAAAATGTCATTTTATTAATGGAAAATGCACCAATTTTTTGGGGAGCAAGGTTTTATAAAGTTTATAACACTTTCAATTATTAAAGGTAAATTTACCTTGAGTTCCTCCCACAATATTCTCCCCTTTTCAATATTATTTAATTCATTTTCCACTTGATTGAAACATATATTCAATCAAAAAAATCCAAATCTTGTTCTAAGATTTTTCATTTTACTAAAAGTTGAATCAAAAAACTATTTGGAACTGGTAAAATTCAAAAACTTTATTCAAATTTTAGAATACTTTATTGAACCTTCTTAGAGATTCATCCAGCTACAGGAACCCTTCTTTCTGATGGTAAGGTTTTACTATGAAACAATAAGTGAATATCACTAATATTTTACTTATTTTACTCTGAATTTCCTGATTAAAATGAAGAATAAGATTAAAGATAGTTATAATAATAAAGTATTATTATAATCATCCCATAAAAATATTTTTATTATTTAAATAAATAAAATAATATAATATAATTTAAATATATTAATATTTAATAATTGCTATATTTATGGCAATTTATTATTGTTACCAACAGATAATAAATGTGTAAGAAATTTTCATTTCATTATAAAAAATACTTTATGAAAATAATATTACTAATATTAAAGTTATATAATAATATAAATACTATTTATATTAATGAAAAAACTATTAATAATCATAATTAAGAGAAATAATACCTACCTTTGACACTGAATATAATAATTTTGAATTAATTCACACCTAAGAATGTAAATACCACTTATTTAAATTGTATTTACAATAAAAACAGAGATAATCACAAATCTAACTGTTTCTATGTGGAATTGAGGATTTTTAGAGATAATTGAACAAAAACAAAAAGATATTGCATTGATCATGTCAAAGTTGGTGATTACTGAAAGGTTGATCTTTGTTCTTTAATAATATACTAGCTTTATATATAAAAATTAAAGGAATTAACTTTTAATTTAATTTTTTTATGTTTTTGATGTGTCTGAGGGGTATATAGAGGAAAAATAGCTCTATTTATATTGAAATATTCCCTCTTAGAGTCCAGAAGGCTTCTATTAGACGTTTATTGATTGTATCCACTGAAATTGATCAATAGTTTAGGTTTTAGTGATTATTAAATCATGATTAAACCTTTTTCTCTCATTATTATGCTATTATTTAGAGTTATCACTGTAACTCTAAGTTTTCTGACCTCATACGCTTGGAAAAGTCTTAAAATTCATTTATTTTATTACTTCTAATAAGAATATACTACTATAAAAAAGTTTTATCACTTATTCAAACTTTAAACTTACAATAATATGACAGTTAGTGATCATCAAAGATCATTTGTAAGCTTGAAATTTGATCATTAATACCTTTTGATTTATTCACGCAAAATCCATTCAGAGAGTAAGTTCTGATAGCTTGTAATAGCCTCACTAAGATTCCAAGAGAATCTCATTACATCATCAAAACTCTATCTTTGATGATTTTCCTTGTAACTCATCTTTTCTGTCAAAATTTACTGTTTTAGACTTTAAACCATGATTTCATGCAGTTTTACCTTGCATATAATGATAAAAATTACATCATTACTCAAATATTAACTAGTATAATACTAATATCCACTTTGTTTCAAGCTTGGACCTCTTTCAAATTAAAGTGGTCAACAGCCATTGTTATTTTGCTCAAAAAACCCTTGTAAGTTTTAACCTTGCTTATAGCTTTTCAAATAAAGCTTCTATACATATTTTTACAGCTAATTTATGGTAACTGTATTTTGATGATGAACAATTCAAAAGATATGAGCTGAAAATTATCAATATATGTGCTGATCATAAAAGTGCATATATTCAGGTTATCTCAGTAAGTATTGACTTTACAGATATGAAATCAACATGTTATATGTATAGTTGTTGATTTTGAACCCAATGTTTTAATTAATTTAACATTTTGTTTCATTGGTTTCTGAGATAATCAAAAGTTTATGCCCTTTTATGGCATTTTTACTTATTTTAAGATTATAATTTCAGTTCTTATTGTTGAAATAAGTTTTGTAAAGTTGTTATGTGACCTTTTTAAATATGTGGTTAGATCTCAAATCCTCAAACTGATCCATAGCGGCATGTCCCCATGATTTATTATTTAGGGTGCTGGTAAAAACACATAAACCCTTACATTTGTTTACCAATCTATTGCAAAAAGATGTAGGTTTTTCATAAAAACACATAATTGGCCCCTTTTCTTTGAAAAAAAAAACCTCCTCAGCCCAAGTTTCCAGGAATTTTTGGCCAGATTTTTTCATTTTTGGAATTTCAAAATCCCAAACTTTTCTCATAATTTTGTTTGTCAAATTTCTCCAAATATACCAATTTAGAAAAATGGTCAAATTCTTCAAAAATTAAGTCAAAAAATTCCCATTTATGAAATTCCTGCAATTTTTTTAAAAAAAAGAAAGAAAAGTATGAAGGGGTCAATATTGAGAACTAAAACCCAGAAAACCATACTTTTGGGAGTTTATTTGGGTGGGACAAGTGTAGGACTCAAAAGGTGTTTTTCCTTTTCATAAAAAGAGTAATTTTTAGAATTTTTCTGTTTGGAAGTAAAAAAGTTCCATAACTATAATAAAGAGCTTACTGAGGGGGAGTTAAATGGTAAATAAGACTGGGAATGAGGATAAGTTGGATAACTTGTATTTACAAAAAACAAATAATAAGTTAAATCTGACTCAACCTCCAAATTGATGAATTTCTAGAGATTTCATTAATAATGCCATCAATTCCAGAAACAATGCCCTGATTTTCATTAAAAATGGGCCTTTGAGGGGAAAAAATAAAGAAAATTTGTTTGGAAAGATTTGATAAATTTGGTTTGGAATGATGTTTTTAGAAAAGAAAGTTATTTTAGGGCTTAAAAATATTTTCATAATAGGTGTGTGTTTGTTTCTTTTTGTTGGGGGGTCAATTTCAAGAAATATTCAAAAAAGAGAATGGGTCAAGGGTTTTTTTCTGGGGAAACTCCCTTTTTTTGGGAGTTTGAACAGGCATTTTCAAAGTGAAAAGGGGCCCAAGGACTTTCTTAAATTCTTTTTCTTATTTTGGAAATAACACATTAGTTCTTATTTGGTTGTACCATTTTTCCTATGTGCTTTTATAAGCACTCATTATTAATTATATATTAAATCAAAATCTTCTTTTCATTTAAAAACTCAATTCAAATTATATGGCAGATTATTTGGAAACCAACCAAGATATATTTTACTTAAAAGAATTAAGCTTGAAACAAAGACAACATAGAATAGAAATATATCACAAAATGCTATATAACCAGTCATGTATAAGTGAACAAATTCACAAGAAAGTTGGTTTAGTAACCTAAAGTCATTTTCAAAGCCATATATAATGCTTTTTCAAATTGAATAATAAATTGCATACTTAATTATATGGAAAGCATTAATTTAGAAAGAACTTTAGTTTCAAAATTTCTGCTAAATTTATCATAAATTCATAAATTGACATACAATAAGTATTATTATTGGTTCTCTAAAGAAATTTTATCTACTTGTGCCAAAATTACAATCCAAATTTTCTCCATCAAAGCCTTTTTATAAACTATCACCAAGGTCTTTATATCTGGAGAATATAGAATACAGTAGACCTGCTAATTAGGATTGTATTGAGTATTCTTACCAAGTATTTAATTTGAACAGTCTTTGTGGTCTTTATTTACAGAAATTGTAAATATATTTAAGCTTTAATCTGTCAAAAAATTTATAAACAGTGATATAAAATCTCAATACCTATTTATTTGTGGAATGATTATTTCAAGAGTACCTATCAGGTTAGCCATCATAAAACTAAAAAAAAAGAGCTTTTTTGTTGGTTTTTTAGATAATTATAATAGAAAATTACAGATTTATTCTTGTTTTCATTTCTTTAATAATAAACATCTTTACCTTAAAGCCTTCCAAGCCCTGTATCAAGGTAGTACCTTTACTGAAAAACAAATTAGGTAGTAAAGATAAGGTTCTCATGAAGTCCAATTATTGGTATTGTAATGAGAAGCTAATCTGAAGAAGTAATTATATTGAATTCCTGTAATATTTAAGCCCCTTTTGACAATTCTAATGCCCTGAAACAATTTCAAGTTACTATTACCTTTGAGCCATTCATTTTTCAAGGTTTTGAGGCTCTGATAGCTGTTATTCCAGCTATCTATTAGTGTCCTTATACTCTTTTGGAGCTATAAAAAAGGATTCACCTGTCTTTCATGGGATTCAAGACTTTATGTTCCTTTTATGGGGGTAAAACAGTATTTACAAGTACATGGGTTCCTCTTTGAAGAAATGATTTTAAATGAATATTCATTAGAGGCTTTTAATATTTTAAAATGGGATTATTTAGTTGTCTCATTTCTTTTTTGAAACCCCCAATTTGTTTTTACATCCTTTACATGGATATTTCAATCATGAAATCATACTAAAAGAAAAGTACATTTGTCTTTGGCATAAAATTAATCTTATTCCCAAGAAAAACAAGCTCTTTGGGGTATTTCCAGACACAATTTGAGGCTTTATTGAGCTTTTTTCACTAATAGTAGAATTAAAAAGTGTTATTAATCCCTTAAAATGACTCCAATGAATAAATTGGAATCTTTCTTTGTGGATTATTAAACAATTTACTATCTTTGGGAACTCCTAGATGTAAATACTTCATTTGAAAAGTAATATACTTAGGCTTAAAGCTATATAATAAGAGTATTCATTATTGTGGTCTTTATTATAGCTGATAAATTTATATTATATTCAGAAGAACCTCTAAAAATACTTATCAAGACTAAAGTATTATATCAGAAGTTTTTTTCTCACCTTATTTTAATTAATCTTCCCATTTCTGACTCAGAGTTAATTCTCATTGAAAACTCCTCATTCTTTCATATAAAGTCATCTTGGAAAATAATAATAATTATAAGTCATTGGAATCGAAAAATAGTACAAAAAATTATTTTGCATTAATTTTAGCTTATAATAAATAATTTCTTGGTTTTTATAAATTAATTAAATAGCTCAAGTTGAATGATTTCATTTCTTAATTAGTCTATAAATATAGAATTGAATTATTTTTTCAAATAATTTCATATAAACACTTTCAAAAGAAAATTTTTTGACTCTATTTTATCATTCCTTGAAAAAAAGTAGCTGTCATTTAATTTGTTAATTTAATCATGAAATTATGTTCATGAATCTTTAAATAAATTTGTTTATTAAAATGAATTCAAGTACTTTTATGAAATACTTTTTGACTCTTAAATCATTATTAATATATAAGATGAGATCTTGAGGAAAAGATATATATCTCATACCAATTTCTGTATTACCCGTTAGGCCTGGTTCGAAAACTTTTTTAAAAATTCAAAAAAAAATTAAAATGGTTTTTAATTTCTTTCTCATAAAATTCTGAGATCAGTTTTTGTTAATTTTGAATTTTCTTTGTGGTTTGAACTTGCTTTGTCTACATCTCTGTTTTTTTTAATCTTAATACAGATCTACTCGTAACTAATCATCCTATCGTCATCTCATCATGCCTCGTCATACACCAATAGACCACCTTCACAAATGACAGCTTAAAGATACACACAGCAGTTAGAGTGTAAAATGTAAAATGAGCCAGAGGGGGGTCAAATAACTTTGACAGATAATCCCACAGGTGATATCCAGATCGTTCATTCTCAACGGAAGCGCCGCACTAGCAATGAGTCACAGTCAAATTGGAATGTCCAGGAGTACAGTTCTCTTCTTAGAAAGAGGCGTGCACTAGAAAACAATGCCAACAAGAAGAAAAAATGGCCAAAGTAGAAGAAAAAATAAATCCAACAAAGGAATCTTTTTCTTTGTAATAAGGCTCAAAGTTGAGAATTTCTGGTGCTCCTGGCTCTTTGTTAACAATTCTTGCCTCCAACCAGAAATCAAAGAAACTTACTTGTTAGATCTTGCTAATTCAGCCCACCCATACAAAATTACTCACTATTGTTCCAAGGGCAAGCACAATCCAAAATGCACTAGTCACACCAGAGAAAATTGCTATGCCAAGAACCCAAATTTAAGACTGGCAAGAGGAAACAACCGAAGAATAAAACTTCCACTAATTCCACATTTAGCTCAAGTTTATGCACCCGTAACTGGAAGTTCCAATTCCCTTTCATCTGTAAACCTCATCATTTATTGTGGCACTACTCACCACATGTTCAATAAAATGAACTTTTTTTTCCTTCCAGAAGATCCCAGAACTCAGCATCTCTACTGGCAATTCTAATAGCACTTTGTTTTCTGAAGGAATGGGCAGGGTAAATTTGTCAAAATAGAACCCATTCTTGTCCTTGAAAAACTTCTTGTACGTTCCAAATCTCAATTGCAACCTTGCGAGCCTTCTCAAGTTGTTTCACGAAAATATTACCATTACAGTCAAAAACAACACCTTCAGTCTTGATTTAAATAACACACCAATACTGAAAGGAAATATAGAAAAAAAATTCTAGTCTTCAATCACTCCTGCCCCAAATCTTTTGTAACAGGGAGCCTCATCAATCTCTGGCACAATGGTCTTGGCCATCCAGGAAGCGGACCTCTCAAGTCTATGGGTCTACCCTCTGCTTGCTCATTCAATAAGGCTCATTAACTGTCCTTCACTGACCACTTTGGCCAGGTCTCCTTACCCCTAGACTGCATCCATATTGATTTGATAGGGCCTATTTCTCCATTGTCCATGTCTGGCTGCCGACATTTCCTCACCATTGTGAATAAAGCCACTTCGTTGAAAACCATGAAGTTTCTTAAAAAAATCAACGCATTTAGTTTCTTTCTTATTTCAAAAACAGAAATGGCAAATCTTCACAATAAAAAATTGAAGAAACTTTTTTCTGACAGAGGAAGAGATTTCATGAACCATAAATTCTCTGAACTCTCTAAAACTGAAGGTTTTATTCATGTCCTATCTCTTTAAAAAAACCAACAAAATGGGTTTTCAGAGAATCCTGGAAAAGGCCATGTGAATTCTGAGTGGCTTTGGCCTACCCAACTCCTATTGGGGGGAAGCCAATAACACTGCTACCTTCCTACTCCCTCTCGTCAAAACGATAGCCCTCATGTTCTATGGCAAAAACCCCTCAGTAAATTAAGTGACTCAGGGTCTTTGGATGTCTGGCAGTCATCTCCGTCCAAAAACACCATTTTGACTGGAATCTGGGACCTGCATTCAAAGAGAGAATACTGCTTGGATATGAAAATGACAACACTTTCTATTGAATCTTGCGCCTGAGAGACAGGAAATTCATAATATCTCGACATTTCACCTTCAGCAAGTCATTATTTCCATCCTTTGATGACAGTCCAAAGCCCTCAAGCTTGCTCTTACTCCCACTTACGGCTCCTGAAGCAGAAACCGTAGATAAACTTGGGACTTCTCAATCAGAAGCAATAGATGAAGTCCACTCCAATTATCCCACTTCACTACAAGACAAATCGGATTTGCTGGTAGATGAAATCCAACATCAGGTTCACGAAAGCGGGGACGAGCCTCCATGACAAATCAAGTTCATTGGCCCTCGTCATCCATCTCTCATTTCTTCTGATATTAACCCCACAAATGTTCCTCTGTATCCAAGGAGGCCTCAAGCATTGATAACCTCAGAAGACAAGGCTCCCAGTACCTTCAAAGAGGCCCTCCAATCACCAGAGAAGGAACAGTGGGGTGATTCCATCAGGAAAGAACTGTCCTCCATGGCTAAACTCAAAGTTTGGGATTTCATGTACCTTGACCCTGGTTTTGAGCTAGTGGGCACCACTTGGGTCTTCAAATTGAAGACCATCTCGGAAATGTTTTCACATAAAAATCTCAACTCTGTGCCCAAGGGTTTACTCAATCTGCTGGTGTTGACTTTGGACAAACCTACTCAATAATGGGCTGCCTTAATTCACTGAGGTCAATGATAGCCTTTGCATTGGCAAAAAACCTTGAGTTTCATCAGATTGACATAAAGAGCGCCTTTCTCAACGCTCCCCTGTCTGAAACTGTTTATCTTGGGATTCCGCAGGTTTTTGAAGTAGAAAGACAATTGCATTGCCTTAAATTAAAAAAATCTATAGTTTGAAACAAGTTCCCTTGGCTTAGTACGATCATCTCAAAAAATGGCTAGTAACTGTAGGTTTTTCCTTGTGCATTCTTGAGCCATGTGTCTTCTTTCAAGAAGGTGGAGATCCCATTTGGGTGTATTTTTACATGGATGAAATTCCCATCTTTGGAACCAATGTAAGTAACTTCCCAGAGGATGTAAGCAAGGAATTTGACATCAAGGATGTCAGTCCAGAAGATTTGATGCTTGGGATTAAGGCTTCACACTTGCTTGAATATGTATTGTGGAACCAACAACACTTCACAGAATCACTATTAGGTCTCTATGGAATGCTGTACTGAAAACCTGTCTTGACTCCTCTGGTGCCAAATGAACATCTCTTCCCAGCCAATGAGGAAGAATTTTCTTTGTTTAAGAAGCTTGAAATTGACTATCGAAGTACCATTGGAGGCACAAACTACTTAAGCACCGCCACCAGGCCAGACCTGTCATTTGCTGTTAGTGCCCTCTTGCAGTATTTTGAGAACCTGGGAATTCTGCACTGGAGAGCATTTCTTCATGTAATGAAGTAATTCAAAGGGACTCAATCCCTTGAGCTCACATATCCGACGTGAATCAATGTAGGCATACTTTCCTACAGCAATTCTGACTGGGTAAATTGCCAGATATCTCAAATGTTGATCACCGGTAAAAGAATAGAACCTACTTTAGTACTATCCTATTAATTTCTTCATCTTAGAATAATTAGGTTGTATATACTTCACTCTGAAAGTGTTCATGTAGTTGTGTTATACTTGTCTCAAATAACTCTTATCTGAGATTACATTTATTCAACCTACTTTAGATAGTTTATCATATGAGATGAAGTCCCTAATGAGACGCCTACTTCGATGCCTATATAAGACCCCTCTTTGTGTAACTACTTTGAGCCTCATCTTGTTTGTTGTCTCTCTTTGTTTTACTACTAGGTTCAATAGTGTCTCCCCTGTTCCTGATATTGGCTAAGACTAACAATAGTCCTTCCTCCTTAAGGTCTCTACTTGTTATTTGTCACTGCTATCTTTTCTTGAAATCTTATCTTGTTTGTTGTCTCTCTTTCTTTTACTACTAGGTTCAATAGTGTCTCCCCTGTTCCTGATATTGGCTAAGACTAGCAATAGTCCTCCCTCCTTAAGCCCTTTTTTTTAGATTATGAGACCTGGTCTCTAAATACAGAACACAGATAAATAATACACATGGTCAAATATAGCATTGAGTTGGCTGAAAAGTACAAGCTGTCAGGCAGCAATTTCCTTGACTGGAAAGTCAGGATGAAATCAATTCTTACGTTCAAAAAACTCTATGCCCTAGTAGCTGGAACAGAAGACCCCGATACTGCCTCAGAAAGAGATAAACTAGATCCAGAAAGAAGAGACCTAGCTTTTGAAACTATCTGTATCAATTGCAACGTCAAAATAGCTGCTCAGTTCTCCGCTGAAGCAAACAATGACCCAATGGCCCTGTGGAAAAGTATTGATAAGTACTACCAACCCAAAACCATCCAAAATCAAACCACCTATCTAAAAAAAATCTTCTCAACACACCTACAGAAGAGTAAACTAGAAGAAACATTAACTAAATTACATTAAAACACCTGACACCTATGTAGTCTAATTGATGATAAAACAATCAAACAATCAATATTGTTAGACTCATTGGTTGCTATGTGGACAATAAGAAACCTTCCTGAAGAATATAAAACAATTGGAGAATTATGGCTTAAAAAATGCAAAATTGAAAAGGTCACTCCCTTGTTGAAAAATACAATAGAAGAACTACATGCTTACCTTGTCAGAACCAAAGATGATGAGGCAACAGAGAAAGCTCTTGCTGCTCAAAGGAACAAAAATCAAAATAAATCCAAAACTACAAATAGGTGCAGTAACACCTACCACAATCCATCAGCTCAACACTCTGAAGAGGAGTGTTGGAAACTTCACCCTGAAAAACGACCAAAGTTTGACAAACCAATAAAAGCACTTTTAGCAAAAAAGAATCCATCAACAGTTTCGTCATTTGTGTTAGATTCAGGAGCCACAACCTCTATGGTTAACCAGCTAAAATTTTTCCAATCCATTGAAATGAAGGATAAAGAAATCGAACTTGCAGACGGATCAATCATCAAAGCATTAGGATGTGGAACTATTCAGCTCAAATTCCAGAATATCATTCTTACCTTTTCAAACATGTTATATATCCCTTCTCCAACTACAAATCTCATCAGCATGACCACTTTTCTTAGAACCCATCACATTATTAAATTGCTAAATAAAGACAAATTTGAAGTCATTGACAAAGACATGAAACAAATTGTAACTGGTTCTCTTACTTCAGGTAACCTTACCCTCTACTACATGCCCAAAGTATTAACTACTTCAGCTATACCTGGAAGTATCCTTACTCTTCACCAAGCTTCCGGTCATCTTTCTCTCGAATACTTTAGGAAAATGTTCCCCAAATCAAACATTCCTCAGTTTGACTGCATCACTTTCTCAACCTGCAAAATGACCAAGCCACCATTTTCTGGAAACTTCCCTCAAGAAACCAGTAAATTGGAGTTTCTCCACATGGACCTATGTGGCCCAATCTCACCTCCATCAGCTTCAGGAGCCCAATAAATATTCAAAGTTCTGGATGGATACTCTCATTTTTCCTGGATATTCTTTCTGTCGGCAAAATCAGAGACTAAAAGTATGCTCAAAAATCTCATTGCAAAAATTGAAAGACAATCAAATAATAAAGTAACAAATATCGTTTCTGATAATGGCACAGAATTTGTTAATTTGGAGCTTCAAGACTTCTTCAATCAAAAAGGCATCTCACATCTAAAACGGCTCCCTACACTCCCTAGCAGAACCCCTTTGCAGAAAGAGGAAATCGAACCACAACCAATAAAGCCAGGTGTCTACTCAAAGACTTTGGAATGGACCCCTCTCTTTGGGACAAAGCAGAAAACACAGCTGTATACTTAGAAAACCTCAGGCCATCTAAAAATATTAAGTTTGACACCCCCTTGAAAAAATGGTTCAATAGAGAACCATCATTAAAACACCTACAACCTTTTGGGTGCTTAGCAATTGCTCTTAAACAAAAATTAGATAGTAAGCTCAATGAAGCAGGTAATCAAGAAATTTTTTTGGGATACAGAGAGACACATCAATCCCATAGGATAATGGACCCAGGGACAGGTAACGTTAAAAAAACACATTATGTCAAATTTCTACCTAACTAGTTTCCATCCCTAAAACCTAAATGTACTTCTACTAATCACAAGTCCTTTGTCTTGGTCCCTAATCCAACAGATACTATACCTATTTAATCATCCTCTGCTCTTCAAAACCAAACCAACGACAGTAACATTCCTATAACTCAAGAGAATCCCAGTACTGGACAAAGCTTATCCAATGAAGAACCAATTGCTGCCCAAATAACTTTACCTGTTCACAAAGGCTATTCCTGGGTCACGGAGAAAGAATCAATTCCTCAAAACAATATTTTTGGAGATGTGGGAAACCCTGAAGCAGTCAACGGACCTAATACTCAGGAGTGGAAAGAGGCAATTAAATCAGAACTCAAAAACATGATGAACCACCATGTTTGGACTCCTACCATATCCAATCAAAATGTAAAACCCCTTAGCACCACATGGGTTTTTAAATGGAAAACCGACGAAGATGGCAATCTTTCAAAATTCAAAGCAAGACTCTGTGTGAGAGGATTAAGCCAAAAAGAAGGTATCGACTATACCTTACCCTGTGTAATATCAACCATTATCCCATAGAGCAAGTAGATGTTCAGTGTGCACTCCTAAACAGCAAGCCAGAGGAAAAACTCTACATTCACAAACCTCTGGGATACAAGTACTATCCAGACAAAGATGTGTTTCTCCTCAAGAAATCTCTCTATGGTTTAAAGCAGAGTCCTTGCTTCTGGCATAAAGTTCTTAAAAATACCTTAGTAACTATTGTTCTTGTTCCGTGCTTCACTGACTCATGCTTAGACTATTCCCAGAACAAAGAACATCCCCTCTGGTTGTTTGTACATGTTGATGATCTTATTTTTGGAGGAACCTGGAACAAGACATTTAAGATAAAAATCAAGACCTTCTTTGAAATGGAAGACTTGGGCACAGTTAAATATGCTCTAGGGATCCGAATCAATCAAAATAAAGAATATATCTTGCTAGTACAAGATAAATTCATTCATCAAATTCTCACTGAGCTCAGTATCAATCAAGTTAAACCTCCCATGGCACCTCTCCCTAGTAATTACAAAGAACTAAAAAGCCCTGAAAGTAACATTAAAATTCCACCACCATTCAGCTTCAGAAGATCTTTGGGACTACTTCAGTACATTTTCCAATGTACACGACCAGATCTATCATTCACTACTTCATTCCTATCTCAGTTCTTAGAAAACCCAAAAGACGCACACTAAAAGGCCCTCATTCATACCCTAAAATATCTTTCAGGAACACAAAATTTCACGTTAAAACTAGGAAGCAACCTTATGTCCCATTCCAAAACTCAGATTTTTGGATTTACTGATTCTGACTGGGGAGGAGGTACAGAAAAGAAATCCTTTTCTGTCTCTCTTATCTATTTCTTTGGGGCTCTTGGATGGAGAGCACACAATCAAAAGGTGGTTTCCTTGTCCTCAGCAGAAGTAAAATACAATGCCCCAACCAAATCAATGCAAGACTTAGCATGGACTAAACAACTCATTTTCAAAGTAACAAACAAAGAAATGTCATGCACATTACACTCCGACAATAAAAATGCCATTGCAATAGCTTCAAATCCAGTCTACCACCACGGTACCTGACACAGCAATTTCCGATTAAATTTTATTAGAAGCTCACTAGAACAGCAATCTCTCAATCTCAAATATATCCCTACTTCAAAAATGCCAGAAGACCTATTTACTAAGAATTTCCCCTTAAATAAAGCATTGCCTCACCTTAAACTTATCTTCTCTGCTCTCAAATTAACAAGTATGGGGGATTAAAAGAATAGAACCTACTTTAGTACTATCCTATTGACTTCTTCATCTTAGAATAATTACGTTGTAGATAATTCACTCTGAAAGTGTTCATGTATTTGTGTTATACTTGTCTCAAATAACTCTTAACTGAGATTACATTTATTCAACCTACTTTAGATAGTTTATCATATGAGATGAATTCCTTAATGAGATGCCTACTTCAATGCCTATATAAGACCCTTCTTTGTGTAACTACTTTAAGCCTCATCTTGTTTGTCGTCTCTCTTTGTTCTACTACTAGGTTTGATAGTGTCTCCCCTGTTCCTGATATTGGCTAAGACTAACAATAGTCCTGCCTCCTTAAGGTCTCTACTTGTTATTCGTCACTGCTATCTTTTCTTGAAATCTTATCTTGTTTGTTGTCTCTCTTTTTTTTACTACTAGGTTCAATAGTGTCTCCCCTGTTCCTGATTTTGGCTAAGACCAACAATAGTACTGTCTCCTTAAGGTTCGATAGTGTCTCCCCTGTTCCTGATATTGGCTAAGACTAACAATAGTCCTGACTCCTTAAGCCCTTTTTTCAACCGGCTTCTGAGCCACCATTGGTTGAAGTTTAGTGCTTTGGAAGACCCAAAAACAGCTTACTGTCTCTCTTTCCACCACTGAGGCAAAATACAAGGCCCTGTCACTTGACTTCAGAGCTTATGTGGCTTAAGTAGCAGTATCAAGAATGTGGAATTCTGAAATCCAAAAACCCCATTCCGGTTCATGAAGAAAATCAGATTTGCCTAAACGTGGTCAATGGTGACTTAAATTTGAACAATTCAAGCATAAAGCATGTAGATATACAACTCCATTTCATCAAAGAAGCCATCAATACTGGAGTGATACAGCTTTGATCCACTCCCTTCTCTGAAATTCTGTCCGACTTCCTCACTAAGTCAGTAAGCCAATCCATCCTCTCTCCAGCTCTCGTTTCACTGGGCGTTTTGCTTCTGGGTGAGAGGGGCATGTTCGATGTTGAGCTATTTTCATTACTACTAATATAATCCAACAAACTCACCCAGCCACTAAGCTGTATCTGATTAGCACAGATCAATAAGAAATCCCTGAGCGCAGATCCCTGCGCATAACTACAGAACCACCTACCCTTCTTCCTCCTTACCTGATGGAACAACTCCTCAACCTCTTTCGATTATTACTCATTTTTCATCTTTCATATTTTTCTTACTTTGTTATTTTACTTCTACTTCTTTCTTTATTTGTCTTTCTATTATTTATTTTGTGCCATAGCTGATTTAGGTGAAGTAACTTTTACTCTATTGACAAATCCACAAGACCAACTAACAACACATCTCATGTAGCTATAATTGATCTTGTAGCATTGTCCATTATTCATTCCTTTGAGCCACTTTCTATCTACTGTTTAGGTACTTTCTTATTCTTTTCATATTAACTATTATTCATTCCCTTGTTGATGAAATATACCATTTAGTTTTGTTCTTTGACAAAAAATAACTATTAATTTATGATCACACCCACCAGTCCTCAAAATTACTTACATTGAAAAAATTCAAATTGGAATCTAACACACACTGAACCACAATAGAGTGCAAACCTTTGCGATTCATATACAACTTAAATTTGTTGTTTGCAGGAGCCCTTATTGGGATATTGGTCCTATCAATTGCTTCAGCAATATTCTTCATTCTTTTTCATTGTTAAGATCTATCCAAAATTGCCATCCACAATTCAACATCATCATATCTGGGTAAACTGATTTCAATCCACATCAGTTCCATTTAATAGGAAAATATCACTCACTTTATAGCATTATCATTAAAATTACTAATCATGGAACTAATAACTTCAAAAAAAGTGTAATGTTTATTATCCCATATTGAACAAATTGACAGAGTTATTTTTGGTCTCTCAGCCTTACTCCATGAATATCAAGCACTGAGGGACTCAAACCCTCATCATCGACATTCATGATTGATGCTCTTTACTAATTGAGCTAAGTGCTTGTTTCAGATGAGCCATGAGTGACGAAACCATTCCTTCTTTGACTATGTATTATCCCTGCCTAATAATGGTGCAGCAGGTGTGGAAGCATGCTTAATAAAAGCTATAACATTCTCCAACACTTCCCTTTTCTCTGTGCAGGGTTTCAACATCATATTTGATGTATTTCTGGATATTTTGGGATCTTTTCCAATTTTTTAAAAGGGACTTCTTCCACTTTCTAGAGTGTTTATTGAATCAACAAACTCTTGCTACTACTACAGAGTTAGTTTTGGTCTCTCAACTTTAATCCATGGATACCAAGCACTGAGGGACTCAAACCCTCATTGTCAATATTCATGAGCAATTCTCTTTACCAATTGAGCTAAGTGACTTTTGCATATTATCCATGAGCAAACAAACCATTCCTTTGACTATGTATTAGCCCTGCCTAATCATGGTTCAGCAGGTGTGAAAGAATGCTTAAGAGAAGCTATAATATGCTTCAACACAAATTAGACAATGATTGTGAGCTTGAACAACGTTCCAAACAATACAGACATAGCCCCATCTGAGTCTCCTTAGTCAACATCTGGCCCTTTCTTTTGTGTTGCTATTATATTGAAACCTAACACATAACCACAATTCATTTATGCATATTAATAAATCATTATTTATTATTTAAACTCAAACTCTAAGCTCAAAAATATCTTTTCTCAAATTATTTTTTTAAAATTACCAATCAAAATTAACATATTTAATATTATCTTTTATTTTTATAGGTATGTATCTCTTTATAAGGGGAGATATAATAGGTCATTACTAGTATTTGTAATAGGGATTGTACCTATCTTTATATCTAACTTGTATTTTTGTAATTGATTGGAAGTTCATATAAGATAATTTATAATGCTTTCCTTTTAAATTTCATATCAAATCCTTTTTCAAAGCTTCCACCAAACACTTAAATCTTCCAATTACCAAAAAAACAAATTTCAAAAGTAGGTATTGTCCAAATTCTCCATTAGCTTTTGTGAAGCCAATCATGGATACAATCATATCCTATTATGAGTACAAAACAAATGAAAGAGGATCTGTATGTTATAATGCATTCCAATATTAAGGGAATAAAAATTAAAGAGCTATTTGGTAGCATGCTTTGATTAATAAGAAACACATTTCAAGAGATAGAGGTTTTTGAAAAATCTCATAGGTTTTAAATTTAAAACCCAAAAATATTTTACATTATTTTATGTCTGTATTTTTAAAAAACAAGAATTTCAAAATTTTCCCACTGGGCTTTTTGAAAAAAAAATCAAAAAAAATTAGAACCAGGAATTAATTTTTTAATAATGATTTGGAGAATTTATGAAGAGCTCATTTTAACTAAATTTAGTTTTAAATATTGATTTGTTTTCAAATTTTATGTTCTTTAAGACTTCAGTGAATATTTTTTCCAGTTAAGGAAAATAATTGAAATAATAAAGCTATATAGAAAGCCCAATTATTTTCATTTTGAAATCAAAATACATAGTGATCATTTCTTTGTAAATCTGTCAGTATTTTGAATGTTAAGATTAAATTTAAAATTGTTTGTTAGTATTCCTATACCTTTCATTTAATCAAAATTATTGTGGCCTCTTCATGGACCAAAAATTCCTCTAAATTTGATAATAATTTTTATGTATATTTATTATAAAACTGATTAAAAATTAACTGATTATTTTTGAAATTGGTTCCATGACAAAAGGTATACAACAACTTTTCATTCAAAAATTTCGTATACTTTATTCCAATATCTGAAATCTTACATAATTCACCTAAATTTTGAGCTATACTGAAGTTCATTTTTTTAATAAAATTGTAGAATTTTTCTTTCTAGGGGGTTTATTAAATACTTATTGGTAAAAACCTCATTTAAAATACCGAAAAATGCCAATTTTAGGCTTTCAGTTAATCCTTCTGTGGCCTTTTTTTAAATAAAGTGAGAATTTTGATATTTCTTATTCAAAATTGTCACAATTTTTCAAAAGAAAAAAATAAATTGATAGAATTCCTTAGTATTTTTGATCTATTCACACTCCTGTTTTTCATTTAATACTCGATTGACTTTCCTCTTTATATTTTCTTTTTCTTATGAATCTTTTGTTTTTTTTGTTATTTTCCAAAGGTAAATGGAACTTTTTACTTTCAAAATATAATTCCCTGCCTGTTAAGTTCCCTCTCTAGAAGAAACCTTTCTTAAAAAAAATTCCTCAAAATTTTACTAATTTCCTAAATTTACAAGGCTTCATTGAAGAAACTCTCACAAGAAACTTTGTTTTTTCAGATTAACTACAATTTTTTTCAAACAAAACAAAATTATTATTTTCAAAAGAAAGATTTTTCCAAAAAAGTGAGTTTTTCAAGAAGAATTAAAAAATATCTTTTTCCTCTTTCTTTTTGTTATCTTATGAATACTCTAAAAACCTTTTTTATACGTATTTAAATTATATTTACTGAGTTTCTTTTTTCAACACTGTTAACACACTGTTTATAAGGAAATTACACCCTGAACCCCCCATGAAAAATTCAAAAAAATCTGCTTTTCAGAAACTTTTCTTTTCATACGAGCGACTTTTTTTTGAATATTTAACCTTGTTTGAACAAAAAAAAAAATTCTAAAAATAAAATAACCTCTTTGTGGAAAAAAAATTGTTTTTTCTCAAGAAAAATCAAGGGGTAACAAGACTAAAAAGGATTTCTTTTATTGAAATTATTCTAATTTCATTAACTTATAGTTTTTTTACTGGGATTTTTTGTGCTTTAAGTAATCGGATTTTTTTGAAAATGGGTATCGAATCTTCTCCAAAAAAGAATTATTTTTTTATAGTTTCCAAAATAAAAATTCAAAAATAATATTTCTCCTCTCATGTTAGTATCTTTCAGAATTCAAATTATCTCTTTTGATTAATATTTCAATAACTGACTTGAATATACACAACAATTAAATGAAAAAAGGTCTAAAAACCATAACCAATTCTTCAAACCAAAAGGTGCTCTTGTAAGATCATCATCACTTGACTTTAGTAAATCTTTGGCTATTATGAAATCTTTATTCAATTTAGTGCTACAAATACTGGATTACCCCTTTAATTTGATCTCAATTTGTTTCACATGATGGCCAAAATCTTGAAGATATAATCGAATTCAAAGGATAAGAGAGAGAAAACATATTTGATAATTTTTCAAGACATACCACCCCAGATATTATCAAATAAATGTCTCATTAAACTAATATTTATTTTGAATTACTGAATTAATGCTCAATTTTTGAACTGGAATCCCTGTTAATGTGTTCTCCAAGTGAACACAGTTTAACTTCCATCTTCAATGCATTTAATAACTTTAAGTAACTTAAATTTTATTCCACAATCATGAGAGCTTTAAAGATATTCAGCGTAAGAGGGAATTAAATCTCACTTTTCTCAAAATAACTGCTTTGATTGAATTCTTTCAATGAAAAACTGATTTCTTTCAAAAACTGGAAAATTATTTATACATATGTGTGGTACCAGATTCCATTTTTCATATGGTTCCTTAATAGAAAATATTTTATAATTACTATTATATTAATGATGATCAATTGACTACAATACCTGTAGTTTGTCTTTAAAATTGATATTTTATTTAAATTGAAAAAAATATTTGGGATCTACTATGATGAATTATTACCCATGAATTTTTTTTGTCTATATGAGTTTTTATAAATATACCACAAGGTCACAAAAAAATATAATTTCAGCTATATGAAATTATTTTTTTAATAGAATTAACTTTAAAATATACTCTTTCATAGTGAAGTATTTTTCCCAAGTAAGCCTTCTTCAATGAAATTTTTTCAAAATTTATGGATCCAAAATATCTCTCTTTTTTGAATTTTAATTTGAGTAGGTCTAAAGACCCTGATTTGATTTAAAATTGATAATTTATTTTTTATTTAAATAAGTCCATTCTTATAATATTCCTTTTTGAAAAATCTCAATAAACAAGTAGTGTGGAAAAAGGAAGTTACATTTGTATTAAAGAATGATAGTAAGCTCAAATTGATTATCAAAATTAAGCCTTCAAATATTTAAAAAAGGATGGATTTTATAGTTTTTTTCATTCATTAAATACTAATTTAAAGTATACATATTTAAATATGAAGATACTTTACATTTTATTTCCTCAATAATGTAATAACCTTATGAATGGTTTGGTGTTCCATACACTTTATTTTATAATAATAAAGCTCACAATCCCTCCAAGAGCATATTTAAATTCACCTTTGAGAAAAAAAGACAATTTTACCCTGAATTGTTTCCCGATTTTCGTGATTCTATAATTAACCATAGGTAAATATTGTCTACATTTCCATAGAGAATTAATTCTATACCAAAATATGCACTACAAAATCCATATTCCAAAGAATAAAATTACAAAAAAACTTGAATAATATCCTCAATTATAAAAAACTCCCTTTTACCCAATGCAACACAGAAAAAGCTGCTATCATACTTTGTATTAATATTTTTTAACACTCTTAGACCTTGATTAAAATATTAAATCCACCAGGACCTAATGAAAGAAAAAATGAAACAGATCAAAGTATTTTAGACTTATAGTCACACTTTCATTCTCAAAGAAATTTATAAATCAATAAAATGACACAGTCAAACTGAATTCATATTTAAAAGGGATAAAGAATTTAATATTTGGAGCTCTCTTTTGATGTTTAAATAAAATTGCCTAAATAATTTATACAGACTCATCAAATTCTTTACTTCTAAGCTAAACATCTAAGAACTTTAAGGGAAAAAATAAAAAGAAGCAGAATTTCAAATTGAAAAAATATTACATATGGATCAAGAAAATTAACATGACCTGCATATGGTGCACAGACCCAAAAATAACCATCTCCCCAGAAACAATAATAAATAATCCTTAAAAGAAAAATTTCCTCAATTATATGCAATTAATATAGCCATTTGAGCACATGTCACAGATATGTACTAAAATAGGAATTTTGGATGACACCATTAATTAAAACTCAAGATCAAGTGTAAATTTTGGATTTAAACACATATGAGTGGAGGGTACATACATAATCAGATGACAATCTCTTTTAGATCGATCACGGGCTTACCTCTCACAATTTTGTGCAGCCCTATTATTAATTTTCCAATACATAGTCACACGACACCTTTTTGAAGGTTTTACTGTAGAAAATACACCTAAAGGCTATATACAAACCATCATATGACCCATGGAATTAAGATATAATCAATAGGAAATTTTCTTTGGAGCTTTGTACCATTAATAAAAGGTAAACACAAGTCCTGGAAAAGATCTCCGATGGACAACCCTTGAATTTCTGGAAGGTAGATCTATAGGGCATTATGCTTGAGATTTCTATAAGACCCATTGGAATCTGTATATGAATTAAATATCAAGCTACCCCTTTACTTTGATTTGATCTAGCAAAGAGTGACTTTTCCAAGAACCAAGTATCCAATATTGAAGTTATATATATTAGTCTTTAAGAATAATCAAAATTAGTGCATACCACGTATCCAAGATCCATGTTTTAATAGGGATTATTAGCTAAAATTATTAAATTTCCCTTCTCTCAATAGCTAAAGTAGCTATTACCACTTCTTACCCATTTTCAAAATACCCTTCAATCAGTTATTAGAAAAATATTATCCCTCAAATCACTTTTTAATTAAACCCTCCTTATCTGAATCCATTATTAATATATATCTTACCAAGAAGATATAATCAAAAAAAACTAATTAGTAATTCTATTATCATATTTCATTCTTAGCCATAATTCATTTAAAAGAAAGCCCATAAGAAATTCACATTACTCATCCAAAAAATTCTTATTATCACATCAATTTTTTTATATCAGATACTTTTTATACATTTTAATTGATTTATTAATCTTCTAAGAACTTTTGACTTCAACTTTCTATAGTTTCAAATCCAATTATTCAGTATTTTTTATTTTTAACCCCCAATAATATCTTTCCAGTATATCATTAGTAGTATTAAATAAAACTTTTCACTCTTTGTTACAGAATTTATTAAAAATTGGAAACTAGTTACCTGTGATTTCTCCCACAATTTACTTCCTTGTTTCATTCAGAACAGATTATTTCTTCAAATGGGTTAAGACCATGTTTTTCAATTAATTGAATATATAAATTAGATATATTTTTGAATTAATTTCTCTTATTTTAAATTCATTAAAACTTATCAATACTTAAGTAAAAACACTATTTATATTAGAAATATAATGTTTTTAGAATAAAAAGATTTATATCTTACTTATCCTTTGAGGATGGTGAATAGGTATTATGAAAATCCTGACTTTTTCCTTTAAAATTTATTAAATATTAAAAATATAAGAACTAATTATTTAAATCTTCTTTTATGTTTATTTTTTAACTGAATTGTCTGTTCAATCAATATTGTCTTCCGAATAACTCTAAATTTTTCAATCTCATACAAGTATGATACAAAACTAATTATATCTTAAAGAAAGGAAAGTGTTCATTTCTCAAGTGTGTTAGTCTTAAAAGCCTGAATTGATTAATTATCAAGAGATTCCTTTATTCCTTTAAATATATAATTCTTCAGTCTTTTCTCTTCCATCTTTATATTATTATTTTTAAGCTCATATTTACTCAACATGAAGCATATTAAATTAAGAGATTTTATTTCAAGTTCCATATTAACAATCAACTTAAAGACTCTGGTAATAATTTCTCCTTCCATTTATAGGCTTAAGTATATATTTAAAAGTTAATACTCAAATAAATGGTCCATTGAAAATCAAAATATAATTTTTTCCATAATTAATAATTATAGCTCTTATTTCAAGTCAAATAATCTTAAAAATTTAAAATTGAAGTAATTAATATCTCTTATTTAAATAAAAACAAGATTCTTTGAGGAATTAAAACAATTTAAAACTTTTTTAATTTTAATATAATTTTTATATGATATTTTTTGAGCTTAAATAATTATTTTAGAAGCAAAAATGAAGAGTAAGTCCTTTCTCATTAATAAAGATTTAGTATTAATTTGATACTTGATAATCTTAAAGACAAGTATTTCTATTTGAATACTTTTCCTGGACTAATGATATTAATTCTAAATTTATTCCCAAATTCAATCAATTAAGAATTATTCCCTTGAATTTAGGGAATAAAAGATATTTTTTTTCCATTCCTTCCAAAACAAGAAAAGAAGGAGGTATCATGTGGTTTTTATTTTATATATTGACTAGAATAATTTTCTTTTAATTTATCTCCTAAATTTCTACTTGATACATAATTTAGGACTCATTTACGTCAATATAGTCCATAGCTTGTGGCTAAAATAATTCCCAATAAATTCAAATATTAGAGTTATATTAATATATGGTACTTTTTATCAACTCGGAGCTGAAACAAATTACACAAGAGTAAAATAACCCTCATAATAAAATTAACAATAATGAGAAATTGGGCTATATTTTCAAACCTTTTTATTCTATATTTTTTGAATAGTATTCTAGATGTATCTAGTTTTATATTAAGGGAAATGGGGAATTGATATAGTTAGGAGAAATGTGTAAATGAGATGCTGGATAAAAATGGACTATTATCTTTTGTAATTTTTTATCTTTAAATTTCTTCATTAGTAAACCATTTGGACTTATTATTTTCTTCAAATGACTTAAATAGCCCCATATCTATCTTCATTCAGTTAAAATATAATATAATTGGTTATTTATTTCATTACCAAAATCAGTAACCTTTATTCCTGGAATGTGATTCTTTATACTTTTAACATTTAAAAAATACATAAATATACTACATTCAGAAACTATTTTAAATTCAAGTTCTGATTGTTTGAGTTTATTATTTCATTATATTTGAATCTTAATATTCTTTATTTCAAAATTAGAATAAAAGTTCTCTATAAAGTTTAACTAAATTCATTTTATTCTTGGAGCTTCTTTTTTAAGATTAATTACTTGAAATACTTTTAATATTGGCTTGAACTTAATTATTTTCATTTTATTCATTTCAAGAAATTTTTCTAAATTTATTTTATTTTCAAAAGCGTTAGTTTGAAATAATTTTGGCTGTAATTTTCAATTATTCCTGATTTATTTATACAGTTTTTTCAACAAGCTACTTTGAGAAAATTTAAAGGACCTAAAATTAATTATTCTCATTAACTTGTCAAGATCAGCTAGTTACATGAAAAGTATTGATCCTCTGGAAAAAAAATCAAATATCTATTCAAAATGAAAAACACATAAATATTCAAATTTGGGTTTCAAAATTTAACAATATGCTGTTTTCAAGGCTATTAAATCAATCAAATTAATTTAATAATTAATTGAAACTTGGAGTTGGTTGGGTCTTCCTGTTATCTGTTGTTTTTGCGTATGAATTTCCTTGTCACTACTGAGTTTGGGTATATTAAGTAGCTTTAGAGATGAAATCATTTTTCTTAATAGTTAGAGCTTACACAATTAGTAAAAATTTATTAACCAAAGGGGCCAATAATCAAAGCGAAGTAGACATGAATTATTTTGATGGTTCTTTAAATTGGGAATTATGGTAGTATTGGCATAAGTAAATTATAAATCTGGTATCAGACTACATCAATGTCGGGCATTTGAATGGAAGAAGCTTTCTGAGAAAAACTGATGAGAATAAAGTCAAGAATAGTTTATTCATTTAAGAAAAAGAAGTACATTCTAATATTTGTATATCAAATTCATACCATGGAATTTCTAAATCCTACATAAAAAACTCAATTTGCAAATATAAATTTCCAATTTTATGAAGAAAAATGTAAGTCTATGGAATATCTAAACTTTCAAGAAGAAAATATATTAGAATTTAATTTAGTTATAATGAGCTTTTTTTTCAAAATACTTGAACATATTATTAGGTTTAAGATAAAGCACTCTATTTGTACTCTAATTTATCATTACTTAGAAAGTAATAGTCATCTGAATTTCCTATAGTCTATCCATTCAGAAAGACTGCTACAATTTTATACACTGAATGAGCCCAGAGCTCTCCCTAAAATGCATAAAAATAGAATTCATTTACAATCGACTTTAGCTAAAAGATATGGATTCAACTTCTACATACTTATGTTTTCAAATAGCTTACAAGAATCATAAAAAAAACTTTCAAGTTATTTAATTAGAATAAATGGATATTAATTCCACACCAAGTATATCATTCTACAGCTTAAAGCCATCTGACTATTCCTTTGAGGTAATACTATCTTTTTCTAAGCAAGATTTAGCTTTCAAAACATTTATCTAATTCTTTATAAGGGAAAATAGAGGAATAATGGATATTAAACACATTATTTTTCAATTGAAAAAGATTTCTACTATTTGAATCTGTGGCTGACAGTAGTTGTAAAAAAGTTTGAAATCTAGCATCAAGGTTCAGAGTCAGGTTAAAGTAAGGTTGAAGTTGAATTGAGCCTTCTATTCCAACGGATGAGGACAGATTTTTTTAGAGCGAAAAGACCTGATAAAAGATGTTACACATATTCTCTGAGGTTACTAAAAAATAGTCACTTTTACTTTTAAATTAATAGTTTTAACACCAAAAATTCACATCATCAAAGATTGTTTGGATGTTAGACCTTTCTTCAATTCATGCTATTATTATTTAAATGAATTACGAAAAGTAAATTAAGTAAATTTCAAATAAAGAGAGGATCACGTTTTTAAGCCTTTTAGACATTCCGTTTTGAAGGAATGTTCAGATTGATAGCAGGCACGCAAAAGAAAGGAAGGTATGTGGTTGAAATTATTTTTAGGAGTATATTTCAATCGGTTTAATATCATTTCCTAAGCAATATCAAATCCAATCTTCCAAACCTTTCAAAGTCAGTATCTGATTAGCTTCGCACTTGCAACCTCATATATATAATATGCCTATCTCTTTTCTCCCTTTTCCCCAATTAATACGAAACACTGCATGGAACGCCATATTGGTTACTGCAATCACCAAAAGTGACAAATTGGCATCTTTACTGCACACTAAAGTGTTGGCATGTAGACCAGTGAGGTAAGCAAATTGAGAAACAGCCCATGACCATTGCTTTGTTGCTTTTGGTCATGTTTTGTAATCCGTGGGCGATGACGTACGGTAGTCTTCAAACTTGCACTATGCTACAGTATTACAGATGGCTGGTAGCGATGACTTGGCGACTTTTGAGGTCAGGTGGCTTCTCAATTTATATCAAGAATGCATTCCAAAATAAAACAAAATTAACATAGTACGTCTGTCAGTCTGAAGTCTTTGGGGGGGGTGCCTTAGCAAGATGAGAAAAAGTATGAAATAGCGAGAGCATTGAAAATGAAGCGTTTTACAAAAGGGCAGCAATGAACAAACATATGTTGTTAGTAACCCGCAAGGATCATTTCATAGATACTAGGCTTTGTGCGGCTTCAAAACGCAATGGCATAGTTCTCTTTTCTGGTAGTCAGATTATTATAGCTGAACACAAGCACCCAAGCATATTCATTGCACCATTTGTTGTAGACATCACAGATGATGACTGGAAATCAAAAAGGTATGGAATAACAGTAAATGATGAGAAGGATACAAAGATGTAAGATCTATTTGACAGTCGACTGGTCAAGAAAGGTCTCATTATTACAGAGAGGACAAAGTCAACTTCTAATATTAGACCATTGAATTTATCTTCGCTTTGCTCTGAATCTCCGAGTCCTGCGTAGGGTATTCGAGGGACTGGAACTGTCTATGAGAGCGCGGTTTAATGAAAAGTGCAAGAAATTGAGAAAATGGAAGGGGCAAATGAGCAAAAAGGGTAGAAATTCAAAGATTGGCAACTCAAGCATGTCAATTTCGGATTGGTGGGTATGGCCTTCAAACGGCCTTCGATGTAAGCTTAAATGTGATTTTGAGAGCAAACCTATTTGAGATGCGATGCGCATCTGCACAGTCTCATGTTTGCGTGCGGAGCCGCGGCCACCGCTCTGACCTTCCGGTCCCTGCAACCCCGAACTGATTCACATCCGGGCTTTTCCAATTGGTTGCTGCCATTCCACGGTGACTGGCAGGGCATTTCCAACTAGTGCTTAGCAAATGACATGTGCACAGTGGCATAATTTGCCTTCATCACCATCAGTTGCAGCATGAGACATCCTTTAGGCTGACTATGAAATAAACCCACTATGGTCCAATGATATAATAGATGCACTTACAAGTATAGAGTCCATGCATATTGTATTCAAGCATAATTAGGATACCTATTTCTTCAAAAAAAGCATTTTATACTGCTTTCGTGATAAATGCTCTTGGCCTTGGTGCGTAGATTTCCCCACTTCCTGATGGAGATTCTGTAAGCTCAATGGTCCTGTTTAAATAAATAGATGTTGAAATATTATCAGTGTTATTTTCAAAACTTTCTTACTATTTTTGTCAAATATCCACATTATTGAAATGGAATTTGAAATATAGATATTTTGAATAAATCCCCTTCTTTAATCTTTTCTTATTTCAAAATGAATAGTGAAAAAAGCGCTGAGGTTATAATTTTCGTTAGTTTTGCTATTTCAATTGGGATCCATGGTAAAATAATAGTTTGAAGAAAAAATTATTTTTAAGAATTGAAATTTTCCCACAATTTAAGCCATGGCATGATGAGAGCTCAAACCAATAGAGTGTAATTTCTAGTTTTTTTAAAATAGCTTATCTAAGGAGTATTTATAATTTGAAGCAATAGATGTGAATTCAAAATCAAATAGATATGGCCAATTTGGATTATCATTATTCAAGGCATGCATGAGTGGTTTGCTTCAAAAGATTGGTGGTGCAAGTTCATATTTATAAGGCTCATAGTTCATCAAAAAGTTAAGCTGAGGCCATTTTTGAAAAGGATATGAGTCTTTTTGGGAAAATAAATTGGAACAAAAGTACCAAAAGTCTTATTATCAAACTATTAAAGGGATTCATATTACAGTTTTTAAAAAATGAAATTCAATTTTTCAAGCAGGTTTATTTGAATTTTTATTGTTGTGACTTTCACTTGTTTTAGCCTCAATTGATAATATATCACTTTATTATATAGCCTTGGCTTATAGATCGTAGGGAAGATTTGAATATCAGCACTATTTGAGACAATCTCTAGGAATGAATAACTTAATGATCCAGATACTTAAATTGTTTTAATAATAGTTTGGAGCCATGATATGCTTCTTATACAATTAAATGATATAGATGTTCTTAATTATATCAATTCTAGACATAATTTTAATTTATTAGTGACATTTGATAGTGCATATTAAAAGTTGGCTGGAAAAAATATATTCTAAAAGTGAAAAATATGGTGATGGAGAAAAATTAGTGTTCTAGAATAAAAATTCTTCAAAAATTATTCATAACAAGTCATTTGGTAAATCCAAATTAGATTTTATTCAATTAATGTGAGTGATTTTATACATTCTTACATAGGATTTCCGATTTTTTTTGTTTTTCCCCTCTTACGGCCTTCTAACGACCCACTGAGTTCTCATATTCTATGGTTCGCAATAATACCGGCAATTGCGCCATATTTTGGAAAAATTGCAATTCCAATAGGCAAAAGTAATAAGATAGGAGCCAAAAAAAAATCATTTTTGGTAAAAATATTCATGGCCAAATATGTACTATTTTTTGGTCAAATAACCCAATCTTACAAATTCGGCCCTGTATTTTGTACCAAACGATGCCCCAAAAAATTGTGTTTTTTTGAATGACTCTTAAAATAATGTATAAGCTCTTATTTTACACAAAAGTTATTAATATTTAATGAGCAAAATTTCATTTTGTATCTTTTTATTCTAATTGACTTTTAAAAGAGAACCCGAGTCTTTTAATTCTTCCCGGTCCCAAGAATTATTACCAATGATAAAAAAATGAGAGATTATGGAGAAAAGATCTCATTTCTTATTTGAATATCAAACAATATTATGTACATTAACCAATATCCTAGTTATGATTAAAAAGGAAAGAAATTAAGAAAAACAAAGCAGATTCCAAAAAAAAATCACAAAAATAAATGGACTTATATAATGAAAACAAGATTGAGAGCAAGATCACAACTTTAAAATACAAATAATCATAATAATATATGAAAGGGAGGATAAATCTTATTAAAAATAGCTAGAGGTATAGTTTGATACTTGGAAATATTTACTTCCTATAAAATTAAGAATATATTTATAAATGAATTATGTTCATATAGTTTAAAAGATTCAAAAAGATCTCATTTTGTATATGGCATAACATTTATCCACATTTCATAAAAACGCGGATAATAGAATCATATTTCAATAGGGGAGATTTAAAATACGGCTTAAAGGAAAATTTTCTATATTGAGCTATGAGTGAAATTCATTTATTCATTAAGAGGAGCTTTCATATACGAATTATTCGTAGAAAAATGTAGATAAGCTATCTAGTGTATATTTGCAACAGTAGAGGAATGCATGTAGCTGATTCTATAAATTTCTTCGAGTATTTTGAGGTGTTTTCAAAAAAGCGCAAATATAATATTATCAATATCTATATCAGTTAATCCTTCAGTATACGAGGATAAAAAGATTTATTAAAAAAATTATGTTTAATATACATTGAAATTTTCAAAAGAAAATGAAGGAAGTTTTTTCCTAAAAGTATAAACCTTATGTCAAATTATTAATGAAGAGTTCAGTATTTATTTATGAAGCAATATTATCAAGATGTATGAAAAATACGAAGGAAATGGTTGTCTAATATAGGTTTTACTCTTGGAAATATTTATTTGAAAATCACTTATAAATTAATTATGAGCTAGAATAGAAATTTCATGGCTTGAATAATTCATGTTTTTTAGCAAAGAATAATGAGATCTGATGGTACAAAATACTTTCATGTGCTTCATTGAATGAGTAAGAAGAGAAGATAAAGGGTGAAAATACCTTTGGGAGGTAATTGAAAGGAGTCAATAAGTTTGAGTGATTCAGAGAGGCATTAAGGCAGCAGAGAACCTGTCAAGAAGACGAAGGAAAAAGATAGGGGTAAAAATATGAGGAAATGAGTTCCTAGATACATAACTGCTCCCCTTTTAAAGGGTTCCTACTAATATTTAAATAGACGCTGTATCAAATGAATGAATTGGAATGATGAAATAAAGAGAGGTAAATATTTTGAAGAGGTCATTGAGGAGTTTGAGAACCGTTGTATTATTATAAATATTACTTATTATTAATCTTCCTTGGGAGAAAAATTCAAAACACCACTATATGTATTTTTTTTATTAAGAGGCTGAATATTTCTTCTTGTATTCCTAAAATCCAATTATTCCATATTTTGAGTTCTATTTAAGAAATAATATAAGTCTCTTTTTTATCTATGATATTTTTGCTGATTTTGAATATATATGAGCTATTATTTCTTGAAATTATGTGGTTTAAAAATAGCACATTAATGAAAATTTATTTTCTTAATGTTTAACAAAAAGCTGTAAAATAGGGGACAAAAGTTCTTATCAGGTCAAAAATAAGATTTGAAAGCTTAACCAATAAGATATTGTTTATTTGTCGTAATAAAGGGTGATTTTATAGTACTTCATTTGATAGCCTATGCCTTTATTGTGCAAGTAAACTTTTGGGGGTTAATGTTTAGGTAATTTGTAGGTGGAGCTATGGACGTACAAGTATTTAAATAAGTTGGTTATTATGTATTAATAATTGAAAGAATTTAATATTATAAATACCAAGACCTATAATCTCAATATAAATTATTTTTAAGAGGCACATCTCAATAATACAAAATATTATACATTATAAAAATCTTTCAATATGAATATCTTATGGTTCTTATGTAAATGGAGTAAATAAAAGATTTTATGATTTATTTTTTTTGAGATTTGGAACTGAATCATGAGTCACCGTTTTGTATAAATATGGGATCAATTTCATAGAAAAAATTATTTATAGAAAATTCAGTTAGTATTTGAGGCTTATTCAGGAGGAAGAACCCATTTTTTTATCTCTAAAAGAATGAATTGGAATTAATTGAAAAATTACTGTTTTAGAATCTCAATGTTTAAATTTCATAATAGGTTTTTTAAAAGATAAATTAAACCTACAGAAATAAATGAAAAATTGATGTTTAATGTCTTTAATGGAATATATTGAGTTTCATATAAAATTTATCATTGGTGTAATTTATATACCAGGATTTACATGATAGAGATTTTATAAAAAATCTGTCTCTATATTTTCTATCCAGAGCTTTTGAAAGTGGTAACCAATAGAGCCCTCATTCACTATCTGTAAAATTGAAATATGCTTTTGATTAGTTTCAATTGAATAAAAAAACAGAAGTCTTTGTAAAATTGGCATACAATTTTCTTTCATTAACTGGGAGATGTGTGGAGACATGAATAATAATCATATCTTGAGGTGATATTAAAAATAGGAAAATTGACTCATTTTTCATAAATAATACAGCCTTATTGTGAGAAGGAATTCAATAAATAAAGGAGTTTAATGGAAAATGAATTTTCATATTGAATTTTTTGTATTAAAAAGGAAATAAAATTCACTCAGATATAATAATTATAGGTGATTTGAGTGAAAAAATCGTCAAATTCTAAGAAATATGTACATAAACAGCTCATTTCAATATTTTACCTATGAAATAAAGCCCTAAAAACTGTACCACTTGCTTAAAAGACTTTTTATTCTCATTTCTTTATTTATGTTGTTTCATTTTGATTATTTTTTTCCATTCTTTGCTATTTTTTGCTATTTTTTACTATTGTTTTCTACTTTTTTCGTATTGTTTAGTATGTTTTAGTATTTTTTATTTTTATTTTCATTTAAATTTTGGCTTTTATGTTTTTTATTGGATTTTATCTCAACCCCAAGAACTACAAAAAAAAAGAGAAATAAAAATAAACAAACAAAATTTGAAAAAATAAAAAATCAAGGAGCTTGAATTAAATTGATAAGCTTAAGGATTTTCTATAAAACTCTTGATAATAGTAACAAATATCAAGGGTACTATGATTGTCATCAGTAAAAAATTCAATATAATGAAATAATATAATTATTGAAAATAATTATATAAAAAAAAAATTATTATTATTAAATAATTTAATATCAATAAAATCTTAATAATTATAATAAATTATAAATATTCTATTATTATTATAGTCACTGACAGCTATAAGAATAAGAGTTTATAAAGATATTAATGAGAAAATTATATGTGGAGAACATTAATATTTATGCACTTATAAGCAATATAAATATTATTTATGAAATAAATATCACGCCCCTATGCAAAGATACGTCTTATAGAAAAATTCTATATGAAAAATAATACTAGATAAAAAAGATATATAATTTTAGAGAAAAATTGCTCATAATATTTATTTAATACAATAAGTCAAACAAAAACACTTATAATATTAAGTGATGCTTATAAGCTAAAAACACTTCAAAAATCAATATTTTCAAAGGTAAAAACAAAGTTTTTATGATAAAACAAGATTTAAGAGTTCTTAGAGGAATTTGTGAATTTTTAAAAGATATTCAAGACAATAATTTTATATAACAAAATTTATTATTGGTGACTACAACAGTAATCTGAATTCTATGATTTCAATTCTTTAATTCAAAACTTATGAAGAATAAAATACTTGGGAAATACTTTCAATAATAAGATTTTATATTTAATAAAACTTTACATGTTCAAAATTTCTAATATGCTTTATCGGATGATGATTCTTATGGACAAAAACAGTGATGTAAGGCTCTTTTTATGCCTTCAGAGAAGCTCTCATGATTAATAATTTATATAGAGGGCGTTCTAAGGTCAAAAATGAAAAACAATTCCTAAAAATAAGGTTCTTAACTTAAGGTAGCTTTATTTTTATTTCAATTCAAAGTTACCAGTTTAATCTTCAACTCAAAGTAGCCTTAATCTTATTTTGGGTCAATTATTTTAAGTTTGGATATAAAATAATTTTATTTATATTAAATTTGATCACATGAAAAACTTAAAAATAAAGCTTTAAGAACAAATATCTTAAACTGAATTTTTTTTCATTTTAAAAGAGATCTTAAAGTTCTTTAATAATAATTAAAAAGATTAATCTCAAGGCTAATCACCAATTAAACCTGTTTAGATTTCAACCCATTTACATGTAGTATAATATTGATAAAAAAGATATTATTTTTATAAAATTTTCAGACTTAAAATAAATTCTGTAAAGAAAACGCCCAATAAATGTATACTTGAGCTGCTTTGAATCAGACACATAAGCTCATAAATGAGATTGTATTGGCTCAATATCATATTGATTCAGTTTCAATAGGGGTTGTACTTAAACTAATTGGAAATATAGTTCCTGGTAGACTCATAAAATGAAAATTAAATGTATATCTTTTTGAAACATCGAATAAAATGAGAAATAATAATTACCTCCTCCAAAGCTTTCTTGTTATATTTGTATTCACAGCAATCCCCATGAAAATTCCTAATTACTTCTTTTTTAAAAATTAGCAAATTAACTAACTACAGAGCTTCTAGTGATAACTAAGCCAAAATAATAGTATGTGTTTCTAATTAAATACAATACACCATTGAAATACACAAAGATTTTATCAGAAGGAGGTTCTTAATCTCAGTAGTATAGGGTTTTTAGATTCCTAATGGTCTCCAATAATAAATAAATGAATCCAATACCTTGATTCAGACAGTATCTTATTCCTGATAGTAAGAATAAAGCCAAATTTCTGAAAGAAAAAAAACATCATAAAATAAACACGAGAATAGCCCTTCACTATTTCATATGATTCAATCCAATGAATTTGAAATTTATTTTTACAAAGAAGATCACAGGAATTTAAATATTGTGAGGCTTTTTAGAAATTTTAAAACAAGCTCATTACTCCAGAGAGAAGATTCAAAGAGAAAAATCAATATTGAGCTCAATATAATTCCTATTATTCATTATATATGATCCTGGATAATCCTATAAGATATTATGTGATGTTGATAATTTATCTAAAATTGTAAAAAAATGCACCCAATTACAGCTTAATCAAAGAAAAGAGGATATTTGATACACATAAAAATTCAAAAATTTAAGGTGAGAAATCTCAATTATATTATATCTCATTCTTAATACAATGAATTTTTCATGTCTTCTCTTAGTATTAATATGGACAGTATTGGGAGAAATAAATACAACTCAAAGGCCTAAAGCGCCCAATTACTTTAGTTATCCTATTAGATGGGATACCAAATTACCTGTGTCCATTGACCACAATGTAAATTCCAAATTGAAAGAATATGAAATAGTAATTTTATAAATACCCTGTAAAGGATTTTGTATCTCCAAAAGTCAATATTTGAAAATTTCAAAATCACAGTATTCAAATTATGATTTTACATATTTCATCAAAGTTAAGTTAATTTATTCCATTAACAGAAAATTATTTTTCAAGGGTCAAAAAAAGACAAACGTCAAGATCTTTCCAGAAGGAGAATATATTGTTGAATAGAAAAGGATAGTGATCAAATTCATCTTTCAGCCATAATCCAGTAGATTTATCATTTTCAGACACAGAATAACAAATATTTATCATAATTTTATATTAGTATTATGATTAGGGAAATGATTTAAATCTGTTTATTTATGATAGTATGCGTGGTGCTCGAACTATTGTTGAGCCTTTGGGATTTATATTCTGAAAGAGGTATTCTCAAGAAACCTCAACGTATTACAGGCAGTGATGCAGAAAACAATAATTTAATAGTAGCTTATCTCCAAAATTTTTATGAATAATAAAAATTATTTTTGTGAGAATGGAAAATAATTATTCTATCTTATAGAGGATTTTTTTAATCCATAGGTGATCTATCTTCATGAAATATTCATTTTTAAAAGGAATAAACTGTGGCAAAGCAAGAATCTATTGAGGATAGTGAATGGTAATAGCGACTCATCCCAAAGGATATGCATTGAAAGTACAATTATTTCGCAATTTCAGCCTATCATAATCTTATAAATACATTTTTTCTATAAGATTAATTTATTATCTATAATTAAGATGGTGCACAAGAAATTAGGTTACTCCACTTAATCAAAGAGGAAAAATTATACCCTGAACAGGCTATATTTAGAAATCAAGGATAGGTCAGATTATGTATCTATATTAGGATGAAAAGCAGGTGATTCAAGCAATCAGGTATAGGATGTAGATGAATTTTTTTACAACCCCTGGTAAGCTCATCAAAAAATCTGTCAGATGTGATATCGTTAAAACTAATTTCATTCCTCATTAATAGCAAAAAATTAAATTTTAAGGTACTACTTTCAAAATGGAGGATCCGAAAATCAAAGAAATTACTCCATTGAGGCTTATTATAAGAAATGAGAGTCCAAGGCACTTTCTATAACTTTTACAATTACATATTGGAAATACTTCCTGCATCACATTAAACAAGAGCACCGCTAAAAATATTAGTTAAAATATACAAAAACTCCATTTAGGGATGAACATAAGTTTTATTTTATGAAGAAATATGGAATTATATTCATTTTATTGAACCAATTTTGATGAGGTTCGAGAAAGATTGATTTTTTTTAGTTCTCCTACAAAACGATTGGTCATCCAGAATTACCGGGTCATATTGAATCAATTAAACATTCATGCCAGAGTTAGAAAGTATTATCATTTAAAGAACGTGAGGCAGAAAATGAGGAACTAATGAGTTACCACGAAGATAAAATGTTCAAAAATGACTCCCTCAAGGCATCTTTATTCAACCCAAAGTATTATTAATGTATTTTTGAAAAAACGTTCTTTCCCTACTTACTGCTCCAGGTTATGAATACATATTCTTTCAATTGATTATTCAAAAAAAAGGCTTTAATTTAAGTTATGATCCAGAGAAAGATGTGAGTTACCACATAGGACTCAATATTCTTAAGGACTGAGCAAAATAGTCTATTGAGATCACATATAATTCCTCCAAAACAGAGGAAGAAAAGGTGGTCATCTATCTTCAAAGCTCTCAGAATCTTTGATAGTATAACGATTATTGGCTATTAGAAGGTAAGAAATTTGAATACTTATATAGCTATGAACTACCAATGCTAAAAATTTGAGTAGAAGAGGCAAATAATTAGTTGAAGTTTTCAAAACTTGGAAAAAGATTACTTGAAATATTTGAAAATTATCGCTTCATATGTAAAGCTTCAATGAGGTTTCTAGAAAAGTGTGAGACTTAGTTTATATACTCATTATTCGCTAGGGACTTTGAAGTTTTCTCACCTTACCTGATTTCAAGAGTGACTCAAAAAGGGTCTATATTGCATTTTATTTATTTTAGGTTTAGTTTATTTACCAAAATAGTTTTTGAAAAACTTTATTTAGAAGCTGTAATTCAGTAAATTATTCCCACTGATGAGAAAAAATCATTTATAATTTCCATTGTTTCTTCTTGAATTAAACTTAATTAAAAATTATTTGATATCATTATTAATTACCATGATCAATAATCAGTCTAAATGTTAATATTTTGTGAGAAAAATTAAGCCCCCCACCTATGGGATTACTATCCACTCTACATCATGCCACACCTTGTGTATAATATCTAGAGTTCTATAACACAATAAATACCCTATGGTGACTTTCTTTGTCTGGAGGAGGAAGATGGAATTTAATTCCCCCCCCCCCCCTCAATTTTCTTCTCTCCTCTTTTTTCATTTATTGATCATTATTTCTTCCGTTTTAGTTTTTATCTATTCTCAGTATTATATTCCTCTTCCTTTTTCCTTTAATCAATTCTTTTTATATTTTTCCTTCACCTCACCCCTTTTATTGACTTTTTCATCCTGTTTCTATGCTCTATATCATTATTTATTTCAATTTTTTCAAAAATTGTGGTTTGTATTGAGTATTCTCTCTTTCATTCATGAAAAATACTTATTTAATCATTATTTATTCTCAAAAATGTTAAGAATGAAACATTTACGGAAGTATAGAGGTGGATACTACCCCACAATCAGTCAGTGAAACAACCCCTATGCTAAATAATTTGTGCATTTGTGCATAATTTATAGAACTAAAAAATTCTTTCTTTAAGGACTTGAAATGAATAAAAGTGTAAAGCAACGCTTAAATAATCTCAAAATAATTGAAAATTCAACTGAAATCCATATGGGTTATATTAATAACTTAAAAAACCCCTAATAAACAATCTGATGTATAAGAATTCCACACAAATATACAAAAAGGAAAAACTCAAAGAAGCCATGTACCTTTAATTAGTAAGAGCCTGTCAAAGGGGATCTTCTAAATGAAGAGGGCCTGAAACTCAGTAAATTGGAACTCACTTATGGAGGGCTCAGATTGAATAAGAATGAATACACTTAAGAGTGTAATAAAAATGAGATTGATAATGAAAGTTAAGATAAGAAAGAAGCAAAAAATAAGAATAAGAGTAAAGAATAAAAGATCCAGCCACAAACAAGTCCAAGTCCACTTTTTCAACCTTTCAGAAAGAAAGAGAAGGGTTAATAAGGATATAGCTACTACAACTCTACTGAACAGGTGAGTAAATGCAAAGACCAACATAATACCAAAAAATAATATATTCCAAAAATATAAATAATAGTATTTATTGAATAATAAATGAAATATATTAATTAAATGGGGAAAAATACCCAGGGAGAGAAAGAGGGGCTGGCATATGTGAGAATACATCAGCCCTGATCCAAAGAGTAAATCTTCTTTAGAGGAATCTTGATTTGAATTGAT